>MU223848.1:422260-454123 GCA_018584345.1 Thuja plicata
TAGTAAAGCAGTGAGTATCTTAGTAGTGAGAGTTTGATGAGTAAAGTTGGAAGTGATATAAATTAAGGAGATGGATCCGTTGAGTATACATTGCAAAGCTAGATCCCATCATCATCATGGCAAGAATATCCTTGAATGAATAACGTAAGCCCGCCGACGTGATTACCAGCAGATCACATCATTATAACTGAGTTAGGATCCACAAGTGTAAGGAACCTTGGAGTTTTTTCTCATGTCCTTCATGAGTAATTACTTTTCAAGAGAGGGTTGAGTGTTTGATATCCTGTATCAAGTGTTTAATCCTATATGTTATGTAGTGGTACAAAATTCACATCAACAGATACTTACCATATTGGCTATCTAGGATAATCTTGGGCTTTCAAAATGTAAATCTTGTGTTAGTTCGCTCTGAATCTGATGTTCTTCTAAGTCTGATCTCAAAGTGTTATGGGAGTTTTGTCCAAATCCTAATAGCTGATGTGGAATTCACCTGATTTGAAAGTAGATCTGCCCTGCTTAAGGTTTGAATTGCTTGGATTTGTGGTAAAATGAGATGAATCTTCCTCTCTTATATAGGCACTCATGCTGAAAGGATGCCACTTCTACCCTAGGTTGACCTCAACAAGCCATATTTTGATTGAATTTAGGCAATTTCCATGGGCAGAGTCGAATTGTTTGGTCTTGGGAAGCTTGCAGAGATCTTGGGGTTCATGCCCAAGATTGTGCACGAGGTCAGGTTTCGACCCCTCCATGTCCAGCCTTAGACATGGGGTGGTCAGAATCCGACCACTCCAAGTCCAGTTCAGCTTTACCTTTCATATAAACATGGATTTTTCTTCTTCAAAACCATTTTCGTTTCAACTTTTCTGTATGATTCTCAGCTTCTATTTCATCTCAAACTCCTCTTGATTGAATTGCAACGATTTTCTCTTCAATTTTCAAGTCTTGGTCATGGATTTTCACTTTCACCAATCTTATCTTCATGCCCTCATATCCAAACCAGAATTCATTTAGGGGGATAATTCTGATTTCTATCTTGAAATGTTCATTTCTCAATGCCATAATGCCCAAGGCTTGAGTGCAGAATTTTGGGGTCTCAAGTCCAAAATGGTGGACATGAGGAGGTCGGTTTTCGACCCTTCCATGTCGAGCCTTGGACATTGGATGTGGCAATCTGACCACTCCCAAGCACAAGTCAACTTTGCCTTCAACATATTGTATTCCTTGCCCTGAAAATGACTTTTCTTAAACTTCCTTTCTTCATTTTCCATTCAACTTCTAAGTTGTGATGACTTGGATCTTAACTTCTCCTTTGAAATGTTGAACTTAATGGTGCTGTTTTTCTTGATTACAGGTCTGATCACAATGCTTTTGTTGGCCAGTTGATCTTTTGCTCACTCAAATCAAGCTCATCTTGGGAAGGAAAACTTGATTTATACCTTGAATCGATCATATTCCATTGCTAGAAGTTGAACAAAATCAAAATTTGCTCAATATCAAGGGGTGGAAATTTGAGGGCTGTTGTCCACAAATGTGGACATGGGGTGGTCTTGTTAACAACTCCACTACTTTCTATGGCTTGACTCTTAATCAAGCATGACCTGCTCTCAAAGTTGCTCAAACTCATGTAGGCTTGATCGAACTAGGCCAATTGACTTGAAAACTTCATTATTGCTACCAAACTAAAGCCTACAACGACTGTACTCCTACTGCCAAAGCGAAAAGAGGGGGTCCCCATTCACAACGGGGCGATGGTGTGAAAAGGTCACAACAGATACCTTGCAACATTCACTTATTAAAATTTATTTAATCCAAAATATCCAAATTAAATCGATTAAACAATTTATTATTTAATTAAATTTTTTTTGATCGGTGAAAGTAGGTTTTTAGCCCCTCTCTCAACCAGGTGAGGTCACAATTGGGGACCTCAGCCCTTTGCATTAATGCAACAACTGGCATGAATGCCATAATGGTTCCTAATTAGCCTAGTGGGTATTTGAACCTTGGTGGCACCATCAACAATGCCACAACTTAACCATCATGTTGTGGGATGAACCCCTATTATTTAATTGATTTAGATAATTCATTTTTCACAATATTCAAATATTAAAATAAATTTAAACAAATCCATTACCCACATATAATTTAATAGAAATCATGATAAATCAAAAGATCAATAAAATCACTCATTGATCAAAATTGTTAACAATTTAAATCAATCAAGTCAAGTCAAATCTTCAAAAAGGAAAAAACAATTAGCAAATTAAATCAAATCAATTGAATTATTGATCAAAACAATGAAATAATTCCATTAACTAATTAAATAACTTGATTAGCTAATAATAACTATCATCTCTCCACATCCACTCCACTTTTAATGGGGATAAACTCAAATCAAAATCAAATCCTAGCCATTCATTCATCTCATTTGACACTTATAAATAAGATCAAATTCACCATTTTCTAATCTCCAATTGGAGCATATATATGTTGTTAAACTGAGTAACCGACATTTTTGCATTTATAGAGCACTTTAATTTGTTAAGAGCTATTGCATTATGTTTTCCAATTATGCATTTTAGTTGTCTCGTAATATAGGATTAAGACACGTCATAATTTTGCCTAATTCTATAGCTCCACCTTGTGTCTATAAGCAAGGCCCTCTTGTTGTAATATCTCATAGTCAACCAATATTTAATAAATCCATTGTTGCATCCATAATTAAGCGAGCTATTCTTGTCATTCTCTCTCTTGTGCAAGTTACTTTGGTTTTGCAGGGTTCATAGGGGTGTTGAGGAGTCACCTTCATCTCCTAGAGGAAATAGTGCTAAGCACTGAAAGGAGAGTTGGTCTAGAGAGCAAATCAGCCATCTTGTTGGTCATATCTTACTTATATTTTATCACCAAATGGAACTGCTACAGGAATCCCTATAATGATGTTGTTGGAGCTTGGTTTGAGCTGGCAAGTATAGTGTTTCCACTTTTTCATTGTGGAGATGTTGGTGCTAGAAAACACAGCTCCATTTCCTAGAATTAACTCCCACTCACAGGCCAGGGTTGTCAACATGTGGGTGTGAATGTTTCATCAACAAAACAATGGAGGGTTTAAGGCCAACTCTACGATAGTGGGTTATGTCTCCTACACTAAAAGCTTCGCTTAGATTCAGGATGGTGTTACTAGGGGTCTACCTTAACAGGTATGAAATCAAACAAAATGGAACACCAAAACAACTTCAACCAAACCCAAATGTAGTCTTAATCTCACATACTGTCACTAGATGAAGATGAACTGGTTGCATATTGATATAACCCCTATATAGCTGATATGATTGTGCAAGCGTGATCCACATGGAATATATCAACTGGACATTCATTTAAGAATTATTCCTTGGTTATATTGAGAGTCATGGGCAATTAATGTGAGTATGGTTGCTCTACATACAAAATCATGGGCAATTAATTCCAACAAGTTGTTGGCATCTGTGACCAAGCTTACAATGTTTCCCATTGGGGAGAAGACATTGCAAACCTATTGCTTTTGTAAACTATGTTTAATTTTACTTGAGAACTCTCTTCGATGAACTTGGAAGAAATGGCCTCTTAAGGCTTGTCAATTTCCAGGTGGGCAAAAGAGTCAACAATCATATTCGAGACCCTATGGCAATGCTGGCGTTCAAAGTTGATGAAGGAATCCGGCAAGGCCAGCTTAGCAATTCCCGGGACTCTTGTAATATATTGTCCAATCTCTGGTTGAGATCTGGTCACCTTCGAATTGCATCAATCAATATCATTGAATCCCTCTCTATTATAGTTTGTGACAAACTGTTCTGAGAAGCCACAGTGAGGTCAAAGACTAGAGCCTGGGCTTCTGCTTTGTTGATGGTGCCCAGATTTAATTTCCCGGAATTAGCCATCTCTACCTTGCCTTCTAAATTGTGGACAATACAGCCTACTTCCGATAAGCCTGGATTCTCGTGCGCTGCCACATTGAAGTTCAATTTCAGAAAGCCCGAGGTTGTGGTATGCACTTTGATTTTCAATCTGTCTACACAAGTGGTATGAACACAAAGATGTCCATGGAAGGGAGCTTATAGAAGCAATTGTTGGTAAGAAAGAAGCATAAGAAATGTAAGCTACTGCACTATCCCTTACAGCAAAAAATGATGACAGTGATGTTCCCTGAATTTTGTTATCTCTAATTTGTGTCCTTTGCCTTTTGTTTTAACCAATTTTATCTTACAAGGCATTATAATTTTCAGTCAGATGGTATGCAAATGCTGTCAAATTTTCAAGCAATTAAACTTGTTTCCAGGACCATATGTAGGATCAATCAATCAAGAGAATAATCTACAGCTTTGGTTGCTTGTTTGTGATTTTGGTCAGATTGTGGCATTTTAATTGCCAAGAATGATCATGGTTCATTTTTTCTTATATGATGTGGAAACTGCCAGTCTTTTGTATTGTTAGTTGTCTCATTTGTCTGGTCAATTCATTTCTCCTGAGTATCAGTTTCTACTTGGAAAGAATGCTTAATACAAACGAACCATGCATTTTGTAATTTGTGTTTTTTATTTGTGCTGTCGGCTGCATTTCTAAACCCATTTGCTCCGAATTTTGTACAGAGAATGTTGAACTAAGGTGATTTGAGGTTCTTGCATTAATAAGAATTCAAGAAAACTCTTAGAAGTGCTTTAAAGGAATTCTTACAGAGAGTCCATTCTGGGATTACTGACCTTTTTCAGTTAGTCTGATACATTCTGCAAGAGAATTTGGTAGTATTGATATATTACTTGAAGAAGGACAAGAGAATGATGTGCAGGAAAGATTTCTATATTCAGCTGCTGGTTCAGGATTTTGATAAAAAAGAGAGCATATGATCTCCAACTTGGACATAAATAACTGGAAATTAATTATTGTTGTTGAATCTGAAACTCAAAATAATACATCTTGGAGTTTAGATAATCAGATTTGAAACCAAATTTCAAGCATTTGATTAAGTTCTGATGTTTAGGACTGCAGGCTTTCATAAAATCTCTCGTCATTTCTTTCTTACCAAGTTGCATTTGGGTCGATAAAAAGTAGACTGTGGTTTTGGCAATTCATATTGATTTACTGTGTATTATGTCCTGCACTAAGTAAGTTGAATCTCCAGAGATTTCAAGCTTTGACAGCCAGAACCAGTTAAACCCCAAGTTGCTGGTTCTGGTAGGGATCCTGGTTTGGGTTTATGGATCTGGCTAAATTTATTTTGCTTTTGGGTTCGTTTTAGGTTCGTCTATACAAAAAGAAGTAAAAAACATTCAGCCTAAAAGCATGAATTAAGATTAGAGTATTACATAGCTTCATATTAACAACAAAGCCACCATATTCTTGAATGTCATTTAAAAAATTAAAATATGCATGATAAATATTATAAAATATTCACCATTCAAACTTCAAGATCAATATTAAAATAATAATAGGAAGTTAAACAAATAGTTTTGAACTTTTAAAAATTTTAATCATCAAATGGATTTTTCTAATTCATCAATATCATCATCATCATCATTGACATTAGATGATGTAGGAACATTAGATGAACCACAAGCAGTGTCAGTTGCACTAAAGGTGTGCTGACTTTCAAAATTCTCAAATACAATATACTGGGGAGTAGAAGAATCCATGTCAGTATGCTCTGGCTCTATATCCTACAATTTTGTGTCCCCTTGTACTTTGTAGTCATGTAGTTTGTGTGAAAGAAGCTGCAAGTTGGAATATACATATACCAAGTTCTCTACTTCCGGTGTTCCATGTCTTTTAGAAGTCATTTCTAGGGTTGAGGAAAAATTCTAGGGTGCGCAGTCAAAGTCATAATAAAAGTAAAAAAATTAAAAAAAGCACTGCTGCACTGACGGGGTCACCAGGGGTGTGTCTGGGTTTGTCTTGGGTTCACCCTAGACGAACTGGATTCCTCCTAGATGAACTGGATTCTTCTATGCTGCATCCTGCCTGAACTCACATGCACACTGGCCCAGAACTGCGATGCAGCCTATCCACAGGTGGATCTGGGAATATAGGTCAAACCATAAAGCTTCTGGATAAAACTGTGGGTCTAATTTTCTGATTGATATTTTGGGTCATTCTTTGTCTTGTCATCAGGACAGTAGATGGATAAGATTTATGTTAAGAGTTTCCTAAATGGTTGTTATAGGTTCTAAGTTACCTATGAGATATCTTGTCTGAGCAAATTTTTAGAATTTGCATGCAACTACTTTATAAGAAAACACCATTATGTATGGTTAGCCTCTACAAATAACTAGTTTTTATAATGCAAGACAACAGGACTTTTGTGCAATTAACTACCTGAAATACTTCGGTAATGACTATGGTTCCTCTTTTTAAAGTTATTATAGCACCAGTTTCAAGTTTGAAGTAAAACAGTAATGCCATCCTCGTTGAATGTATTGGAAGACTTTTCAATTTCTACTACTTTTCTAAGCCTTCTTGTATTCTGGTGGTGTTCTATTGCTAGAACTTGGTCTGATCTAAGCAAATTGGTGTTTAATGCTCCACTATTGTAGGTTTTGTGAATTTTCCAAGTCTTCTAGCCAATTTATTCTCCTTTAACCCGCTTTGGATGGCTCTCCCCATTTCTCCAATACAAATTTTCCTACAAGAAGGAATGAAGGAAGTTCCACCATTCAACCTGAGCTTCATAAACAATTAAATGCTTAGCTTATAGTAAAGCAGATTTTTTGCCACTTTTTATTAAATTTTTAGCAATGTTGTTGGAAATACCCTTGTATTGCGCAAATGCTTGTGATTGGTCAGTAGTAGCCCCCTTTGGCAAACCTTCTGTTTATGCACATTCTGAAAAGCTTTTGCTATTTGTTTCCTAATGTAGTCAAAGTTTCTAATAACATCCTGCCAATTTTTTTTGCTTGCCTCACATGATCTTCATCACATATATGGATTTCCCTAGAGGCAAGGATTTTGATAATACCAGCTTTTAGAGAAGGGTGACTGTGTGAGGATTTCAGTTGTATCCATGAGCTTTATTGCTTAATTATATTGACTTTAGTTTGTGCATTTCTAGATTGTGGACTTAAGAGAGTTTTTAAGGCAAGGAATTTGACTTGGGTGCAAGTTGCAAAAATACTGACTAAATTTGCTTATACTGGTTAGATGTATCATCTCAAGGGAAAGGAGGAAGTTGTAGCTGGTGAAAGCCAGCAGCCTGCAGAGGAGGTTACCAGTGAAACACTTGATTATGAGGAGGAAACGAAGGAACCCCCGACAGAGGAAGAAACTGTTGCAGACACAGAAACCACTGTAGAGAAAGAAGCTGTTGCAGATACAGAAACCACTGTAGAGAAAGAAGCTGTTGCAGATACAGAAACTGCTGCAGAGGAAGAAACTGCAGAAGAGGAAAGTGTACAGGAGCCACCACTCAAGGTATGCCTTACTACTTTTGCCTTACTACTTTTGGGTTTCTCTTAATATTAACCTTTGATTTGTACAATGTTAGGACAATGTCTTTTTTTCTGTAAAGCTCAAATTAATTGTTTCATGGCATGCTATACATTTTTATATGTTTGTTTATGCCTATTCTATAAATCCTGGAGGCTCTTAAAGTGGATATGAATTTTGATATGGCTGAAAGCTCCTAGAAATAGTGAACATGATAGGAAGATATAATAAATTATAAAACAGGAGAATTCAAGGAGGAAAATGTATGAAAAATAGTTTATGTTAGCTTTGTTTTTGTATTTGGACAGTTGCATGTTAATACATGCAGTTTCCATCTATTGTTGCAATCTCGGGGAAATAAGTGCAGACCTTTAAATTTTAAACAGTTATTTCCTTGTGCGAAGGATGAATCTAACTTTTTCAAGTTGTTGAAAATCAGGTAGAAGACATAAAGACCGCTCCTGCAGATTTTCGGTTTCCCACAACTAATCAAACTAGGCATTGTTTTACTCGCTACATTGAGTATCACAAGTATGGAAATTGATTTTATTCTGTCTTTGTTTTGTTTGAGCAATAGCTTCTGTGCCTTATATTTTTTCTACTCTTTTGAGTATGTGTTTTCTTCATTCATCTGTAGATACCAGGTTAGAAGTAAATGACATGTTCTCTGTGCAGGTGTGTAGCTTCAAAAGAATCAAAAGGTGAAGATACCAGTGAATGTGACAAATATGCCAAGTATTATCGTTCTCTTTGTCCTGGTGAATGGGTAAGCATATGATCTGCACTTGTCTTTCCAATCCTATAGTTTCAGTGTTCTTAACGCCTTTGTCATTCAAATTGTCCATTTTAATAATTGAAAATACCTTTTGTGAACGGAATTATTCACTCTTTTTTTCAACGGACATCTATATTGCATAGAGTCAATGTTCTAATTCAGAATTATAAAATGTTTTGACATATTATTGAGTTGGACATTATGAAGACAATTATAATTGCAATCTCTGTTCTGACGTGTGCTCAAATGTTTGGGATAGTAGAACACACTTTATGTGTAAGTGTTACGATATACACTGATGTTGAATCGAGCATTTAGAGTATGTTCATGGGACTGAAATCCTTAAATGAGGGTGGATCAAAAGAAATATGCAGAGTCCATTTTATTTACATCTGAGTCTTTGATGGACTTTGCTCTGTGATTATTTCGTATCTTCTGAGATTTCTATGGAAGGAACAAGTGCCAAAGTCATTCTTAGAGTTGACTTTCCTAAGGCAAATGAGGTAGTGCACTCACTGCATGAGTTAATGAAAATGCCCAAATAAGGAATAAAGCAAGAGATCAACAACAAATGGCTATTATAGATGTGGATAAATTTACAACACAAAGATGGAGAGAATCTTTCACAGGCTGTCAGCTAAGATGGAATGAACTCCTGCCAGCATTGAAGGATTCATTCTTGTCAAAAAACTTACTGTTACAATGGGAAGATTGCATTTTATAAGGATCAACCCAAATTCAGGAACATTAACGCATAAGATTAAGGTTTCATTCCCCCTTTATTATACTATCCTATCCCTGGTTGGACTGGTAGGATTGCAGTATATTCTGATGCATAGACCATATGGTGACAATAGATTGAAGAAAACTAGGGTACTACCATTTTGTAGATGAGCCCCATTCAGCACCTTATGATTTCGGAGCAATGTGCTTTTCTGCCATGAAATCCCATTCAACATAGAGCAGTTAAGATAATGCAAGGGTGTGCAATACCTTCAATCAGGGGTGATTATGAGTCCTGAAAATGTATAATATTTAGCAACTTTTTTATATCCTTGAACATGCTTTGGTATTTTTAAAACCCCTTTGGTAAACTAATTTACATCCTACCTTGCATAACGAAGTGATTTTTGTTTTATATTATGGTTTTGTAGATGAATTGATTGTTTTTAAAGTAGAATAAGGTAGAATGGAGTAAATATTTGAATTGGTACTGATAAAAAAAATGTTTGAATTGGTTTAATTAAGCTGTTTTATAGGGTTGATTTTGTGAGCTTCTAAAGGCTTATTGGGAATTAGAGTATATATGCTAGACTTAGGATGTTAGCCATATCAATTTTTTTTGCTATGCAAGATGTTGGCCTTTCTATGCAAACCAATGCCTTCGTTGTGCAAGCCGATGCCCTTGTACACAAGATGCTAGACTCTATGTTCTTAACTCATTGGATGTATTGGAATATGTGATAACCATGGTTCATATAAGTCTTATTTTAGTCATTTATTATTTCTTAAGTATATTAATTGTAAGCTAGGTCGGCTGCAATAGGATTAGGGATTGATATTGCCCGATGATGCCTTGTAATGTCCTCAATCAGACAACCTTAGGAAATAGATGAATTTTCAAACATGTGAGCTGAAATAATGAATCAATGTCAAATGTAGGTCCTAAATCCTAGTGAAATTAAGGTTGATCAGCAATATGTCGATATTGCAAATCCCTTACAAATCAAAATGCAATGTAATGAACAACAAATTCAACTATCCTCATTGCTGTTTATGAAATATGAAACCCTTAAATGCTGAAAGTACTGATGTCTTAAAGTTAGAAATATGTATGAAACCTTTAATTATACTTCCACTTGTACCACAAATATTAATTAAGGCAGTGCTAACTGTTATGTTAGCCAATTATCCTTTGAACAGCAGTTTAGACAGACAATATTTATTTTACCAGCAATATTCACTTGCAATAGTCAATACAGCTGTCTAGAAGGTTGCAAACCCTTGAAATAGGTGCCAAACATGCAATAATGGAGCTGAAATTGTATGAATACAGTGGGAGGTGCATGAACGGGTCTGAATCCTGTCGTCAATGTCAACAAATTAATGATAGCAGCTATTCTATTAGCGAAACCCTGAAAAGCAACAATTATTTGAAGGTGTAATGGCTGGAAAATTTTTATGACAGTTGATCCAAGGTCTCACAATATTAACAATTACTCCCAAAAAAACCCTAGGCACAGCACTTATCAGGGCTGGAATTACCAATCAAATGCTTGGTGCAGCTATTATGAGGGATGGAAACATTGATTAATCATTGGAAATCTCAACAACATAGTAAATTCAAACCTTATGTCTGCAACAACAGCAAACCTCCCTCAAACTGATGGCTGCAAACATAAATTACTGAAATGGTATTTTCTTGGCTCTTTTACAATTTAAGAAAAATACTAATATTTATTTGGAAGAAATTGTTCATAGCGACAAAGACATGATTTACAATTCCCAAATACATAAATAACTCAAGCAGCAATGAGCAATAACCAATGAAGTCTCTATGGAAATCAGGGAATTAATTACACAGGCTGAATATGCAAATAGTTGAATTCCTAAATCGCTGAATATGCAAATAGTTGAATTCCTAAATCAAACATACCAGAACTTCGAACCTGTGGCTGGCAATGTTGGTGTTTGAGATTTTCGGCAGACCTCAGCCAAGATGCTTTTTGGTGTTCTAGACAATCGTTCCAGCTGCTTGATGTTTTACCAGGCTGCAATTTACTAAAAAGCTTCCTCAGTTGGGATTGAAGATGGAAACGCTAAGGTAAAGATCCAGATTGGATGCTCCCAGAATAACTTCACTTCCACGCCCTGCTGCTACAAAAACCATGGCTTGCTGAATGATAAGATCACTAGCTAGTAACCTGTGCTGGGGTTGTGTCCAGAACAGCTGCTGCAACAGGGGTTTCATTCTGAACAGATACATGATATGCAGGGAGGAAAATAACATTATCATAAACTGGAATGCACATTCTTTCCCATCGAAACTCGAAAGCCTTATAAATTCTCCTCTCCCCAAAAAGCTGCGATCCTCACAAAATCCATGTTTTTAGGCAGTTTTTATATTAACATCTCCCACCATGAGATTTCGCCTAGTAACAAAACATGTGTAACTTAAGTTGCCCCCATTAATGATCTTAATGAATAATTAGATATATTTAAATCGAACTTTAGCTTTTTTGGCTCTTTTCCCCAATTATTCAATTATTCCCTCTTATTCGTTCAATTTCACTAACCCCGGGAATGAGGAAGGCTAGGAAAATTCTCCTCCAGTTGTTGTCATAAGGAAGGGGACATTACAATTACAGCTGATCTAATGATTGGAATATTCCACAAAAAATAGCAATAGTATGAAAGCTTTTCGAAATCAACAAATTTAACCTTTTCACACTATTTTGATACTGTAGCAACTGAAAATGACTTCAGGTCCTCGATCAATCTTCAACAGTTCAGTACAATTGTGATACTTGAATGGAATCACCTCTGGTGAATAAGAGGCTTTTTATCTTTAACTCTAAATATGGAAACCAAGAAGTTTTTCATCTTTAATGTCTCTCACACCAAGGATTTTCGTCTTTGAATAGTTCAAAATGAAAATTCTAAATTGAAAGGAAAACTGAATGATGACAAAAATGGATGCTTGGATGGGAGTCTTGACCTCTCCTTTATAGGTACTTATTTTGGCCCCTTAATCTTATTTATTTATTTATTTATTTTTCCCTCCAAGAATTTGATGCAAAAAGAACACACACAATTGAATCCTCAGAAACACTGAAAAGAATTATGGGTTGTGGGAAACTGATATGTTTAATGATTAATCTTTTTTTAACTACTAAGACACTTTTTGAATTACATCATGAATAAAGTGTTAAAAGGACTTTTTAATTATTACATAAGCACTATACTAATCTTTAAGTTTGCCCCTTTTAAAAAAAAGTGATTGAGACTTCAAATAATTTTTTTGTTCGATAAGGGGACATGACATGTCTATAAATAAGAGGTAGCGGGTGGTTGTGGAGTAGGGAATGGTAAGGGCCTTGGAGGTTCCCTCCTTGATTGGCCCATTTTGATTAAGTATTTGCATCTTCATTTCAGTTATATTCATCTCTTGTTCTGAGTAATTTCATTGCAAGTTGTATTGTAGCATGTTCTTAGCACCTTGATTGCCTGAAGAGGGTAATTTTTTATAGTTTTTTTCAGTTTGAGAAGTTGTGTTGTCAGCGTATCTCTCATAATTACAGTTTTTTTCTTTCGTTTTTTTTTAGATAAAAAATTTGGAGGATTAGTCAAGGACATTAAAGAAGTTACATTCCAGATTCTAGGAAGTTTGTATCATAAATTCTCTTATTTTCATCTTTTGTGGTAAGTAATTTCATTTCAAGTGGTATCAAAGTATGTTCTTGGTATTTTGAAGGTGAGAAAAAGGACAAATGTCTTTTTCAGTTCAGGAAGTGGCGGTGTCATAGTTTCCATTCGTTTTTCTGGAGTGATCAAGGACACATTAAAGAAGTTACATTCTAGATTTAATAAGCAAGTTTGGAGTTTTGTAAAGAGTTATCGTGAAATTGGCATTTTCACCAAATTCACTTCCAAGGCTGCGAAACCATTCACTTTAAAAGAATGTGAGGATTGGAGTTAGTAAATTACAATAATTTTTTTAGCATATTGAATTTGTTTTGAAAAAGTTATTGCAAAAATTAATTTGGTATCCTCATGGTGATAGTTTCAACAAGATGCAAGTGGGGGAATCTAGTCACACCAAGAATGTCTCTTGACAAAGAGGATCCAGATTCCAAATAGAAGAAGTGGTGTCCCAAAATTATGAAGCTATTCTAAATGCAACATTCACAAAGGTCAAGGAGGAATCTTTTCCAGTAATGGCTTCCAAGTTAGATTTAATGGGCTTGGCTTCCAAGTCAAATCTAGTGTGATTGGCGGCAGAGGAGCTAAGATGGAAAGCTAAGAAATAAGATATCAATGATCTCTCAGTCATATCCTCTCAGGGTTTTTATGAACTTTCTATCGGGAGATTCACATCACAGCTCTTGGGATGAACATGCATTTTCCAACGGGAATGTGGATTCTTGGTTTTGCTTTGCTTCAAATCTAAAGCTAGACTAGCACGCATCTAATTTTATTGCAAACTCTAAGCATTTCTTCCCTAAGATGGAAATGTGTAAGTAATGGCAAGGACCCAACCAATTGGCTTTACTAAATGTAACATTTCTTTTTACTTTCATCAAGTGGCAACCATATATTTAGAACTAGATCACAATTCATTTTGGCATTGCTGGCAATGGGTTTAGAAAAAAAGGGGTTGCGTTGTCATAGTATATTTTTTTTCAAGAGGAACTCACATCACATTCCAACAGTAGTCTTGTGGATAACTACTTAGGCAATAGGTATAATCAAGGACTATGCTCAACAAATTCATGCCTTATCTTTAAGAGTTGAGCATGTTATAGAGGCAATTTTGAATGATCTATATTTAGTAGGGGGATCAGGGGCCTTCATCAAGTATGAGTATGCATGTTCAGTCCAACTTTTGTTTCCCAATAGATTAGTATGGCAGGGAAGATAGAGCAAAAGTTTTTGGCCACCAGGAGACAGTTTTTACTAACATCAAATGTCTTAAGACCCAATTTCTGGCCTTCCTTAATTTTAATAGGTTGACAGCCCAACAAATTGAAGAGAAAAAGGGGGTTACGTCTTAACTATGAGTGAATATAGTTAATGGACGCAAGTGTGCAGAGGAGCTTTTCTACATGAAAGGAGCAACAAAAGACAAAGAAGGTATACAGAAAGGAGTAGCATCAAATGAATCAACAAAAGGGCACAAACCAACATCGTGCAATGCACTCTCAGGTATTATTATCCCACAACCCTCAAAGTAGTGGGATTTCTGAAAAAAAGAGTGATCGTAATAAATGATTTAGAGAATACTAACAATTTAATCAACAAAAAGTTGCACATTTTGAAAGTAGCTTTGTTTTTCTAGCACTAAAATATCTAGTTATGATTGCAGATGGGGATACTATTAGTTGATCAGAGAAATGTCATAATATCAAACTTAGCATGGGGGATTCCATGTTGATTAACCCCATATTTGCAATTCTTATAGGGGGAGTAAATATAGTGTTGGGAGTTCAATGGTTCATGACTTTTGGCACCATTGACATGAATTTCCAAGAACTCTTCAGGAACTTTTTATCTTATTACAAGTATTTGAATTAAAGGTATTGCAAGGAACGGATACACAAACCAAATGAAGCAATAGGTTTATTGATGCTAGAGTGAATGGAACCTTGAAGTGGGAGATCAGGTTTTTTTTGTGTTGCAACTGGTAACCATATAAGCAAATGTTCCCGAAGCAGTAAAAAAAGGATAACAAGCTCACTCAAATTTTTAATATGGTACTTATCAGATTTTGCTGAATATTGACAGTGTGACAAGCTAGAGTTACCTCCCACAGCAAAAATACGTTCAGTTTTTCATGTTTTGTTTAAAGAAAGTTTTTGTACAATGAATTTTAGCACAGCCAGGTTGCTTGAGCTTGATGAAGAGGGAATAATCATCATGGATCTCAAAGGAATTCTTTAGACTTGCATAGAGAAGCTAAAAACTAGGTTAATCACAAAGTATCTCATCAAGTTGAAGAATTTGCTTTTTGAAAGATATTATATGGGAAGATGAAACTTTTATGCACGTGCATCCACATTTGATCATGTTGAGGACAATGCTTGTCTAAGGGAGGAAGGGGAGAGTAACCGAGTTGGCATGTCACATCCTTAATCCATTGACTGTGTTGAGATATGTGAGCCAACTAGGGCCACTTAATTATTTCAGTCATTTATTAGTCTGCAAGTATATTTAATATAAACTAAGCCAGTCTCAGTGGTGTTAGGGGATTAATATTGCCCAGTGATGCCCACAACTAGGAGGTAGGTTGAACCTTTGGAGGTTGCTCCCTTGAAGCGAGTCATTCTTATCAAGTGTTTGCATCTTCATTTCTCTCAATTTATTTCCCATGCTAAGTTATTTCATTACACTGCTACACAGCATGGCTGCCGAGCTGTCCAACACAACCAACTTGCTGTGCAAGGTGACCATTTTGTTGAGCAATAAATGAAAGATCAATCACACAGTCTATAACAGCAGCATTCCAAAAGGAGTTACGCTCCAAAGAAAGGATTCTAAGATGTTAAGTTGGTTGCATAACATGCCAAATGATTGTTGGGACATGTGTCTAGTAGGTGCCAAAGACAAAAACTGAAGTTGAAGATAGATAAGAGGAAAAATCTGTTTTAGAAGCCTAAAAGTTGTTTAGGAGTTGTATAGATGTCAATTCTGTTTTATATTGTTACAAGAAGATGTCACTGCTAGTATGTATAATTCCATAGCCAGAGAGTTGTAGTCAACCTAGTCTAAAATTCAGAGTTAGCCTCTTTCAATGTCTCAGTAATTCTATTGTTTTTAGAAAAATTTATAGCAACAGTTTTTAATTGCTGCTGTTTTGTATATGATTGATTGAACATGAGAAATTAATTGCTGTACGAGGAGTGAGATTTTGGTTCCACACATTAATATAATGGGCCTGCCCGAGAGGATTGTTGACTTGTTTATGTTTAATTGTGTGTTTAATTAATATTGTTGAATATTTAATATCAAGACTTCTGTGATTATCTTTGTTCGGATTACAACACAACGTTTCAATTACTGTCTGAAGCAATTTCCTTTCCAGATTTGCAAATAGATTCAATGTTCTTCCGATTTTATCATTTTCTTGCATTTATCAAAAATCCCCAGTTAGACTAGATCTGCATTCCACATACAGGACCACAATTTTAACTATAAACTTGGCCATCTTGTAAATGCTTTGTCGACATCTAATAAATAACCAACGTTCTTGGATCAGAAATTCAGTGTGCTCAACTCAATTCAGGTTAGCTCGAGTATGTTTTCAGGAGAATCATCATATTGATTAAAATTTGAGAAGTTCAGGACTAAACTCTTTGTAAAAGAAAATTGGACATGGAAGAGGGGATGTAGGAAATAAATGTCATTCTGATATCCATTTAACGTTATACATCCACATGATAGTTGAGCGAGAGTTTTGTGACAGTAATATAATTGGTGGGCAATTCCTTGTTGGCTATGTGTTTTTGCTATATTTGTACACATCACCTAAACAAAACAATTTATCGGTACTAGAGTTCTACCTTCATTGCTTTCTTTGAATCATTTGCTCTGTTAAATGACGAGTTTTAATTCCTCAAGCTCAACAACTTTTCCATTGATCACCAATCCTTTCCTATTGCATTTATGTTTTAACAGTAGGGTCGCTACTAAATGAATTTTGTCACTAATTATTGAACGGTGTAGACTGTTATTTTAACTGTGACTATGTTTGAAAATGAAAATGTGAGCAGCTTGAAATATGGCATGCATGGTAATGCGTTTCTCGCAGTCTGGTTATCTCATTCATCTTGTTGCTTGGCTGGGATTGTTTTGAAGTTTGTTTGTCTCTGATGGTATCACCTGGCATGTATGTTGCCTGATAGAAAATCTAATGGATCTAACAATCTAGTCAACATATCCCGTCTTTAATTTTGTTTACCAAAAAAATGTACAGCTTATAGGTAAACTACAAACTTCTATCATGCATGCAAGGATATACAACTTCTTGAACACGGTTTTGCTCATGCTTATGTCTCCTGAATGCATTTTAGCATCTAGCGGTCATTATAATTGAGCTTTGGGTTAATTTCAAACTTGATATGGGTTGGATTTTTATGTGTAATGCAAAGTTCTCAGATTGTGAAAATAAACTATTCCTATCAGAAAAAACTATCATTTGCTTAGCATTTTCTTCTTTGTGTGCAGATTGAGAGGTGGAACGAACAGAGGGAAAATGGAACGTTTCCTGGGCCCCTGTAATGCAGTTACAGTTCATTGGTAATTGTAGTCTATGAAATTTTCTGTCATTGTGGACCTTTTTAACTTCGGCAATTGAGGTTTTATTTGAGGGTATAAAAGAGCTTTGCAGATGTTTTTCCTCAAGAGGAGGATGATCTTAGGGGATGGTCTCTGTGGGTATTATCGTCGGGACATCATTTTTTCAGGTATTTCAGAGATTAGCGCATGGAGGTGGCTGGCTCTCTGTTTGAATAATTCCATTGCAACTGTAAACATCGGCAATCCTCAAGAAATAAGTGATCCTTTTAAAAAATGAGTGGTACGATCATCCAATTTATACAATCATGTGATTGCTTTTTAAATTATTACTCCAAAAATAAGAAGATTTTTTTACCATTTAAGGACTAAACTACAATATCCTCCGTAGCTGCAGTTGAAATGTCACTTTCTGGTGTTGTCTGTATGTTTTTTCTTTCTTTGCATATTCAATTGATTCAGCGCAGACTCTTATCTTGAATTCTTTAGAACCAGAAAATTTAGATAGGGTTTTTGTTTTTAATACCTATTATTAGTTCCTTATTTGTTTTTTTAAAAGCAATGATTTGGTAAGTTGATTTATACTATTTGTTTAGATTAGTACCGACATCTTAACTATTTTATTTACTAAGTCATATTTTATTTTACTTAATATTTTTCCACTTTTGCATGTGACATTTGAAAAGCCATCATTTATTAATTCTAATTGGTAAAAACCAACTATTTACATATAATTTTTATATTTATCTTTTAAATTTTATATTATTAATAATAATCTCATTGAGTGTAGTAGTTAATTAGTTGCATTGTTAATGGTGCAACCAAGGTTTAAATCTTTGCTTCGCCCAAAAACAAGTAATTCCTCTGTCCTCGTGGCAACATATTTTGGCAATCTTGATGGATTGACTAATAATTAGGTTGAATGCATGACACTTTTTTGGGGCCTAAAATTTTCTCTCTATATTGGTATAAAGGCTCTTATTCTAGAGCGGGACTTGAAATCTGTCATCTTAGTTGCTAAAGGACTAAGATTAACTAGTCCTATGTTATGGAAGATATCAACAAGCTTTGTTTGGGTCTGGATTTTTTTGTTATACACCACACCTATAGGGAAGGCAATGGTGTGGTTAATGCTATGACTGCCCTAGGACAAGGCTTACAAGATTAAGATGTTGGAGGGACCAAGGGGTGCTTTATGCCAAAGCGAAGATTCTCCTTGAAGGAGAAAGAAAACGATGATTTTGTTACCATAGATTTTAGCCTGTGTTGAAGGGTTAATTGGTATAGTATACAAGTTGGTTGCAAGATTAATAAGCTGGGTAGGGGTAGATTTTTGAGTGTTTTTAAAATTTTCCTGCTGATAATGGTCGTAATGGCATGATGTTTAATTTCCGTATGTCTATGTTTGTTATTAGGATTGTTAGCAGCTATATGTTGGTAGTTAGGAATGGCTCTATATGGGTTGTTCATAAGTCTATTAATAGTTGTGTTAGCTTAGAGGGTAGGTATGTTTATAAGAATGTTAATAGCTCTGTTAGCTTAGATGGTAAGATTAATACTGTTCGATTGTGGTGGCTTCACTATTTTGTTAGTGGTGGTTTTTGATATTGCTAGAGTATTGTTTGTTAACACACTTCTTTAATGTTTTGAACTGTTAGTCTTCTGGACTGATTCTAAAGGGACAAGCCTTACTAAAATTATTTGCTTAGAGATTAGTTACTCTCTCTCAAGCCTTACTAAAAAAGAAATGTTTCATCACACTCTACTGAGAACTCCACATCTAATTGTTCAAATTATTTTTGAGCAACTTAACTAAAATATATAATTAATCCTTATCGAGTCTTGCTTACTACACAAACACAAAAAAATGAATACTTGGGGCCTTAGTGTATTTTTGTAAGACATGTTGAAGTTTTCCTGAGAGAAAAGTATGCTACCAAAATTATTGTAGGATTTCGTTGTTGTGTGTGAGAACTCTTTTAGACTACCAACTTTGTGCCTTGTATTGTAATTGACTTTTTGTTGGTAATACAATTGAGCTATGTGTTTAGAGTGTGGGTTGAGTTGTAATATTGGAAAAGAGATCCGAGGCTAATCAATGCATTAACCTAGACTAATCCTTCTCTCGTATTACATTTTGTGAACTTGATATTGTTATAAAACCAAAGGACATATAAAAATTTTTCTTTAAAAAAAATTTGGGGCCTTGCCATGATCACCATTTCATGCTATCAATAGGGATATATGCTTGCCTTCAACTAACTATTTATATCTCTCCCCTTCACAATGAACTTATATACTTTAGTTTTGTCCCTTTCAAGATTTGTTAAGAACATATTTTTCTATGATACCTATCCCAAGATTTGTCCTACTCACGAGGACAGTTTGGTACAAGATGATGGAATCATATATATTTTCTTAAAATCACTTTGTCTGCTCTTCATACAAATGCCAATCATGGATGGATGAATAGTCCAGAGTCATACGGGATTCCCCACAGATGGATTTCTATAAAAATATGGTTAACACAATTTATATTTTTGGTTCCCACACTGATAGTATTAAACCTTCAATTGTTGCACATCTTTTTCTGATGTTCCTTAACTCCTACAATAATCAATGCATCAACCTAGATCAATCCTTATTTTATACGACATTAGTATGTGAAAAGGCTTGGCTACCCTTCTCAAGGAAGAGCCAAATTTCATGGGTTCACACTCCTTTGTTGCAATTGATAAGGATAGAGATTGTTGAGTGTGTGGGATATAGGAGCACTCGGGCCCGCAAACAATCCCGCAACACCAGAAAATAATATTTCCATGTTTAAGTTTTACATTCTTGGATAGGTTGAGCTTCAAGAGAATCTTGTGCAGTATTACAAGTTTTTGTAAAGAATGTAACGCTTGGCATTTAATTTCTTGTCCCATTCTTTTTATTGGGTGCCAAAATGGAAGGAAAAACTAGTGAATTGTGGAAAACAATTAATGGCTCCTCAATTTTTCAAAGAGCACGACTTGGTTCTTGTTTTATTCACTTTTCAAAGACATCTACAAGTCATTGTATATAGCTTAGCAAACTTGGGTGCAATATTTCGAAGCATTTAAAAAATGGAAGGAATCGTTGGAAGGAAGGTGCATGGAGAAGATCAAAACAATGAACATGGGGAGATCGGGAAGGGGCGAGGCATTGCCCAAAACAACGTATTGCTCCATGGATTCCTTTGAGAAGAACACAAAATTAATTCTATGCATGGCAACATGGGTCTAGGGTTCAAATCTCATTGACGTGAGAGGTTCACCCCCTACATGGCGGAAAGAGGCAAAGACCGATTCAATAATGGTAATAGAGCCGAAAATCCACAGGAGAAGGGGGAATCTGAATGGGATAGAGTGACAAAGAAGATATGGAAACCAAAGGAACAACGCAGTAACAATGGCATTGGGAAGGAAGATACTAGGATCATACCAAAGGTGGGTAGTGTCCTGTAAAATTCTGGAAAGGTTTCGGTAAGTGTTTGCTCCGAGTGTTGGAATGTTTCAATTTCTTGGTTGAAAGAAAAATGACTCCATGAAATGGGTTGGAGAATGGCCGTCTGTAGCAAGGGTAAAGAAGTGGTGTGAGGAATATTGGGCCTTCAGGATAGAGCTTAAAACTTTACCTAATGCTTACTTTTTAGTTATTTGTGAGACGGGCCAAGATAAACAGTGGGACCTAAACAATGGCTCCCATATGATGGGAGGGAAAGGTTTTTTCATCAAGGAACGAGACCAAATTTCAACCCATTAACAACTCAGGTAGGGGAAATTCCAATATGGATCAGGTTATACAACTTATACTTTGAGTATTGGGAGGAAGAGAACCTAATGAGAATAGGCAACACATTGGGAAAATTCTTAAAACTGGAAGGGGAGTGGAGGAAAAAGATTTCAATATGTATGCTAGAGTTTGCATCAGTTGGACCCCTAGTCGTCCTTTACCCAAATCGATTGAGTTAGTGTCAGATGTTGGAGTTTGGGAGCAAACTGTTGGGAAGATGAAATTGAACGATGTAAGACATGCAATAATTTGGGGCATACCGAATGGGAGTGTTGGAAAAGTGAAAAAGGGAAAAGGAACATAGCGGATGTCATTCTGCAAAAGATTGTGAATATGGAAGGAAATCAGGAGATATAACAACCACAAGGAGGCCCTCGTGTTACACGAGATGTAGAGTGTGAGCTTGGTGGCAACGACAGCTTGAGGGGGCGACTAGACCATAGTGCTTAGGAAGCTGTGATAAGAGTGGAATGTGTTCATCAAAACAAAGGTAGACTTGGGAGACATAATGTAGGCAAATGAGCAGGGCACCATTCGATCTGGGGAGGTGACAAAGCATCTTCAGGTAGGTCTCAATGTGAGTAAGGGTACGAAGGGGCATGAAAAACCCCACCTCGACACGATAGTAGAGATCAAGAGTAGGATAATGAGAACAGTCAGATGGACTCACAAGTTTTTGTAAGTTAGGTTCCTGCGACTAACCCTAAGATAGATCCAGAACTTGATCCCAAAGCTATTGGGCATGAGGAAGAAAGAAGAGTGAAGAAGTTGAGTTCAATGGTGGAAGATACAATGGAGTGTATGGGCATACCTTTAAAACAGACTATTCAAATGGATATTTTACATTCTCCTGCCAAATAAACATCTCTTTCAAGTGGAAGTTTGGATGAGACCCCACCACTTGGGTTTGGTGTTCACGATATGGCTAAACTTAAGGTAAATATGTATTCTCCTCCTGCTTTTCCTTTATTTGGTACTGATGCAGGAGTATATGGAGGCACAAAATCGACATTGAAGCACATTGGAGTGGAAAGGGAAGAGATGAATGACAATATAGATTCTAGCAGGGTTATCCCCTATTTTGGGGGTTATGGAGTTGGGCCTCTCTTGGTCAGATGGAGATTTAAGCTCAGAGGAAGAGAACATTTTGGAGAAAAGAACTGTAAGCCATACACAGACCAAGTCCAAGAAGGTAAAAATTGGGGAGAAGAGGAAGAGAGGACCCAAAACCAAAAAGCTCACGTTGGAAATGGCTAGTAGCGCCAAAGGTCAGATGAAGCTACGTTCCAGGATGGGCATTACCCTTCTCGAGGAGCCACGAAGGTCCTATTGTGAAATATCAGGGGCCGCAATGCTGCTGACAAAAGGAGACTAATCAAACAATGTTTTGATCAGGAGAAGCCATACATCATTCTACTTCCAAGAGATTACGATGATACACTCTGATTTTTAATTCCACCTCAAGGCTTGGAAAAGGTGTGAAGGACGATGTGTTGATGCGAATTGAGCTTCAGGTGGACTGGCAGTACTCTGGAGAGCTTTAGGTGGACTGGCAGTGCTCTGGAATCCGCAAAAGATTACAGTTGCAGAGGGAATGAGAGTGTCCAATTGGATTATGGTGCACATACATCTGAGGGAGGAAAATAAAACTCCTTTTTTTGCTAAATGTGTATGGCCCGATAAGGACAAGTCAGAAAAGGTTGGTGTGGAATCAAATCACCTCTTGTTTGGAAGTGGTTGTGCAAGATTTGGTGATTTTGGGGGGTGATGTTAATGCAGCAAGACAAAATACAAAGAAAAGTGGTGGTAGACAGGCTCTAGGAACGATACAGGATGATTTTCAAAGGTTCATTTTCAACAATAAGATGGAAGAAATTCAGTCAAAATATGGCTTATTTACTTGGACAAACAAAAGAAAGGGTTTTTATAGTATCGTAGAACGTTTAGATCATTTCTTTGTAGCTAGGAAGTGGGAGGACTGTGCACTCACCTTTGAATCTTTGATAGTTCCTTTTTCAGGTTTGGATCACTTCCCTATTGCACTTTACTGTCAAGATGATGCCAAACCAATAAGGTCTCCCTTCAAGTTTGAGTGTATGTATTTTGGGATTCAAAACTCCTGTCATATATTGATACTTGGTGGAAGGAGTCTCCACGACTTGAGGGTGCCAAAGCTTTCATTTTTGTCAAAAAACTGCAATATATTAAAGGGGAGTTGAAAGAATGGAATAGGAGGTCTTCCAAAAATATTTTTGTGGAAAAGGGTTGGATTGCTAAAGAATTAGAGGAATTCAATGTTAAAGTTATTAAGGATGGGATTATAGAATTTTAATTTGAACAAGAGAAATCTTTACAACAAGAGATGCATGAAGTGCTAGCAAGGGAAGAACTCTTCTAGAAGCATAAATCTAGGGGGTGTTGGCTCAAAGATGGAGACAAGAAAACAAATTTTTTCCATTCTTCGGTTAGGGCTTGACGAATTTCCAACAAGATCAATGTCATTAAAGATATGGAGGGCAATGTGCTTTCTGATCGTGACAATATTAATGTTGAGGTTGTTCATTTTTTTCTACATTACTCAATGAAGTTCAGAATAATAGGGATTAGTGGGATGATGTGGATAATGTCATCCCTCACATCATTGATGAGGAGCAGAACAAAACATTAGTGAAGTCGATTACCTAGGAAGAGGTAAAGGCGGCCCTATTTTTGCTTGGAGGAGACAAAGCCCCGGTGCTAGATGATTGTGCAAGAAGTTTTTTCCAGAAGGCTTGGGATACTATCCATTGATATTTGTGGGAGGTAGTGGAGGAATTCGGGGCCAAAAATACATGTGTAGATTCTTGAACAACACCTTCATCGCTCTTGTCCCAAAGCGAGAGGCTTCAGGGACGTTCGAGGACTACCAACCAATTTCACTTTGTAATGTTATATACAAGATTATTTCTAAGGTGATTGCAAATATGCTCAAGCCTTTTCTACATCTTATCATCTCTGACGAAAAAAGTGGTTTTGTAGCGGAAAGGTCAATTGTGGAAGGAATCATTATAGCAAATGAGGCTATTCACTCAGTGAGGAAGGCTCAAACAAATAGAATGTTAGTAAAGCTATACATTTGTAAGGCATATGACCATGTCAATTGCTTCTTTCTTCTTCATATTTTAAAATGCTTTGGTTTCTCAAATCATTCGGTTGAGGGGATCCAAAGCTGCATTATCACCCCTCGGTTCTCTATCATGGTCAATGGTAGTCTACAATATTTCTTTGATTCATCCTGGGGAATAAGGCAAGGAGATCCACTCTCTCCTACACTTTCCATAATCATGGAAGAATTTTTGGGTAGATTGATCACAAAGAAAATGCAGGAAGGACAGTGGAAAGGTATTAGAATTGCCTAGGAGATGGATCCAACGTCACATCAACAATTTGGAAATGATAACGTGCTTATGGGTGAAGCCTTGTTGCGGGAGGCTAGATTTATGAAAGCCACTTTAGATAAATATTGCAATTTGTCAGGACATGCTATGAATTGGCATAAGTCCGAGGTAATCTTTTTCAACACAACACCGAGCAAACAAAGGGAAATTTGTAGGATTCTTCAAGTTAAATATGGTAAGCTTTTGGGTAAATTTCTTGGATTACCGATGTTTGGTGGGGCTTGTCGAGGCTATCTTTGGACCAAACTTAATGATAGTTGTGTGGGGAAAATGGAGGGGTGGAAAAGCAGATGGTTATCTTTTGTAGGGCGTATTTTGATGCTAAAAAATTTCATTTCTTCCATGCCTTATACTTTATGATGTTTCTGCCAGTTCCTGCTAAGGTTCTCAAAACTAGAGTAGAAGATGAGGAAGTTTTTTTGGAATGGAAGTTAGGATCATGACAAAATCCTGCTTCTGGTCTAGGATCAAATATGAAAACCGAAGGATGCCGAGGGTGCAAGGTTGAGGAAGTGGAACGCTATGAATGAAGCGATGGGTGTGAAGCTAGTCTGGATGGTCTATAGGAATCCACATCAAAAGTGGGCAAGAATCCTCTAAAAAAGGTACTTGGATAGCCAAGCTAGGGAGAGAATTCTCACTATTGCCAATCCACCTAGAGGTTCGTCAATCTAGAACTTTATGATGACTTGGAGACACATTATTACAGATCACATAACTTGGTAGCTGGGTAATGGGGAGGTGTGTTTTTGGGAAGATTCATGGGAAGCCAACCAACACTAATAGAAGGAAGCTATAGTAGGGAGTTGAAACAAAAACCTGAAGCTATATGGGGAGATAAAGTGGCAAATTTTTTTGACCCGAATGTATGAAGATGGAGTAATGAAGTGAAAGTGGAGGGAGGACACTAGTTTGAATTTAAATGAAGCTGAGACTCTGGAATTTAGGAGGATACATGCTAGTAAACTATTCTTATTATCAGGTGAACATGATGAAATTATATGGCGTGGAAGAAAAAGAGGTGAATATTTTGTGCATGTTGGTTACCAACTAGTGGAGGCGGCTGCTCGTGAGACTCAGGAAATGACCTACCTTTTTTGGAACAAGCATTGTCTGCCAAAAGTGGTAAATTTCTCTTGGCTAGCTAGTAAGATTCACATTCTCACAAGAGAAATACTAATGAGGTATGGATTCCATGGACCTTTTATGTGCCCCTTGTGCAAGGATGAAGTGGAAACCGTAGATCACCTCCTTCTACACTGCAAGGTTGTAGCGGCTTGATGGGAGTTTGTTTTGGACAAATTGAATTTGGCATTGGCCTTTTCCTCTACAGTCATATGGTTTTACAGGGATGACTAAGGCCAATGCAAAATTCAACCTTTTCATGTATATGGCTAATCTTCCCTTCTTCAGTATTGTGGGAGATATGGAAAGAGTGCAACAGACAAATTTTCCAAGGAAAAGAAGAGTCCATTGAGAGATTGTCTCAGAATTGAGAAGAGCATCTTTGAGCTTGTGAATGTTGCAGTATCCACACAAAACACAAGTAAACATCCTTTCTATTTTTTTGACTGCCTATTATAGAGGAAATGGACCTTGTTTAAATACAAACCTGTTAATGGGTTTTCTAGGGGTGATCTAACAAAGACAAGGAGAGAAGAAGTAACGTGGAAAGCTCCAGAAGAAGGGTGGACTAAATTAAATTTTGATGGTGCAACAAAGTGCAACCCTGGTCCCTCGGGCGGCGGGTGCATTACAAGTCGCTCATATGGAAATATAATTTTGACTGAGCATAAAAAAATTTGCGATGGGACTAATATTGATGCTGAGGCCTAGACTGCACTGATGGGGGTGAAGATGACACAAAGGCTACAAGTGGTTAACCTAGATCTAGAGGGGGACTCAGATTATTGTAAATGTTGTAGCATCGGGCAAGACCTTTGCGTAGAGACTGCAAAAAATTATTTCAATTATTAGAAAGAAATTGCTTACATTTTAAAATTTCAAAATCACACTTGTGTATCGGGATGGAAATGTATTGGCTGACTCATTGTCCAAGTTGGAAATAGATGTGGCACGTTGAGGTGGAAAACAACACTATCGAATGTGGAGGTTGATATCATCATACCCAATTTGATGATGTTGATGTGATAGATGGGGCAAATGTAATATTTTGATTGATTATGATGGACGAAGATGCATTGAGTGTTGTCAAGTTGGCAAACTTTTGTTCTTCCTGAGGATGTCTTCACACGTGTCAATTTTATTGTGCATTCAATGTGGAGGAATGTTGGTACTATACATTCCTTGGTTTGCAAACCCAAAGGCATAGTTTTTTGAAACGAAAAAGGCGGGTGGGCTATGAGGTGTGAAGTGAAGCGAGGTGCCATGGAAGTGAACTTCGGATTTTACGCCACAAAGCAACATATGGCCTTTAAGGGCCTGGTGACGGAGGATCGATTGAGTCATGTCTTCACTTCGAAAACCCTTTCTTTGTGGAGGTGATTAGAGCTCTCTTGGGTGTGGATTATGTGGTATCTAATTATCGGCGGTGCACTAATGCAAACATTTCCGCCTTGTTTTGTGCATGAGGGATAAATTTTTCATCAAAGGAGGAGGTGAAGCACATAATGGTGAGGTGTGTGTATCTTGAATGGTGGGTGGGCATGGACGAAATCTTGCAATGTGTTGTCCCGGGCCGTGGTTTTATATATGCTCATGGGGATTGGTTTGGTTATCCATGGGTACCACCGCTTGTGCACTCCTTTCTGATGCATAGAGGCCTGGAAAACAACATAAAATAAAAAATGGATGCTCAAAGAGCCTGGGATATGGTAGTTGATTTCGTGCATGATTGGGATTTGGAGCTGGCCGTGGGGTCACCCAGGAGCCAGATGGACCCCTCTCTATTCCGACTAAAATTTGTAGATGTCTGGTTGGACATGGAATCCTAGAGGAGGACATGAAGGAGAAATACTCCAGGTTGGGGCCATGGACGTGGTTGTGGACAGTGCTTGTGGTCGTGGTCATAATGGACGAGTCTGTGAAGGTGGACCGGGGCTTTATCAAGGAGCTGGGTCACGAAGGAGGCAAAATCATAGTCAGGATGGGACCGAAGTGGTTGGGATGTGACAAGTGGTGGTACTGGTAGTGCTATGGACCACGGTTCCATTTACGGAACCCTATGATAGACCTCTTTTTTGCTAGGTTATCAAAATTGTTAGCCAAAATTTGAACTGTCAATGTGTATATGAATAGGCCTATTCATAGGTTTTTTTTGCAAATTTTGTTGTTTTTTATAAATTGGGCTGAGAATGGGTGGAATTGTAGGGCGAAATTTGTGTATGACCCTTGATATTTGGATGGTATGTATAAAATGGGTTTTTTTTTGGGTATGGTGGTTTTGGCTTTCTACTACAAACATATTTGAAATGGACTATTACTGTAATTATCATTATAAAAAATGATATAGTAAAAAAAACTATATTTTTCTGACAAAAATATAATTTTTTTGGAAGCATTTAATGAGGAATTTCATGCATTTTCATAGGAATTTTAAAAGATAACTGGAGGGAAATGAGAGGCCATCATTGTGTGCATCTTTTTTTATGCCTCACAAGGGTTCCAATCTCTATAAAAATAATCTTTTGGTGATGTTAAAGTCAACAATAAACAAGAAGGTTGGAAAAATATTTTGTAGTTTGCTTTAGATAATTGCACAAGGAAGAGTGTAGGCAATTAGCTTGCCAAAAGGAGAAAGATAGAAGAAGAGAAAGAAAAATCTACAGATGTGTTGTAAGAGATCAAGGTAGTTGTTAGAGCTATAAGATGAAGAGAAGAATCAAATTTCAAAAACTGATTAAAGCTAAGGTGTGAAGGCATGGAGATTTGAAGACTGCATGAGGTACCTAGAAAAAATGAGAAATTTCTAAATTTTGTCTCTTATTATAATCATCCATATTTGTAATTGTTCTTGAATGATTTTTATTTTTAATAAATTTATATGCTCTAAGATTTGTTTCAATTGTCAACAATCGTTGCGGTTCTAATTACGAAGGAGGCTCGACTATCAACTCATTAATCCCTTGACATTTGGGAAGGATTTTTGTTGGTAATGACATACCTTTAATGATTTGGGTATGTCCTTTGAGAAACATGGCATATTCATGAATATATTAAGGACATTAGTTATGGAAGGTGATCATTATACAAGCCTCATTTTATACAAATTTGGTGGCGCTATTCTATTAAAGGTAGTGACAAATAATGAACATATCATTCTATTTCTTTTCTTTGAAGCTCGTGTAGGAGTTGGAAATTCTGGAGTGTCCATTTTGTCTGAGGAGATATAAGAGGAAGATGACCCATTTTGCAACTAGATTCAAACGTTACTGAACAATCCTTCATCATGAATTTGGTTGATTAAGGTTAGCCATGTTAGTGTTTAATTCCAATTCACTGTTTCCCTTCAGTTCTGGTGCATTATTTTCCAATCACCATTTTTTACTTCAGTTCTAAACTGTGATTTATAGATCACTAATTTTGACTAAAGGAGACCTGCAGTCTTAATTTATGATGCATTATTTTCCAATCACCATTCTCTTACTTTAGTTCTAAACTGTGATTTATAGATCACTGATTCTGACTAAAGGAGACTCGCAGTCTTAATTTATGATAAAATGTTCACCGTAACTCCCTTCTTATGGTGGTTTTCTATGTTTGTATTATTAATTTTTGTAAGAATTTGCTTAGGGAAAAGGAAGAATATGCCAAGATCAAGAAGATCAATAGATATCACAAACAAGAGAGACAAAATGATATGATCCTCAAATGACTGGATTCAATGATGATCAATAATCAAATAATAATAGATTAATACAATGTAGAAGTGCCTGAATATATAGGCAATGCAATAAGACTACATGATAAGGAGATGATAACATATCAACCGTACTAGTTGGAATCACATGTCCACCAAAGGTGGATCATCATTCATTATACAATGAAATATGTGCAAACATGTGGAATAATAAGAGGATGATAATGTGATAAGAGCACTAAAGATGTATCTCACACATAAAGTGGAATGAGATAACCACTAACTCCACCTCAAGTGGATTTCTCCTACACCATGTACTAAAATGAAATTTCAAACTCTTATGTGTCTCATATGCAATTAATATGCAAATGCATTATCCTAAGAAAACTTAAGTAAAGTGTAATTATAATTAATTAATTATACCAACACCCCCCTTAAGTGCAACTTAGGGGAATGCACTTAAGCTCACAATGCTAGATGATAATGCATGATGGGTCCCAACTAGCAGGCCATGTTAGGTACCTGTATGCACCCTAAAATGGTCGCCTAGACTATGGGCCCCCATTCTTCAATGTATTAAATGACATAATCCATTTATCAAATTCCTGAATCAATGTTTTGCAACATTTTCAATTCAAATCAATTTCCTTGATCAAATCGTAATTAATTCAATTATTTCAATATTTTCTAAGGTTTGATCATTTCATCAATTATCTTATTTAATTAAAAGAAAACAATTCCTTTTTATTAAATAAAATAATCTTATTTAATTAAAATCTTTTTTTAATTAAATAATCTTATCTTATTTAATTAAAATCTCTTTTAATTAAATAATATTATCTCATTTAATTAAAATATCTCATTTTAATTAAATAAAATAATCTTATTTAATTAAAAGAAAATCCCTCTTTTAATTAAATAAAACCCCCACTTAAATACCTCTTTGTTGAAAAAGGAAATAAATTAAATAAAAAATAAATAAGCTCCTTTTTCTACACATCTTCCTAAGTGGTCGGTTCTTTGCCTCTTAATCATAGCCTTTGATTTTGTCTTTTGAAGATATGAGCACATGGATCAACCAAGATTTAATCTCCACCATTGCTTATTTCTTTTTGCCTCTTAATCTCTACCGTCCATTGCTCTCTGTAAGGAAACCTCTCCTTCTCATTTATAGGTTAAGATTTCATGCTATTGTTATGCTACAGGTTTGGAGAGCAATTTTGGAGGAGAATTTGAGCACTTGAGCTTGGATATTGCAACTTCTTCTTCTTGTCTTCTTCTTTCATGCCCCATGGCAACCCATTTAGATTAATTTTGCACTTGCATGTTAGATTAGATTCATGTTTCCTTTTATAGATTAATCTTGCATTTGTATTTATTTTCATAGAATAATTATGCATTGTTATCATATAGATTAATTTCTTTTCTTGCATTGTTATCATATAGAATAGCTTTCATTTTCATTTGCATGCATACTTGATGATCATGGAGACTAGCACTCTTGCTTTTCCTCTTTGAATATCTCGTTTTATGGTGTACTTGCATGGGCCCAAACTAGGTCAATATGAGGGCCTCCATTACAAACCCTTGCACTCCATGAATAGAGAGCTATGAATCGCCATTTGAGATCTCATTCTTGAGCCATCTTGGATATAATGATTCATAGAAGTGTGACACATTTTTAGCACACATGACAAAATTGGGTAAAAGACCAAACTGATAAGTGTTGAAAAACACTCGATGTCAGGGGTTGTATTGAAAAATACAGTTGGGGTGGTATTGAAAAACACCGTTTGCGAGGTGTCCTAAAGACTAACACATCCAAGAGACCAAAGCTAACACAGTTATGCCCCCTAGACAAAGACAAAGACCAATTCCAGACCGAGGCAACAAGGACAATGCATGATGGAGAAATGCTAAGTGTTGAGGACACGCGCTAAGAAACAGGGGTCCAAAGGCCTCAAGTAGCGCCCGTTTCAAGGTTTTCACCACTTGGATTTTATTACAATTTTTCTCTTTTTCACTTTTTCATTTTTTTCATTTTTTTTTTCAGGAATTTTTTTTTTTAATTTTGCTACCAAGGCGCCTGTTTCCAGGTTTTACTTTTTCTATTTTTTGAATTTTTGAATTTTTTGAATTTTTGGAATACATAATTTTTTTTGAAGATACATCAAAGCGCCTATTGCTAGGTTTTCACTAAGATGATCATTTTTTTAGGACATTTTCTGATTTTTAGAATTTTTGACAATATATCATTTTTTTGGATTTTTTTTCAGGATCAATAATTATGTACAAAGGATGCCCCCAGATAGAATGAGCATCATGGATAGAACTTCTTCAGGTGCAAGATATTGATATGATCATGTAGCTGCTCTCCCTCTTATGTAGACAGTAAATAAGCACTGACCCAAAAGCTGCTGTAATGATGTAAGGTCCAAGCCAATTAGGTTCAAATTTGCCTTTTTGATCTCTATGTTGTTGATTCTTAGGATTTTCACGTAGGACAAGATCTCCCACTTGGAATTCTCTAGGGCGAACCTTTTTGTTGAAGGCTT
>MU223848.1:462066-481518 GCA_018584345.1 Thuja plicata
TGGACAATGTGTGAAAGAAGATGAAGTGGAAGCCTTTGGAAGCTTGGATGCCAATTCTGATTTTTCCTTTTTGTTCAAGCCTTTTAAGAGAGACTTGGGAATCCACATAAATTTTGATTTTCCTTTGTTTTTGGATGATTTAGAACACAATTCTTCTATGATGGATTTAGGAACCCATATTTTCTTTGATATTATGTTCTTCTCCGTGGAACTTTGTGGTCTCTTTAATGTTTCTTTTTTCTTTGTATTCACATATTGATTAGATTGGACATAGTGATCTTCATATGTAAGTGGATTCTTGAATTTCTGATTTCTTTGTTTGAAATCCAAATTGCTTCCAAAAGACTTAGGATGTGTGGATGAATAAGACCGATATGGATGGTTCATATGGATGTGTTGATATGGAGGTTTTTAGGATGCATGTTTCTGTTGATCTTGATAGGAGATAGGGTAAGTGGATGGAGGGATATATGGACCCAATATAGATGGAAGGTTTGAAGCTTTTCGCTTTTGAACATATGGACCAAGGATAGATTTGGAAGATGGAGAAGACTGATTCTTGCGTGCAAATTGAGGAATATAAGGTGTGAAATGAGTATCAACATCTTGAGAGTGAGCTTCCCAACCAAGGATATTTTGCTTCAAATTATTCATACCCATAGGCTCATGTGTAACTTTGATAGGAGCCATTTTAATCAGAACCCTTGATGCTTGAGGCAACTTATTCTCGTGTAAGGGATTTGGAGGAATAATGGTTTCTTGAGGTGGATATAGAGGTTTATATGAAAAATATGACGGAACATGCTGATCTTGACAAGGGTATTTGTATAATGTAGGAAGAGTACATTGCTCTTGATTTTCAATAGAATTTTTAGAAGTATTGAGATCTTGCTTAGGAGATGGAGGGATATGTAGCTCTTGAGATGGAAGGGTATCTTCTTGGAAGAAATGAAAAGATACAAGGGGATCATCTTCAGATTGTAGGGATATGGGATCTTCATCAAATGTTGGAGGGGATAGGATAATGTCTTGATCTTGATCAGTAGGAATCCTTGTTTCTTTGTTCTTTGTATTATCCTCTTGACATGGATCCAATCGAAAGGAAAAGATAGGATTTTTAATCTTCATGAGGGATTCTTGAAGGATTGTTGGGGAATTATCCAAAATAGGCCTTGAAGTACATGGAAGCTTAGGGTCTTTGATCTTAGGAGCATGGAATGTACTTGCTGCAAGATATAGATTAGCTTGGATTTCTTTTAAAGGCATCCCTTGAGGATAGACGTAGTTATTATGAAAAATAATAGGGTCTTTGTGTTATGGAGGATATTTGGATATCCTTGAAGCTTTGTCAGATGGAGGAATAGTGGAAGAAGTAGAAGTAGCATGTAGCTCATTTCTAGACATAGTTTCATGATTTTGATCATGCTTGGGATTGGTATCTTCATTTGATAATTCATTAGTATCTTCAACTTTGATTATGGCATCATCAATTAGATCTTGGATTTTATGTTTTAACTCCTTGCAATGTGAAGTTTTATGTTCTTTATTTTGATGATAGGCACATTAGGTACTCACAAATGACATTCCACATGAGGTGGTTTGAGGCAATGTGATGAGATTGTTTTCAAGAAGCTCTGCCAGCATTGTTGTATAAGATCGTCTCAAAGGAGTAAATGTTCTATCCCTTGGACATGTAGATCCACTTGAACTCTCCAAAGAGATGTTGGATTCAAGATTATGAGGACGTTGATCAAAGATAGGATCGACATGATCCTGTGAAATAATCTCTTGATCAAAGATAGGATTACCATAAGTAGGTTTCTCCTTTTTTGAAGAATGTGAAGACATGTGTGTCTTCTGATCATAGAGAAGAGGAAAGATTGATCTTAGTGAAGACCCCTTTGATGCGGTATCTTTTTTTTCTTTTAAGTCTTGAATTCCAGATTTCAAAGCTTGCATTTTCTTAGATAAGGTTTTAATGAGAATCTCTTCTTCCTTGTTGTTAAGACCATAGGATTCATCCCATTTGTTTTCAGTCATCGTAAGATTGTCTTGATCAAAGTCTCAGAATGGTGCCAAAGGGATTTCTGAATTGTCCCTAAATGTGTGAGTTTGGGTTTGATGTTTCAAAGTAATTGATTCTAGCGTCAGAGGGTTAGAATGCCCTAATAGTGAGCTGGAAACTAATAAGAGTTGATTGTTTGAAGTAAGTGACTCCAGCGTCAGAGTGTTAGAATGCCCTGATAGTGAGTTGGGAATCAAGTTGTTTAGTTGAGTGTAAAGACCACACAATTTGGGACCAATTGTGAAGATCTAGAAGGACATGCAAGGTATACTTATAAACAAGTTGTGAAACAGTGACAAATGTACTAGAAAAATAAAAAGGACCAGACTGAAAAACTAAAAGGGTATCCAAATCAACTGAGGTTTTATGAGAAACTAATCTGCAAGTGCCCACTGTCCTAGATGCGAGCTCCTAGATATGAGCCTAGAAATACAGTATGTGAGCTTCTAATGACCCAGTATGCGAGCTTTAACCCTAGATGCGATGATGCACTGACCAGATACAATGAATTACATCAAATGTGAGCCAGAATACTAGATACAAGCCAGGATCCGGGATGTGAGTTTATGATGTCTTTGTCAGATCTTGTCAGTTTTTGAAAATTTTGTCTTTGAAAGTGCATGAAGTTTGTTTGATCCGTGATCGTGTTCGGAGACTTGTTGGTGAGTGAAAAATACATGTAGACCCAGGATTGAATTTTGTTGCTTGTTTTGAAGGTGTTATCTTTTTAGTTATCTTTCAGATACATCAAACAAATTTGCATTGTTAGGGGAACCAACACATCTTTATGCCCTATTTTCTAGGTAGAGGATGAAAATCCTTGCTCATTGACTTAGGTACACACTCAAATGCTAATCAGAATATAGCCATCACCAAGTACGCAATGACTCTAGTCATGATGCTTTATTAGCCGACTCCAAACGCAAGTGAGGGCACGATATGACGAGTGTCTTGGGGCAATTAATTTTTGCCTTGCACAAGGATTATCACCCTTTCACAGATGAATTAGGTAGTTTTGTCTAAGAAGTTCATTGTTTATGATGGGATAATCTGTTCAAAACTGTCTCTCACAGAATTGCACAAGGCAAAATTGAGGTGTATAGCCCTATGAGTACTCAGGTATATGTAGTCTCGCAAGCAAGATTCAAGAGGCTCCGCTCTACACATATCCAAGCATGTTCAAGGAATGATGTCAGAATTCTAGGAACAAAACTGATTCCGTCTTCCGAGGCCTTAGCCTATGAGGAAGCAATTATTTATAGTGAGTTGGAAGGGTTGGCGTGAAACCTGTCCTCACTTGGGTCGTTCCTGGGAGATTTTTTCCTCAATTGGCAGGCCCTCTACTGTTAAATAAGTGTACAAAGGATTGACGAGCCTAGGATGTCTATATTTCTGATTCCTCCTCCTCCGAAGAGCATACTCTCTTAATCCATGCCGTTTTCTCCCAAAACAAAGTCAATCAAATAGTTCGTTACCTCAAGAAATGTTGTGCTCGATTTAAGATGTTCCTACTTTAGGAAAAACATAATTCTTGAAAGCAAATTTGTGTTGTTCAATTATCCATAATATTAAGATGATTTTCTTGTTCATTTTTTGATTCCAAAACTTAGACAATGAGTTTGTTCAACTAGCCCACAATGTTAAATGCTTCAAGTTGTTCAATTTCTGATTTCAAATGAATTAAATGATGTGAGTTTGCTTGTTCATTTACCCCCTATATTATTTCACAAGTGTTTAAATAATGTCTGATTTTCCTCAAGAGGAAAAGAGCATAATAATCTAGTTGTTTTAAGACATGTTTGAGAAAATGGTATTTAAGTGTGATTTTTTTTGAAAAAGGGGTTAGTATGTGAAATCAGTTGAAAACCTTGTAACCACACACGTTAGTATTATTGTCTTCCAACTCTTTATCCGAGACCTGTAATCACTAGTTAGGATGTCCAAATGCCAAAAACACAACTGGTTAAGCGTTAGAGGTTACAAAATTAAGTGCACAAAAATCTCTACCAGATGCGATCCTAGAAATGTATTATACGACACAAAAAAATAGTTATGACCTTGTGTTACCAGATACGACAGTGTCTAATAGATGTGATCCTAAACTGAAAAATGACCTAGGAAATCTCCGATGCAAGCCTAGATTTTTGTAGTGCGATGACGTATTCCAGATGCAATTCTGTGCTACCAGAAATGACTCTGGACCTAAAATATGAGAGGATAGATTGATGAAAAATGGAGTTAAACTAAGGAAAAATCCAAATTCGGGCCCCACGGTGGGCGCCATAAATGGGTGTGTTAAAATGTGCACCTTTTATCTGCAACACGACACTTTAATAAATCATTGCATTAGTGGAAAACATGGTTAGGTGAGCATATAAAGCACTAAAATTGACCTATTTCTTTCTAGCTAATGAGTATGATAAGGAACATAACAACCCTCAGATTATGCTACTATCAGTGACATATACGACTTAGCATGAAAGATTCGAATCAAACTAGTCTAAATGATAAAGAAACATGCATATTTAGTTCTAAAAATGAAGATAACAACATACCTAATATTAGATCTAAGATGCAATATGAGTTCTAAAATTATCTAAACATCATAACAATACATTTAACTTTAAAATTATGGGCTTATTTGAGCTCAAAAACTCTTATTTATAGAAGAATGGGGAGAGAGAGGGGGACAAGGTGCATTAATGGAGTTGTAAAACTCATTAATGAGGTGTAAGAGGAATAAATGCCAAAGGCATTGAAGAGGCATGGGCTTAAGGAATCTCCATTAATAAGGCATTAATGGGAGAATTTAAGAAGCATGGGAAGGGTGTAAGAGGCAAGCTCGAGAAAGTTGACTTTCTCAAGTGGGTTGAGTTCTTAATCACTCCTTAATGGAATGTGACAACATTAGGAGGTGGGTTAGGATAGAATTAGGATTAGAAGAGGGTTTAGCAAGGGTGACTGGGTTGGGGTAGGTTTGAACCCAAGGTCAAAGTGGTTGAGGTAGGTTAGGTTGGGGTTTAGAAGAATATTAATGAAATGAATAAAACTTATTTAATTCATTCAAAAATAGGAATATTAATTATTTAAGCATTTAATTGATTTTTAATAATCAACTGGACTATAGCCAATTAATTAGATTAATTTAGGCCAGAAGATAGCCTTTGGTTCTTTTGCAAGTGAGAAATTGATTTAGGATTTTATTTAATTCCTTGCAAATTAATCATTTTAGCCATGTATTTGTTTGATTTTGAGTTTGGCTAAAAGTAATTAATTTAGTGATTTGATCACTTTAGGAGATTAAATTGATTTCAAAAGAATTATGCCAAGCAGTAATAGGGCCGTCTGAACATAATTGGGGGTATGATCACACTTAGGGCAAGTAGGGTCTATGGTCAGAGCAGACCAAGTTAGGGTGGTTAGAGCCCCTCCCAATACTACTAAAAAGAACATGCTAGGATCAATCAAGGATATATGTAGAACATGTACCAAAGAACCAAGTGTCTCCCCTAATGATAAAGAGACCTCCTGCAACTATTGTACATAAGGATCCACAATCACATCAAACTCAAAAGACTGACCATGTAGAGAATGTACAAGAGGGTCAGAGTGTTCCCTCACAACAACTGAATAAGGATCATCCTCATCAAAGAGAAGATGTATGTCATCAATAATGTCTCCCATGTCTGGAATGTATGAGTCCACAAACAAACCTGCAATGTCTATCAATTTTTCATCCCTTAATGCTGTAACTCGAAGAAAAGGTGTACCCAACTATACTGAATCACATGAACCTATCACTTTAGCAATGTATGCATGTGGAATATGCTAATGTTGTGACCTTGTCCTTCGATTGTCTAAAGGATCCCCCATAAGAGAACCTGCTGAATCAAGAGTATGCCTAACCATCCAAGGTTTAGTGGAAGGAGATGGAGTATCCTCAACCTTAAGTTTACCAAGAAAAGGTGTAATCCTGCGTATCAAGGTTGAGGTAGATGAACCATCTGAATCACTGTCACTGCTGTCACTATCAGTTTCCACAATGTATGAAGTATGGAGATGAGTAGAGGATAAGCTAGGTAAAATTTCCTCAAAGTGAACATTCCTCTCTCTGAATATCTCATAAGTCTCAGGATCCATAAGTCTATATGCCTTAAAACGTTCTTAATATCCAATGAATGTACAAGGCCTTGGTGGAGGTGCCTTGCATTTCTATGAAGATATGTGTGCCCATGCTAGACAAGAAAATACTCTAAAGTGTTTCACAATTGGTTTTCTTCTACACCATTCCTCAAAAGGAGTCTTTCCATCTAAGACATTATGAGGAGATTTATTGAGGATGTGATATGGCACAACTTATAGCTTCTATCACAAGTGATGGATCAAGAGACTTGGCTTCAATCATGCAACTTTACATTTCCTTAAGAGTCCTAATCTTCTTGTCTGCAAATCTTGTTTGTTTTGGACTAAATGCAACTGGATTATGAAGATCAATACCCTCAAGTTAATAAAAGTCCACTAGTCTCGAGTTCACATATCCTCTTTCATTATCTCTATGAAGAAACTTGATGGCTTTACTTGATTTCTTTTCAACATGAGACTTGAAGGTGAGAAAATTATCAAACACTTCATTTTTGTGACCAAGAAAGTAGACCCATGTGTAGAGTGAAAAGTCATCAATGAAGGTGAGGATATAGCTACCCTTACTGACTGATATGAATGGAAAGGGGCCTACTAGAACACTGTGAACCAACTTAAGAATAACAGATTCTCTCCAAGACATCCCTTTTTTCAAGCTTATCTTCAAGATGCATATCCATTGAACAAGTTGAACATCCACCCTTATAAAATTTGATTGTAGGTAGACCTTTGACCATATGTTTTGAGCTAAGTTGGTGAAGATAGTGTAATTCAAGATGTCCATACCGCTCATAACATAATTTACTTTGTGATTGTGTATGTGTCAAAAAGGCATGTGAATGAGACTTAGGCACAAAGTGGGAGAAAGAATAAATCCTCATGTCATGATTAGCTTTACCGACTGCAACTAATGAATCATCCTTAAGATTTTGCACCATTACTGAATCATGAAGGAACTCAACTTTATTTCCACCTCCATAGTGAGCGATTTAGTAAATTGAAAGGAGATTGGTGCTAAGGTTAGGAACATAGAGAACATCCTTGAATGCTCCATTTTCCATCTCAACTTGTCCTTTCCCTTCAACTTCCACTTGTGTATCATCCCCTACAAAGATGTGAGGTACCTTAGATGGCTCCAATGAAGAAAATTTCCCCTTTTAAGCACCCATATGATGAGTGGCACCCGATTCAAGAATCCATTCCTCCAAAGAACTTGTACTTTATATAAATGCTTTCTATTTTCCCTTGGAAGTGGATCGAGATGAATCCATGGAAGCATTTGGAACATTGATTTTGTTCTTCTTAAGTAAGTTTTCCAACTCATCAATCCTCTTAGTCTTGCAATGATGCTCATCATGATTTGGTTTCTTGCAATATGCACAAAATAGTTTATCCTTCTTGTTTTTCTTTTCCTTCTTGTTGGAAGAAGAATTGCCTTGTTGTGAGGAGGAAGATTGTTGTCTCTGATTGTGATTTTTGCTTCCACTTCTTTTTGTTGTTGTTGAAAATTTTTCTACCTTAATTTCTTTGGTTCTCATTATTAGCCACCAATTCCATAGACTTTGAAGACTTGAGAATACCCATATCCATCAATTTTGACTTTTCCAACATCAACATTTATGCACATGCATCAAATTAAGGATTAGTGATGGAACTTACCATGGTCAGATTGTGAGTATTGTAACTCGAGACAATAGTTTTATATTCTGAAGGAAGCCTTTTCAAGATGTGATGAATCAACCTATCATCCTTCATGGGATTACCACAATCCTTAAGTAGTGCTCTCAACTCATTGGCTTTTTTGAAATAGTCTTGAATTATGTCAAAATTCCTAGGATCCAAGAGAATAAGATCGTCCTCAATTGATAATCCCTTTTCCACATCCACTTTACCATACAACTCTTCAAGTTTTTCCCAAGCACCCTTGGTATCCTTAAAGCTTGAAGTGTGGAAGAAGAGATCTTTATGAACACAACCCCTTATAATTCCTAAAGCCATATTGTCTTTAATTTTCCATTCAATTTTTGCATCAGAATCAGTAGGTTCTACAGTTGTACCATCTACAAAGAGATTTAAACATTTTTCCATTAATTTACTCCATACTATATCTTTCCGTGTGGTATAATTATGCGAATTTAACAATAGACATTAAGGTGAACCCATGATTAAAAAATAAAAGAGCACAAGAGAGAAAGAGACACAAGCACACATGACACCCCCCCAAATTTACTCAATCAAAGACCCCCCCCCAAAAAAAATAAATAAATGCTTTTAGCACTTTATAAATAGTGTGTGTACAATTGCCACTTGCCAAAATGGGCCAAAGTGGACTACTAATTTAAATATTTACAACTTCCTTGATGAGGCCAAATAAGACTCAAATCAATATTGCTGAGGATCAAACTGAAATCCTAGAATTACAATGATCATACAATGACCAAAAGGACCTAGATATGAAAGTGATATTTTTGCCCAAATAAGGCTACAATCTGATAGGAAATCTGGAAATTACTTAAAAAAAATCCACTTAAAAAAAATGAAACTTGAAAATGTTTCCATATGAGCCCGAACGAAGCCTCTAAAGTTGCAAAACTCAGGATTAGACAGGTACAATCACCAAAAGCTACAAATTTTGCCAAATTTGTACACCAAAACCAGAAACTAGCTGCACCAATGAAAAGTTTAGGATATTGTACCTAAAATAAAAAAAATTGCGTTCAAAAAGGAGTCCGTATGACCACGTTATGACCTCACAAATTCAGACTTCAAATCTGAAATTGCAAATAGTGAGGGGTCAAAAATTTCAAATATTGTTGACGTCACCAAAATTCTGAGCCTAAATTTGATGGTCAAACGATCATCGCAAAAAAGAAAAATTGCCCAATTATGAAGGTCAAATGACTGTCGCAAAAAAACAAAATTGCCCAATTATGATGGTCAAACGACCGTTTAAGTATAGATTTTAAAATGTTGGCGCACACACTAGGTTAAACTTGACGGTTATACCATCGTCACAACAAAATAAAAAGTCAGAGCTGACGGCCAAACGACCGTCAAATTAAATACCGTAAAAATTAATGTCAAACAAAAAAAATTGTACTAGGCCTACTGCGGATCGCTAATGTGGCGTGGTGACTAGGCATGTGCCACACCACTTTTCTATATTGGTTTGCGTGTCTGTGTGGCGTCCTTTCTAGAGTTGCGGAGCTGGATGCATTGTTTGACCGTGTGTTGCAGTGGGTATTACAACGCCAAGCTTGGGGCTCAAGCTCGCTAAGCCTGGCGGTGAACTGTGAGCTCGGGCTGCTTGGACGAGCTCGGGATCCACCTGTTGACTGGGTTGCTCGGTCATTTGACTACTGGGCTGTGCAACTCGACTTCTTGGGTTTCTCTACAGAGTGTGGGTAGTGTGGTACTTTAGTCCCACATGCACCCTATGGGGTAACTTGAATATTTTTATAATAAACACGCCTGCAACAATGTGGAACCAGCCACGGGTGTAGTGTGCTGGGCGGACCTTTGATGCATGAGGGGCTAGGGGTTATTACGTCTAACTGCCCTCTGTCTGTTGACCTGTAGATTGATAATTGCCAAAATAAGGGAGGGGACCCCTAATACAACTCCAATATTTTGCACTAAAATATGATAAAATTTTGTAATAATGCCAAGATCCAAAAATAAAATTGATGAAAATATAAAAAATATGCAAATTTAAAAAACTGAATTTGCTAAAAAAAATTTCAAATCCGTACTGCCAAATTGCAAATCAGGCTTCCCAAGTGCGATTTGCAATTTTTTTGCCTCAAATTTGGCTTTTACCCAATATAGGCAAATTTATAGGCAAAATTCACCAGAATGACCACTTGGATGTAATGGTGAGGTCACATCTTTCTCTAGATGCTCCCACAAGATACTGCACCTCTGGATCTGAATTGCAACCCTCCATAATTGAAGCAAATAGCTCTCCAATGGCTATGCAATGAAACCTTCTATGACTCTGATACCATGTAAGAATTTTTCTAGGGAAAAGAAAGAATATGTCAAGATCAAGAAGCTCAATAGATAGCACAATAAAGAGAGACAATGATATGATCCTCAATTGACTAGATTCAATGATGATTAATAATCAAACAATAATAGATTAATACAATGTAGGAGTGCCTGAATATATAGGCAATGCAATAAGACTACATGATAAGGAGATGATAACCTATCAAACACACTAGGTGGAATCACATGTCCACCAAAGGTGGATCGTCCTTCATTGTACAATGAAGTATGTGTGAATATGTGTAACAATGAGAGGATGATAATGTGATAAGCGCACTAAAGATCAATCTCACACATAAAGTGGAATGAGATAACAACTAACTCCACCTCAAGTAGGTTTCTCCTACACCATGTGCTAAAACAAAATGGAAACTCCTATGTGTCTCATATGCAACTAATATTCAAATGTTTTATCCTAAGCAAACATAAGTAAAGGGTAATTATAATTAATTAATTACACCAACAATTTCACTGATTATTGTAGTGAATAGTATCTAAGATTTCAATTCAACAACTCTTTGTAATTACTCTGTTTTCTCTGCAATTTCTGTTTATTTTCATTCTAGCAAGGTTTGTGAAAATTCTACATGGTATTAGAGCCCACAAGAGCTAGGAAGAAGAAGCATCCATTTTCTTTGCAGGTATTGCAAACCATAGCTATTTTAGAATGATTTTTTTTCATTGTCTTGGGGGTGTTTCCTAGTTTCTTTTCTATATTCATGAATTAAATATAAACTTCCAAAAGGGGAAAGTTTAAGGCTAAAATGAGAATAAAATGTCACCCATCTGGTATCACTTTGGAAGAATGAAACTATGAGTCCTGGCATGATGGAATCCTAAAGCACCGTCGAAGGATTCATCTATTGCCACATTTGTATGGGCTTATTCTTGAAGTAAGTTCATGTTGGCAGAAATCTACTTGGGAAAGTAGAAATGATAATTATGATTAATTGGTTTAAGTGTTGGGGAGCACACATCATGGGCTATATCACACATTGAGTGCCCTCACACTCTTTGGGCTACTCTATGGGAAAGATATGGAGATTTCACTGAACCTCCATGGTATAGGAGCACCTAGTGGTTGGTCTTGCCTAATCACGAAGTTTTGGTTTGTAAGAGTTTTTTAGTGGTTTGTGTTTATTTTAGGGTGATTTGTGTTAGTTGAATCTAGTTTTGTGGTGACATGCTTTCAATTATGTCAATTGGTCCTAAGAAGGAGATATAAGCCTAAATATGGAAAAATTGGGAAAGAGTACCAAGAATAGTGGAGATGAACTATTTATGTCCTAAGGAAGTCTTAGAAGTGTTTTGGTGGTGATTGGGATCTATCATGTTGGTTTAGGACCTCAAAAGGTCAAAAATGTAAAAGTTGTCGAGAAACTTTTGCAACTTTGTAAAGTTGCTCGACAAAAAAATTGCAAAAAGATGAAAAACAACCCAAATGTAGTTATGGGTCTATTCAGATAGTTTTAATCAGTTTCTCAGACATATTTAAGAGTCTTGGACGTCGAGTAACAGGGTTGGTTACCATTTGACACAATTTTCTTAGCATTTGGAAGGAACATTAACTGTGTTTCTGTGTATTTCTGTCCTAAGCATGGTTTAATAGATTAAATTACTTTTTGTTTCATTTTAATTAGGAACTACTAGTTGTTTTACCTTTTTGTTGAAGTAGGTTAGTGCACATATTGTGTTTTGTGCATTGAATGTAAATAAACTTCTTGCGCTGCGTTCTCTGGACCAGACAAGGTTGTACATTGTAAAATGACTCCCTAGGCATCTCTACCTATGGCAAACACATGGGCCTTGGTAAAATGGTAGAGGGGTCATTGTATAGAATTTTCCTTTTTGTTTTATGAATAGAGGTGACAATGGTGGATTTTGAACTCTTGTCTTAGGTGACCTTGGCTATAGCCCAACTAGGGTCAATTGAGAAGAAGAGTCTTTCGTTTGTAGGGTAGGATAGAATATGTTGGCGTTTGAAAATTTTTATGCTATCTAAAGCTACCAATATGCCTTGAGATTGATGTTAGGAGTGGTTAGCTCCTAGTATGGAATCTCTGCAAGGAAACTGGACCAACTATAGGGACAAGACTGCCCTCTCCACTTCTGGCTCTGCAAAACCAAGGTGGGTACACCTAATCCAGATAACATACAACCATTTAAAACTCTATCACTGTGGATTACAACAACAGATGATGGTAAGAAAGTGCTAAATACTAACCAGGCATTCATTGACTCTCTATTACCATGTAGGACATACAACCAACAACCATAGGACATGAAGGAACTTAGTAATGATTTTGATGTAAATTTGTAGAATATAGCCAAACTCTATCAAACATGTATCAACAAAGAATAGAAAAGATTTTGATCAGTGCCTTATCCATTGGGCAACTTATTCAATCCTAGTATTAAAAAAAAAGACAACCTATTGGAAAGGACTCACAACCATAAACACAAGTATCTTAGATCATACACTTGCTTATAAGATCCCTATGCATATACATCAAATGAATCTATGTTTCACCCAAAGTATATTTAATATGATCCTTAATCATAACTATGGAGTGGAACATACACACAAATAACTTTATGTACTGGACTAGAAAATATAAAACTCATACAATGAAAGCCAAGGAGAGACTTGAAACTAAGACAATTATATTAAGTATAATGAGTCCAAATCTGTAACAATATGATTGAATAACTATACCATTCAATAACTTGAAAAAAATCAAGAAGTATCTATCTGATCATGAATTATAGTCTGATACAAATATGATATATCCCTGGAACTCAAACTTCTAAGCCAACACTTAGGGTCAAAAATCTTGGAACCTCTAAAACAGAGAAAGGAAAGCCTTAAGTAGAAGGAGGAAACCCTAGGAGAGAGTTCTCAACAACTGTCCTTCCAAGCAATTAATGCAATCCTATCTTGCAGGCTGATCTTTCTCCAAAAGATCACTAAAGATCTGTCCTGACAAACCACTAGCCAAGTTACAAGCAAATATCCAATCTCATAAATGCAGAACAACTATGGCATGACATAAACATCCCAAAATAGAAAGTAAACCAGAGATCTATAACACAACCATGTTGTAGTTAATGCATTCAGAACCACAGAGAACATCCCCAGCCACTAAAGGATGCCACAAAGATAGACATGGGAAAAGAAGACCTCGAGCCACTAAACTGCAAGTTTGAGAACACACCACCATGATAAAAAAAAGCGCACAAACATTAATTTTTTTAAAATATCACTACAACGGCTACTCTCTCTGGCGCCAAACACATCAACGGCCGAGATCAAGATCTTTTCGCAACTTTAAAACAAATTTGTTGATGAAATTTACATTATATGGGGATCAAGTAAAAAGAAACATTATTTACGCCCGGTTAAACTCTGTTGACAACCATGTGGTAACATCCCATTTGGCCTTGGAACCATCTGTCTTTCTTTTCTTGCGCTAGCCCCACACTCTTTACTACCAACTTGGATGTGTGATAAGATTTTCGCCACCTCGCAATGCATATATTCCTTGCATCTTCCCTTCACGCGATGGAAAAACACCGTTGGATCTTGATCTTCTATCGCTCCTTTCATTCACCGCCATGCGTCACCTTCTTACTTGATCCATATTTTTGGTCCCAGCAAACCATCATGCTGTTTGTGCCACGTGGTACCACTTTACTCACTGGGACCTCTTCCACGTGTCCATCCAACTTGGCCCTGCCAACTGGCGACCTGCCACATGTCAACACCTACGCCATTGCATGATCCGGCTGGACTTGCTGTAACTCAGATTGCGCCATTACGCCCTGCCGCTACTTTTCACCTTGTGGAACTTGTCATTTGAGCACGAACCCACACAATTATCCATTTTTTCCGCCAGCTATTCGCTACTAACCACAACACTTTATAAACCGTCAGCCAAAAGGCGCATGCCTTTCGACACTTAACCTATTGCGGGCTCGGGTATAAAAATAGGCAAACCCTCTCTCACACTGTCAATGTGGGATATATGACCTGATGTGTTTAAACTCAAAAAGACCAAAAAAGACAACAAGACCTACCCGACTATTCTCAGTCCACCAAGACGACCTAAAGGGAACAAAACATGGCTACAACCCTTTGTAAGCCCTTCATGCGAAAAGAAGACAAAAAACTCTCTGCAAAATTTGAAATTTTGTAATGGAAGCCCTAAAATTTAAACAGTCCTAACAATGGCTCTGATTGGGGATGCATGTCTCTCGCAGGCATAGAAAGGATCCAAGATCTCAGGGATAAGTAGACCACCCAAAAAAATGGAAGGGAAACCTAACCTAAAACACACACCCTAAAACTACACAGACCTATTTACAAGCTAATTTTCATGAATTTGAGACTTCAAGAGAAGTAAAATTTTAAGAATTGTCCATGAACAGGAAATTCCAAAACATTTCCAACCAAGTCTTTAAGAATATAAGAGTATGAACCCCATTTACTGTCAATAACATATGGTCCAACCCAAATAGGACCAAACTTATCATGTTTGCCTTTATCTTCAAGTCTGGCATTCTACATGAGGATCGGGTCATCGATTTCAAAAATTTTGACAGTTGTTCTTTTGTCAAACAAATTCTTATACTGCAACTACAAATGAACATTATTTTCATGCGCATCCCTCCTTGATTCATCTAGTTGTATCAAATCATCCAACCTAATTCTCATATCATCATCCATCTCTTGATCATACTCTTTGACAAACTTGTACATCTGCAGTAGATTGTTTTGAGGCAACCTAGCATGAATACCATACACCAAATCAAAAGGTGCACAACCAATAGCTTTCTTGACTGTTACACTGTCAGCCCATATTGCTAACTACAACTTTGAATCCTAGGCTTTCTTATTCTTATCCAACATCCTCTTAAGAATTTTTATCAAAATTTTATTACTGGATTCAGCCTGGCCATTCCCTTGTGGATGATATGGGGATGAGTAAGAGATTTGGATCCCATATTGTTGGCAGAAAGCACTAAACTCTTCTGATATGAAACATATTGCATTATCCACCACAATACTCTCTAGACATCTAAATCTAGTCAAGAAATTTTGTAGCATTAAATCAATCACAACCTTACTAGTAGCCTTTCTAGTGGGGATTTCTTCAACCCATTTAGTAAAGTAGTCAGTTGCTACTATAATCCATGAATGGCCTCAACTTGACGTGTTTGCAATCTCACCAATGAAGTCCATTCCCCATTTATGAAAAGGTTCTTCCACTACAACAGGTTTCAAAGGAAAACTTCCCTTAAACTTGAGCTTACCTGCAAATCTTTGGCAGACATCACATTTCTTAACATAATTGTGGGCATCCTTGAAGATAGTTGGCCACCAAAAACTAGATCTAAGAATTTTGTGTGCAGTAGTCTTAGCCATGTAATGACCTCCACATGCACCATCATGCATTTTTTCCATCAAGCTCTTAGATTTTTCTATTTCCACACATTTGAGAAATACTCCATTATTGCTCCTCCACCATAACTGTCCCTGAATTATTGCATACTTAACATCCTGCAACTTGAGCATTCTTTTCCTGTTTTCATCCATGTCAGGGGAAACACCATTTTCTATAGATATCCAACAATATCCTTATACTAGTCACAAAAATCCAAATCACAAATGTAGGGCCTTTGGTCCTCCTCTAATATATTTATATGATTGGCATCCAAATTGCTTTGAGCCATGATTTTTTCAAGTCCCATGCCCCTGACCAATTTTGTAATATGGATATCAATGTTAAATTCTTGAATCTTGTTTATCCATCTATATTTGCTTCATGACACATTCTGCTAGACTAAAATATATTTCACAGCAGCACTAGGTACATGAGAAATCAAAATTGCTCCTACCAAATAACATCTAAAAGATTTGACAGCTTTGACTAAAGCATAAGCTTTTTTTCCATGATATCATATTTAAGCTCTATTGCTTGCAAGGACTTACTAAAAAAGGAAATGGGCTGCTCAAGCCCTCTGAATTCTTTTGTAATAATACTGCAGCAATAGTATTATATGAAGCGAAGGAGAAGATTTGCAAAGGCTTACCATAATCTGGTGTTCTTAGGACTAGAGCATCCTTGATAGCCTATTTGATACCTGAAAAGCCTTGCATGCTTCTTGATTCCACTCTACCTTGGCTCCTTTCTTCATCATCCTTGAGATTGGGACACTGGTTTCAACAAAGTTAGAAATAAATCTCCTCAAGAAATTTACTTGTCCAAATAAGGATTGAATTCCCTTGACATTCCTAGGCTGAGGGATTATGTCAATTGCATCTATCCTTTCAGGGTCAATTCTTACTCCATCTCTAGACACAATATGCCCCAAAATATTTCCCTCTTTCACCCCAAAAACACACTTTTTGGGTTAAAAGAAACCCCATATTCCAACGCTCTTACAAAACATTTCTCAAGATGACCACAATGTTGTTCCTCTTTTGCTGAATAGGCAGTAAGGTCATCTTGGTATACTGCTAGAAAATCATTTATAAAATCTGCAAATGCTACATCCATAGCTCTTTAGAATGTTGCTCCAACATTTTTGAAACCAAAAGGCATTCTGACATACACATAAGTGCCCACGGTGTGGTGAATGTAGTCTTGAACTGCATTGATTCCTTGACCATGACATGATTGTACCCTGAAAATCCATCCAACATAGACATCAAATCTGATGCAGTGACTCTTTGTAACATAGCTTCCATGTTAGGCAACCCATAGTTATCCTTTAATGAATTGATGTTCAAATTCCTAAAATCTACACAAAGTCTAATATCACCATTTTTATTTCTTACTGGTACCAAATTTGATACCCATGTTGAATGTCTTATTGGTTTAATTATTCCAGCATCCCTCATCTTCTTCAATTCTTCTTGCATCTTGGGTGCTAGGGTGGGATTGATAGGTCTTAATTTTTGGCTAAAAGGTTTTGTACCTTCCCTTAAAGGAATCTCATGTTGGAAAAGGTCCTCTCTGTATTCCTTTAAGTCATCATATGACCATGCAAAGACACACTTATATTTATTGAGAAGGTTAACCAACAACTCTCTAAGTTTAGAGGATAGTTTTTTACCAATGTATAATTTCTTAGGGGCTTCATCTGTCCCCAAATTCACTTCCTCCAAGTCCTCAAGCTTATTCATAGTCCTTGTAGAATAGGACTTGTCCCTATTGTCAAAAGCTTTCTCAAGCACAACCAATCCTTTAGGAACTCTATTTGACTTCAATTGCAGGACCTCTTTGCCAAAAACAATATCCTTACCATCCAAGGTCTCCACATACCCACTGAAGTCCATCTCTTTGTTTCCAAAATCTAATTCACAATACAAAAATCTCAAAATATCTAAATCATCTTCAAAAACTTGCCAACTTTCAATGTTATTTGGGATAGAAGGCCTGAATTGAACTTCAATCTTTGAAATTCCTGTAAAGGTAACATCTTCTGGCCATAGAGCAATGTTGGCCAACAATTTTTCCATTTTATTTTGATTCCTATCCATTCAGTCAATACCAAAAGCATCAAGATTTTCTATTTCATCCCATACAACATTCCTATAGTGCTTTAGCCTTTGATTTTTTGAAACATATTTAGATCTTATTCGAGAGTTCACTAATTCAGAGTCTCCAATTACCCTGAGGTTCTTTATGTTGTGTCTTGAAGCCAATCTTATCCCAATCAACAAGGCCTCATACTCTGCAATATTATTAGTACATGTAAACAACAAGGTGAATGAGAATTTTTAAGTCTTACCACTAAGAATTATTAACAGAACTCCTGCACCTGCTCCTTCCTTTGAGCTTGCACCATCAAAGTACATTGTCCACAAGTCATTGTTGTCTGCCAGATTATATTTTTCTTTAGTGAATATCACATGCTGATTTTCTACCCCAACCTTCCCATCTTGGACTTGGAAAGAGCCAATGTTAATATCCAAGAAATAGTTCATATTATTATCATCAATTTCCTCAATCATGTGAGGAGTTCTTGTTTCTCTGGATACCTTGACACTTTGACCAGTGATATCAAAGGTTGCAAATGAGAGATCACGTTGAATACTCCCTCCCATTGAAACACTCCACTTCCTTGATAATAGCATTCCATATTGAGGAGGGATGTCCACCACTAAAACACTCATTGTTAGCATTTTCTCAGGGCATGCATCAAGTCTATAAGGAAGATCGCTAATGGTACCTTTGACATGCAATTCTCTAGAGTCCATTGCTTGACATCTCTCATGAGGAGAATCAACCTGCAGTCCTAACGACTTTATGATTTCTGCTGGCATGACAGTATTTGATGCCCCATAATCTATCATGTAATTCTTTAGCCTCTTACCGTTTATGACCAAAGTCAAGAAAAATAGATCTACAACTCCTAAATTAGTGCTCACATGATTTTTACTTAAGAAAACTTGAGGGTTTTTTGAGACAGTCACCTCTAACTCTTTCACTTTATTATCAAATTTATCCTTTAATTTTCCCATTTTCTCAACCTCTTCCTGCTCCTGAATTCTTGTAGAAGAGATGCTTCTCACCCATGTTAAGGTTTTTTATTTGTTTTCCTCAATCCTCATCATCTCCAAGAGTGGAACTATGACTGTGACTTGTGACCACAAATGCCCATATCAACTGGAGTATATTTCAAATTAGAAATACCTTGCTTCAAAGTAACAACATTCCCATTTTCAACTTGTTTAGCAAGGCCTAGCTCAATCCTTTTTCTATCCCCCTGAAAAGATGGAGCACTATCTCTGGTCTCTTTAGTCTTACCTTGTGGACAACAATTGGATTGTCAGGCTTATCTCCTTTTGTGACCTTTTTTTATCTTGATACCTTCAATAGGATTTTCTTTTTTTTGTTGTTTGCTCAATGTTTGCTCCTACTTGCCTAACAAAAATACTAGAGGGTCTGACATCAACATTTACCACTGTTCTTCTTCTCAAATTGTAGTTACTCCTTGCTTGAGTAACCATGTCTACCGTAATTTGTACAATTTCTTCATCTGAAGGTCTTCTTACTGCAAAAGGTTCATTACCCCTTGTAGCATTACACCTTATGTCATCAATTCCTTCTTCTTCTACATGTTAGAATAGTCCCAAAGGATAATTGAGAGGGGGGGGGGGAGTGAATCAGTTATTAATAACTTTACTT
>MU223848.1:486458-532340 GCA_018584345.1 Thuja plicata
AAAGGATAACTGAGAGGGGAGGGGGGGGGGGAGTAAATCAGTTATCAGTAACTTTACTTCTTTAACTTCAGAATACAAAAAAGTAAATGCTTAATCAGATAACACAGTACACAACACATAATTTGATTACAGGGAAATCAAGTGGTAAAAACCCCGGTGGGAATTAGAACCCACAATGAATTATACTTGTTTATAGTAATCCCTGTTAGAAGATATCTCAACCCTGTTAGGAGTTGTACTTTACAATGCAATAAGTATAGTAACTTGGTTAAGGGTCGGACCCTATTAGGAGTCTTTTACAAATAACCCTGTTAGGGGTGGTGGACTCACTATCCCAAAGCTCACTGCTTGATGGTGAAGGCTACAACCTTCTGTATAACAGATATGCACTATATCTGATGATGAACTGTAGTATAGACCTGCTGTCTTGATCAATTCCAGTGTATTGCAATCTTTCACTTCTTCTTCACATAGACTCTTGATGAATGAACCAACTCTGATAATCTGCTCTGTATATCTTTCTTATCTTTTCGTATCATTCACACTTAGCATGTCACCTTTGACTTGCTATAAGTATCTTCCTCAAAGTATGAGATCATGGGACCTGTAAGACAACTCTTTATAACATCCTTGTTGGCTCTACTAAGCATGCAAGCATTATTACAACTGCGTAAGTATAAACTGAATAGACGCGACGCTTCACCAAGTCGGCCTCACCAATTTAACTCTAACTTTGCAATCTTATTGAAACACGTTTGGCACCTTTGGATTAATATCATCAACTCATAGCTAATCATGAATATACACACGCATATACAGAAGATAGGTGCAACTCAAGAAACATGTGATATACGTCGCCCCTAAACCGTTACACTTCCAGAACTGTTACTGCCAATAACAGAATTACATAACTTTATTGAAACATCATATCCGGGTCTGCGTGTATGAACATAACATAATGAACATGTCAACATGTATCTATCCACACAATTCTTCATATCATCATTCTAATAAGTACATACATAATTACTACTGTGTATTATATGTTGTCATCAATGACAAACATACAACTGCTTAGAATCAAATATCCAACACTACATCAGATGAAAACAAGTATTTACCTTCATTTTCCTCATCATATTCTTCTTCACTCTTCAGAAGTAAATAATTCATTGCACAAACACTATCATCATATAGTTCATACTCCTCTTCTCTTTCTTGTTGTGCCTCACTTTAAGATATGTTTAGAGAAATTGCACAATAATCAGGGCTGTGTGGAGATTGGCAAGCCGTGCACCATGAGATATCATCACATGTATTGTCCGAATTTATTTGTAAAGGATTAGGAGTGTTACCAGTAGGCTTGTCATTTCTTTGTGGGAAAATAGTCTTCCCATCTTTCCATTGGGTTCTATAGGGATAATTTTCCATCCTTGGCTGCCTATTAAAACTATTGGTGATAGGCCTACTATCACTATTTGGAACCCTAACACTCTTGTTATATGCATTCTTCAAATCTTTAATGAAATTTAAATTATGTTTCATATCTACCTCATCTTTAGGATTAGCAGCATAAGGCCTATTTGATTCTTTCCTAGCAGGCTTCCAATCTTTTCTTCTACCCAACTTCCCTGACACTCTCCTATTTGTCTCAATATTCACTGATGTTTTATATGCATCTCTGAGAGTTCTAGAGTTCTTATCGATAAGGAGGTAACCCATTTTTGAATCAAAAACATTCAAATAAGTGGTAAGACAAACCTTATCATCAAGCCTTAAAACTTGGAACAATTTATACATGGCCTTCTGAAATATTGTATTAAATTCAACATCCTCATTCTGATGTTTCTTGATGTTATTGAACTCATTTAGTATAAAACCTTCATTTGTATTATCACCATATTGTTCCTTAAAATGACTCTCTAAATCATCCATAGATCCTATGGAACCAAAAGACAAACCCCTAAACTAGTCCCTAGCATCTTCAACTAGAGACTGCACAAATAGCTTCATTAACACATGCTCATGCATGATCTCATAGTCATCCACCATATCAATAAACTGTTTCAAATCTTCTTCACAAGTAATAAAATTATTCCAAGAAAACTTGGGAAGTTTACCTCTGATTTCATTTGGAACTACATTTAGATAACCAGGAACATCAATGAAAGAGAATTGTTTGTACCTTTCTGCATAAGTTGGTCTCCTTGGAAAAGGGTTGTCATCTTGAGAAGTAGATGCCTTGGCATGTGATGTTTTAGCTACCTCAGCACCAACAGGCCTAGAATTCCTCTTGAGAAAATCTATCTTCTTCTTCATTTCTAGAGCAACAACCTCCAACTCAGCCTTTTCAAGCTCTTTAGCTATGATTTCTTTTTCCATTCTAGACCTTTCTATATCAGTATCCAACTTGGACATCCGATCTAATGGAACCTTGGGATTCACAGGTTCATCTATTTGAACACTTGTCATATTTTTATTACCTTTATTTTTTGGTCCTTGGGTAGTAAGAACTGGCTGGATGACAGGTTCCTCTTCAGCTTGTTCATGTTCATTGCCTCTAACCTCATCAATTTCCATTTCTTTTTCTCAAGAAAACTTTGGTCATGTCTAATCTTATCTTTCCTTTCCTTTTCTCTCCTTTGTCTGATGGAAATTTTCTCATGGATTCTCCTATCCAATTCAACAATCTCTTCTGCCACACTATCAGAATCAGGGAGAGTAGTATCAGATTCTGCAATCTCCTTCTCACTAGGAGGGTGATAATATTCATAAGAACCCAATCCCAAATCAACAACTTCTTCATACTTTGATGCATTTCCTTCATGACTATGCTGGATTGGTTCTTCTATTCTTGTGTTCTCCACTTGTCTCTCATTTTAAGGGACAGTTATACTTTTCTTTCCTTTCTTTGGATGATTAGCCTTAGAGGTAGTTGGAAACTCATCCCCCACCTTATCTTCAGGATGTCTTTTCACCCAAGCTCTAGTAATCCTATGACTCACATCAAGAAAGTGTGTATAAATTGAAATATGTTAATCAGCACTGCTGCAGAGAAATCTCAGAGTCGCCACCCAATAAGTTGGGAAAATACAACACTTACCAGAATGAAAATGACAGAAAAAAACACTAACGGGACAAAGGATAACACAAGGTAACTCTATACTTCCAATGGTGAAATTATTGGTCAGTTAGGACATTATAATACACTCTATCCCCAGTAGATTCATCATTTTGTTGGTGTTTGAAAACATTTATGCTATCTAAAGCTACCGATATACCTTGAGACTGATGTTAGGAGTGGTTAGCTCCAAGTATGGAAGCTCTATAAGGAAACTGGACCAGCTATAGGGACAAGAATTCCCTCTGCACTTCTAGCTCTACAAAACCAAGGTGGGTACACCTAATCCATATAACATATAACTCTTTACAACTCTTTATCACTTTAGATTACAACAACAGATGATAGTAAGAAAGTGCTAAATACTAACTAGGCATTCATTGACTCTATTACCATGTAGGACATACAACCAATAACCATAGGACATGAAAGAACTTAGTAATGGTTTTGATGTAAATTTGCAGAATATAGCCAAACTCTATCAGACATGTATCGACAAAGAATAGAAAATCTTTTGATCAGTGCCTTATCATTGGGCAACTTATTCAATCCTAGTAATGAAAAAGAAGACAACCTATTGGCAAGGACTCAGCCATAAACGCAAGTATCTCATATCATACATTTGCTTATAAGATCCCTATGCATATACATCAAATAAATCTATGTTTTACCCAAAGTATATTTAATCTGATCCTAAATAACAACTATGGAGTGGAACATACACATAGATAACTTTATGTATTGTACTAGAAAATCCAAAACTCATACAATGAAAGCCAAGGATAGACTTCAAACTGTGACAATGGTATTAAGTATAATGAGTCCAAATCTGTAACAATATGATTGAATAACTACACCATTCATTAACTTTCAAAATATCAAGAAGTATCTATCCTATCATGAATTATAGTCTGATACAAATATGATATATCCCTGGAACTCAAACTTCCAAGCCAACACTTAGGGTCAAAAATCCTGGAACCTCTAAAATAGAGAAAGGAAACCCTTAAGTAGGAGGAAACCCTAGGAGAGGGTTCTCAAGAACTGTCCTTCCAAGCAATTAATGCAATCCTATCTCGCAGGATGATCTTTCTCCAAAAGATCGCTAAAGATATATCCTAACAAACCACTAGCCATGTTACAATCAAAGATCCAATCTCATATATGGAGAATAATTATGACATGGAAGAAACATCCTGGAATAGAAAGTAAACCAGAGATCCATAACACAACCATGCTATAGATAATGCATTTAGACCCATAGAGAACATCCCCAACCACTAAACAATGCCATTAAGACACACATGGGCACAGAAGCGCTCGAGCCACTAAAATGCAAGTCTGAGAACACACCACCATGATAAAAAAAATGCGCAGACATTTAAAATTTTAAAATATCACTAAAATGGCTACTTTCTATGGCGCCAAACACATCAATGGCCGAGATCAAGATCTTTCACAACTTTAAAATAGAGTTGATGAACTTTACGTTATATGGGGATCAAGTAAAAAGAAAAGTTATTTACACTTGGTCAAACTTCGTTGACAACCACGTGGAAACATCCCATTTGGCCTTGGAACCATCTGTCTTTATTTTCCTCCACAGGCCCCACATTCTTTACTACCAACTTTTACGCGTGACAATATTTTTGCCACCGCGCGATGCATATCTTCCTTGCATCTTCCCTTCACGTGAGGGAAAAACACTATTGGATCTTGATCTACTTTTATCACTCCTTTCATTCATTGCCACACGTCACCTTCTCAATCGATCCATCTTTTAGGTCCCACCAAACCATCTTGCCATCTATGCCATGTGGCACCACTTTACTAACTGGGACCTCTACCACGTGTCCATCCAACTTGGCCCCACCACCTGACGACCTGCCACATGTCAACACTTGCGCCATCGTGTGATACGAATGGACCTGCTATAACTCAGATTGCACCATTGCGCCTTGCCGCCACCTGTCACCTTGTAGAACTTGTTATTTTAGTGCGGGCCCACAAAATTATCCACCTTGTCCGCTAGTTGGCTGCCACTTACCGCAATACTTTACAAACCGTCAGCCAAAATGCGCATGCCTTTTGGTACTTAACCTATTGCGGGCTCGGGTATAAAAATAGACAAACCCTCCCTCGCACCGTGAATGTGGGATATATGACCTAAGGTGTTTAAACAAAAAATACCAGAAAAGACACCAAGACCTACCTGATTGTTCTGACTCCACCAAGATGACCTAAAGCAAACAAAACACGGCTAAAAAAACCCTTTGCAACCCCTTCACGTGAAAAGAAGATAAAAAACTCTTTGCAACATTTAAAATTCCTCCATGGAAGCCCTATAACTTAAAGAGTCCTAACAGAACTAAGGGATCCAATGCATGGAGGATGTCCTTGCTGATATGACCAGACTCTATAAGCATTTGTGGAGGCGGATGAATCCATTTCATCAGGTTTTGTGAAGAGTTTCTATAAACATGCCTAATATCCCTACTTTTAAGGACTCTGTCCCTAAAGGTTTTGTAGTATTGTACGGATGGTTTGAGGAACCCTAACCCCAAAAATCCTTCATGTTTATGAAAAGGGTATTTGGATCCAAGATTAGTTTTGGGGACTCTTTGCAAAGTTTTGGAGTGAATGCAGTTTAGTAGCCTAATTATGGCTATAAGGAACTAGTAGGCCTACTCCTTGAATTAAGGAATTTGATTAATGTATGGATGAGCTATGGCTCTAAATCTTTAAGAACAAAGTAATTAGGCTAAAGGGAGTTTTATGTCTACCCTGCAAGTGGTTGTGAGGAGTTTGAGTTGTTTAAGTGTAATCTACTCTTGTAGATTAAGTGTAATGTGAATTCCATATTGGTAGAGAGGTTCTTGCAGAGAAGGGTAGTTGGAGCGAGGATTCTACCCTTAGCTTAGGGTTTGGGAAGAATTCCTACTAGGTCAAAGAGAGAAGACCTAGGAGAGAGTCAAGCCAACTCAAGAGAAAGAAGCTCCCTATCAGATTGGTATCAGAGCCCCAAAATATTTGGGTTAGGAGGTACATTAGTGAACTTGAATTCGTGGGTGAATCAACCATGGTGACCAAAGCTGAGTTGGCTAAGAAGATGGATGAAAGAAAGGAGGAGAATAGATTCCTAAGGGAACAATTAGAAGAGATGGAAACTAAACTTGATGAAGTGAAAGATAGGGAAACATAAGTGAGTGATAAGGTAAGAGAGAGAGAGGGAAAGGGAAAGTTAGTGACATAAGAAGATGTAGTGCCAAAGCCTAATCCAGTATTACAAGAGGAGCCATTCCTTAGGGCTCTAAAAGCCATGAGTGGTAAGTCATTGGAAGGTGTACCCCTATTCAGTGGAAAGATGGAACTAGAGGTGGTCATGGAGTGGATAGAGGGTTTGGAAAACCACTTTAAATGTGAAGGCGTGTCAGAGGCTCAAAGGTGAAAGTAGCCAAAACAAGGTTGAGAGGGACTACACTTACATGGTGGAAGTTTGTGCAGGATGAAAGATTAAATGAAGGAAAGAAACGAATCTCCACTTGGAAAGGGATGGTTGAAAAGATAAGGGATACCTATATTCTAGAGGACTATGAGATACAACTCTACAAGAAGAGGCAAAATATGAGACAAAAAGATTAAGAGGTTAGTGCTTATACAAAAGAATTTTATAAAATTTGCCTAAGGTCCAAGGTGATAGAGGATGAAAGTATAAAAGTGGATCGGTACCTAAATGGTTTAAGATGGAGTATCCAAGAGGAAATAAGTCTCTTGACACCTACCACTGTGTGGAAGTGTTATGAAATAGCTCTTAAGGTTGAGGAGAGGAGCAAGAAAAAGTATGAAGCAAATAACATAGGAAGAGGAAGAGGTAGAGACTCCAAAGGTCACATAGGAAGCTATGGTGGTAGAAGAAATGATTCAAGACCCCAAGGGGAGAAACAAACGATAGATAAGAGCCATGAAACCAGTAGCAGAGGTAAGTGTGGACGAGGTAGAGGTCCTAACAGTGGTGGTAGAGGAAGACCTGGTGGAGGAACCAACAAAGGTCCATTTGTAAACATAAAATTTAATAACTGCCACCAATTTGGGCATCCAACATATAAATATCCTAACAAAGCCACATCTTCACAATCAGAGAGAAGAATTAATTGTTGGAATTCAAAGAATTCATAAGACAAGATCACCTGCAACAAAATACTTGTCACAGAGGCAAAGAATGGAGACAAAACTCACATAGATGTGAAAGATGAAAATATTCATTCAGAGAGAGAAATGAGGGAATTACAAAAGAACTAATAATTACAAAGTATTCAATCCTAATAAAGGAGATCAAAACCCTAAGAAGTGTGGAGAAACCTAGGTTACATGAATAATTAATAAAAGAATTAATTATTGCATGCCTAAAGTTTAGCTTAAGTGAACTAGAGATAAAAAGGTGACTTAATAATTAAATCATTATTGATTTAATCAATAACAATTTAATTAATAATTAAATCAATAACAATTTAATTAATAAGTGAAAATACCCTTTTACTCTAACACCCACTTAAGATAAACTCAGGGAGAAGCTCAAAACCTAGAAACAACTACTGAAAGCAGGAAATGGGTCCCGACAACAAGGTCTGATCAGGTACCCAAGTATAAAAAATCTCTGTAAAGAGGAGAAAAGGAGAAAACCCAGTGGGAAAAACCCCTCTCTGAAAAGAGATGAAGCCTAGTGAAGGACAAAAGAAGCTTCCAAACTAGGGAAAGTCCCAGAAAAAGGAACAAAGATCATGTAGAGATGTCTATAATCTGCATGAGTGCCCTAAAATGACTCTGCTCGAATCAGGATGGAAAACAAGGTAATTATCAGAACTCGAAGATACAGATGGAAAAAACACCAGCGTTTGAAGAGCTGATCAAAAGAAGAACATTTAGAACACCTTTGAAGCATGAAGCTGCAAACACTGTCAAAGAAATTCTGTAATCTGTATGAGTGCCCTCAAATGACACTACTCGAATCAAGTTGGAAAATAATGAAACAATTGAAACTTGAAGATACATATGGAAAAAAACACTAAATCAGAAGCCTCCAAAATAGGAATGAAAGAAGAGTGTCCATATGGTAAATGATCCATCTCACCAAAATACATAGCTACCAACCACTGCATCCGCCTAGTATATAGGAACAAATACTCAATAGATAGAATAAATCCTTTGAACCAAGGAAGCATATAGAACCAATAGGAAATACCCCCCATAATACTGATCAGGGAGAGGCATGACAGATACACTGAATCAGACTGCTAAGAAACATTGCATGATGAAGAACGTACAAGCAAAAAATAAAGTATGATGTCGAGGATGATCAGTCACTTGACACACATGAGGGTAATGTCATGGAAGGAACACTAAATTGACAAAGGTTCAACAAACCCCGCATGACACTTTATAATATAGTGTGAGTACAAGAAGACACAAAATGTGTGGGATCCCAAGCATGGAAGATGACACTATATCTCAGTGCGTTTGCAAAAAAATGCTACAGAAAAATATCTATACAATATCCAGGAATGACAGAAAGTTGTAGAAAAATATGTAACTAACAAGGAGTCATCCCATGCACAAAAATGATCTCAGGACCTGAAACATCCAAGATATCCACCAGAAAGCCAAAAAGAAAAAAATGAATAAAATATACATAAAGCAGGTTTTGGTAATGAGACCCATACAAGGAGAACAAAACCAACTTTTCGACGCCATACGGAAGTCAAAAAATGGAGTCCAGAGGAGCAAGATATGGCGATCAGGTTGCAAATTGGAACCCTAAATTTGACTAGAAAAAACCCTACAAGACGTAAAAATAAAAAAAACAAAACCTAGAAAATTAGGTCGGGCTTGGAACCAGCTTTCTGACGATATCTCGTTTGGCAAAAAACGCTTTCGTTTGCTCAAGTTATGAGTAAAAACCCGATAGGAGGTAAAAAATGGCAGAGGTACCAAAAAAAATGTTTTGAATTCTTTTTGGTCCTCTGCCTTGAAAATCACGTGCTTTTTTTGTCTGTTGTATTAATTTTCGTGCCCAAAAACTGCACACATGCAATTGTTTTTTGGCATCAGATGGAAACTTCACCCAAATTTGATGTGCCTTATATGGATAGGAGTTTTGGGGTATTTTGAGCACATCGGTGAGGTCGGTTTGTGCCCAAAGTGCTCCAAATAAAAAATCCCCTCCAGATCCACACAAACAGATCTAAAAAATTGAAAATCTCGACGCTCTAAAAAATATTCAAAAAACCTAAGAACGGGCTGCTCCAGCAAGGCTTTGATACCATGTTAGAATCCAAAGAATTCATAAGCCAAGATCACATGCAGCAAAATACCTGTCACAAAGACAAAGAATGGAGACAAAACTCACATAGATATGAAAGATGAAAATATTCATTCAGACAGAGAAATGAGGGAGTTACAAAAGAATTTATAATTACAAAGTGATCAATCCTAATAAAGGATATCAAAACCCTAAGAAGGGTGAAGAAACCTAGGTTGCATGAATAATTAATAAAAGAATTAATTATTGCATGCCTACAATTTAGTTTAAGTGAACTAGAGATAAATAGGTGACTTAATAATTAAATCAATAATGATTTAATTAATAAGTGAAAATACCATTTTACTCTAACATAATTATGTTCAAGAGGATGCCAGTAGTGTGAAGTCTGCTGAAGTAAATCTTGACTCAGAGAGCGGGGAAAACCTGATGATAAGGAGAGTTCTAATCAAAGAACCAGTTAGGGAAGAACCTAAACAAAGGAGGTCACATTTTAAAGTGAAATGCAAGATCCTTGGTAAAGTATGTAGAGTGATCATTGACTCAGGATCAACTGATAGCATCATCTATGAAGAAGAAGTGAACAAACTTGGAATGCCTAAGATATCTCATGACCATCATTATAGGGTAACATGGTTGAACACAGGGAAACATGTCCTAGTGAATAAGAAAGCTTTGATTGAGTTTAGAATTGAAGGCTATAATGAAAAAAAAGTTTGTGATATACTTCCCATGGCTGCTTTCCAACTTCTATTGGGAAGACCATGGCAATTTGACAGAAAGGCCACACATGATGAGAAAAATAATTCTTATTCTTTTCAAAAAGATGGAGTGACATACAAGATTAAGTCTTCGGTGGAAGGAGTCAAGACCAGTCCTAATGTGTTGGTAGTAGGAGGAAAAGAGTTTCTGCAAGTTCTTAAGAAGGAAGATGAAGAGTGTTATGCAGCCATGATGAAGCCTAAGGAGGAGAAGGAAAAAACACAAACACCCTTAGCTAAGGAGATACAAGAACTTTTGGAGCAATTTAAGGATATTGTGAGTGATGGTTCACCAACAACCTTACCACCACAGAGACCTATGAGTCATTAAATTGATTTCATACCAGGGGCATCATATCCCAACAAGGAAACTTACAAAATGACCCCTGAACAAAACAAGGAGATAGCTAGACTAGTGCGGGAGTTATTGGATCAAGGGATCATTAAGAAGAGCACAAGTCCCCATGCAGTGCCAATGGTTTTGGCATAAAAAAAGAGTTATATGGAGGATTTGCACAAACTTTAGAGCCAAAAAAAAGATAAAAATAAGATATAGGTTTCCAATCCCTAGGATTGAGGACCTAATGGATTGGCTTGGTGGGGATAAATACTTCACAAACCTGGATTTAAAGAGTGGATACCATCAAATCTGCATAAAGGAAGGGGATGAATGGAAGAAAACCTTCAAAACTATAGAAGGACTGTATGAATGGCTTTTCATGCCATTTGGGCTTAGCAATGCCCCAAGCACATTCACGAGATTGATGAATGAAGTGCTTAAGGACTACATAGGGTTATTTGTGGTAGTATATCTTGATGACATCCACATCTTCAGTAAGACAAAGGAATAGAACTTAAAGCATTTGCAGATTGTGTTGAAGAGGTTACAAGAAGAAAAAAGGACAATTAACTTTGAGAAGCGTGAGTTCCTGAAATAAGAATTGGTGTATCTTAGATTTGTGGTGTCACAAGGGTCATTGAAGATGGATCTTTGCAAGGTGGAGGCTATACTCAACTGACCTACTCCCACATCTGGTACAGAGGTAAGAAGTTTCCATGTGCTTGCCCAATTATGTAGGAAATTTATTAGGAGTTTTAGTGTCATATGTACTCCAGTGTCAGATACCATAAAGGGTGGGTTAAAGACCAATTTTAGGTGGACTGAAGAAGCCAATAGAGGTTTTGAATTATTAAAGACCAAGGTAGCCATCCAACCCATCCTAATGTTACCAATTTTTGAAAAGTTGTTTACATTGGAGTGTGATGCTAGTAGCATAGCAGTAGGGGCTGTTTTGACCAAAGAAGGTGGACCAATGGCTTTTTATAGTGAAAAGTTGAATGAGGCCAAGAAGAATTACTCCTCCTATGACCTAGAACTCTATTACCTAGTTGAAGCCCTTAGTAAGTGGAGACACTATCTCCTACCTAAGGATTTTATAGTTTTTACTGACAATCAAGCTTTGGGTTACATAAAAACCCAAGAGAAGTTAAGTAAAAAATATTTGAAGTGGATGAAGTTCTTACAGGTTTATACCTTCACCATAAATCATAAGAGGGGGCAAATGAATAAGGTGGCTGATTCCTTGAGCTGAAGTCTACTTACTGTGCAAGAGGCGCATTTACAAAGTATTGGAGTGGAAAGCTTCAAGGATGTGTACAAAGAAGATGAAGACTTCTCAGAGGCCTATAAGGTGTGTGTGGAATTCAACAACCACTTTCATGGTCAATTTGCAGATTACACTTTAAAAAATGGATTTTTGTTTAGGGGAGGATAATTATGTGTACCCAAGGGGTCTATGAGGGAGAACCTGATACAAGAGAAACACAATGGGAGCCTTAGTGGCCATTTGGGTCTCAAAAAGACCCTTGATTTGGTTCAAAGGTTTTATTATTGGACAAGGATGTAGAGAGATGTGAGAAAGTATGTTGAGCAATGTTTAGTGTGTTATAAAGCCAAAGGTATGACTTCTAATACTGGTTTATATCAACCACTTCCTATTCCAAACAAATCATGGGAATGTATATGCATGGATTTTATAGTGGGATTACCAAGAACAAGTACTGGTATGGATAGTGTTTTTGTAGTTATTGACAGGTTCGGTAAGATGAGCCATTTCATTCCATGCAAAACAACACATGATGTAAGTTATATTGCTCAATTTCTCTTTAGGGAAGTTGTAAGAATCCATGGATTACCTCTCAGTATAGTCTCAGACAGAGATGTCAAGTTCATGGGGCATTTTTGGAAAAAAATTATGGAAGAGACTAGGAACAAATCTTTCTTTTTGGTCATCTTATCACCCCAAACAGATGACCAAACATAGGTCATAAACAGGGCCTTAGGGAACCTTTTGAGATGTCTAACCAAGGAGTATGGAAAAATGTGGAACCAAGTTATACAATAATAGTGTCAATAGGACTACTAGTAATAGTCCCTTTGTAGTACTGTATGGTGTTCATCCTAGAGGAATTTGTGAGCTTAGAGATTTGGGAAACATGGAGGGAAAGAGTGGGCATGGTGAGGACTTCGCCCAATAAATGAAATAAGTACATGATCAAGTGAAGCAAACACTCATAGAGGCAACCAAAGGTTAAAGATTAATGTGGATGCAAAGAAGAAAGATCTACAATTTGTAGTTGGGGATCTATTCATGGTGCATTTGAACAAGGAAAGGTTATATAAGGGCATACCAAGAAAGCTACAGTTGAAGAGGATAAGTACATGCAAAATACTATAAAAGTATGGGGAGAATGCATATAATATTGATCTACCTCCATAGTTGTCCATTTCACCAGTCTTCAATGTTCAGGACTTTGTTTCATACAAGGGTCCATTGCCAATAGAAACTGAGATTTGTAATGAGTTGGGAGAACTTACAAAGGAGGTTCCCTTACCACCCATACCAGAAATAATCCTGGACTCCAAAATCAAGAAAAAGACACAACATGGAACATGTCATCAAATGGAACAGTCTTCCAGAAGAAAAGGTTACATGGATAAATTAAGAAGAGTTTAAGAAGTTAGGTATAGATCATGCAATACTCACCCAAGGAGTAACTTGACTTCTTTGTCCAGGGGGAGTATGGTGTAGGAGAACCTAGTGGTTGGTCCTATCTAATCATGAAGTTTTGGTTTGTAAGAGTTTTTCAGTGGTTTGTGTTTAGTTTAGGGTGATTTTTGTTAGTTAAATCTAGTTTTGTGGTGACATGCTTTTAATTATGTCAATTGGTCCTAAAAAGGAGATGTAAGCCTAAATATGGAAAAATTGGGAAAGAGTACCTAGAATAGTGGAGAGGACCTATTTGTTTCCTAAGGAAGTCTTAGAAGTGTTTTGGTTTTTATTGGGATCCATCACGTTGGTTTAGGACCTCAAAATGTCAAAAATACAAAAGTTGTCGAGCAACTTTTGCAACTTTGCAAAGTTGCTCGACAACAAATTTGCAAAAAGATGAAAAACCACCCAAAGGTAGTTATGGGTCTGTTCAGATACTTCTAATCGGTTGTCCAGACATATTTAAAAGTCTTGTAAGCCCTGTAATAGGGTTGGTTTGTTGGATGATATTAGTTTTGGTTACTGATCATGTTGTTGATATTCATGTTTTGTCACTGATGTTAACATATATTTCTGCGGAGAAGACAGACAGGCTACTTGACTGGAAGAAGTGTACAGACACTATACGGATGATTCAAAATGATCAAATTTGGATTTATACAGAAGGATGTGTTTTGACCTTATTCCTAAGGTTGCTTGGCTTTATGTTGTATAGTGTGGATGTTACAGATGATTTGGTGGAAACTGGTTTCTGGACTGTAACTGTGATTCTCGACAGAGCAGGTCTCTGTGTTTCAGGTATATCTTTCTGGCGAAGATATTTCAGATGATGCAAGCTTACTGGTGGACAACCGACATTTTGGAGTATTGGGTTGAGTTCAATTGTTGTTTGGTTACTGGTGACGTAAGCTGTGGTGTGTATTCTGAAGAAGACCTAATTGGTGGCCGACTTCAGACATGTAGCATGTAATATGAATTGTGAGCGTGGATTGCGGATCTGGGAAGATAATTGATGGATTGTAAATGATGTTTACTTTTTATAGGTATCATGTGTATCTTAGCAAGGGGTTATATAATTATTTGTATATTGGAAAGCCTTAATTGACTGACCTAATTAATTATTTGTGTATTAGGAAATCTTAACTGGTTGACCTAATGAATTATTGTGAGAGGGTATATATGGGTGATATTTTATTTTGAAAATATGTGATAGAGATTGAAAAGGAGAAGAAGTAAAAGCGGTAAGGCTTGTTTGGCTGCTGGATGTAGAGCAGAGTTTATAAGAAGAATACTTCATTGGAACTAACCAAGCAAAGACAATTGCTATGAAACAGTTCACTGGATTGTGTATTTGCTTTATACACTTGTTCAGATTGTGAATCCTTGAGGGTGGATTTAACCTTCTTTGGATAGTGTGCCTTAGCATTGAGCCTACTATTTCTTTTGACTCCTAATAGGGACTGTGTACCGTAATGTAGTAAAAAGCTCCCAACCAGGCTAAATATTTGAACAAGGATACTATACTCTCAGTACATTATTTGTGGGTGTTAATTCTCACCGGGGTTTTACGTTTAACAGGGTTTCCTCAAAAAAAAAATATTGTGTTATGGTGTTGACATTTATTGTGTTATCATTTACATTTGCAGATTTGGTTTATAAAGTTTAAAGTTTAATAATCTATATCACAACTGATTCACCCCCCTATCAGTTGTCTGGTGGACTGTTATTCCTAATAATTGGTATCATAGCTTATGGTCCTTAGAGAGAAAGTTTAACAACTCTAGGTGATCTTGAAGAAGACTTACTACAGGAAGGATAGTCTGAATTTTGATCCTAAAAACTTTGATAGTTGACAGAACAAGATGGGAACACATTTGCTGTGTCTGGGAATTAATTACTAGATGATCGCAAAGAAGAATGAAAATATAGTGACTGGGGATGAATTAGATAAAGCTACTGAAGATCAGAATAAGTTATTTTCATGTAATATTGTTTCAAGGGAATCTTTCATCAACGCACTTTTAGAAGGTGAATTCCCAAAAGTAAAGGACTTGGATTCTGCACATAAGATCTGGTCAAGATTGGAAGCATCGTATATTGGAGACAAGTTTAATAAGCATGAAAAGCTACAAAACTGGAAGACAAAGATGGAATCACTGAAGATGAGAACATTAGGGCATATGGAGAGAGAATTACTGAAGTGGTTACTGGTATTAGAAACTCTAGAGGTATGTACAGTTAGGAAGAAGTGATTGTGAAGATACTCAGATCCTTGACACCTGCATATAGAACCAAAGTACAAGATATAGAGGAGATTATACCTTTGACACCAAACTTTACCAGAGAGATGTTGATTGGAAAGCTTACTACATTTGAGGCAGTAGAATTGGGAGACACTTTACCTAAAGTTGAGTCAGCATTCAAGGCAACCGTGCACAAGAACAAAAAGACCTTATCTGCAAATTCAAGCACCAACAGTAATGACCTAAGGGAAGAACTTGGAGCCTATGCTAATGAATGTGAATAGATACATGAAGAAGAAAGAAAGCTAGATGAAGTTGTGGCACTGATTGCTAGAAGAGAAAAGAGAGGTAAGGGAAATTTTGAAGGCAAATTACCTTTGAAATGTTTTTCATGTAACAAGATTGGTCATTTTGCATCTAGATGTCCTACAAGAGTTCCACAACACAAACCTAAGTTTTTCAAGTCAAAGTATTCAAAGGACAAGGAATGTCATTAAGTTGGTGAGGGTATATCTGATGATGATGAAGGTGAATATGATGAAATTGGATTTATTGCTATTAAATTTGATGAACCTATGCATGAAGAAAAATCCTTAGTATCCCGAGTTGAAAATAAATCTGAATGGGTTATAGACAGTGGTTGTTCACACCATATGACTGGAGAGAAAATTTTTTTTGTGAGTTCGAAGAAACATGATAGTGGTGTTGTTAGATTTGGTGACAATACTCCTAAACTTATTATTAGAGTTGGATCTATTTCTTTGGATGGAAAGACGAACACTGACAATGTATTACTTGTTGATGAACTTAAGCATAATCTGTTGAGTGTTGGACAGTTAGTGGACAAGGGTTATCAATTGAAATTCATTGATGGGAAATACTCTATCAGAAGTAAAGCAGGAGACTTGATCACATCTGGTACTAAATCCAGAGGTAATGTATTTGAATTGAACACATATGAAGCTTCTTGTTTTATTGTGAAGGTTGACGACAGTTGGTTATGGCACAAAAGATTTTGTCATGTTAATTTTGATAAAATTGTGAAGGCAAGTATGACAAAAGCAGAAAGAGATCTACCTAAAATTGTAAAGCCATCTAACACTATGTGTAGAGAGTTTGTTATGGGGAAGAAGACTAGAAGAACTTTCTAGAGCAAAGCTTATTCAACAAAAAGAAAGTTGCATATGGTACATACAAATCTGTGTGGTCCTACAAGAACAAGATCATACTATGGTGAAAAGTACTTTATACTATTTTTTGATGACTTTTCTAGAATGTTGTGGGTTACATACTTGAGAGAGAAATATGAAGCATTTGACAAATTCAAGTTATTTAAAGCAAATGTTGAGAACGGATATGGTTTGAAGATAAAGAGTTTGAGATCAGACAGAGGAGAGTTTACATCAGAGCTATTTAATACATACTGTGAAGAACAAGGAATATACAGATAGACATCAGCCCCTAGAACTCCACAAAAGAATGGGATAGCAGAGAGAAGAAACAAAACTATAATAAATGTTGTAAGGACTGTGTTGTTGAAAGGAAATTTGTCACATGTTCACTAGAGAGAAGCAGTTGGGACTACTGTTTACACACTGAACAAAATTTAGATGAGAGAAGGTACAAGTAAGACTCCTTATGAATTATGGTTTGATCATACACCTACTGTAAAATATTTCAGAATATTTGGTAGTAAATGTTATATCAACAAAGATGATGAAATAGGCAAGTTTGATGCTAGAAGTGATGAAGGAATCTTTCTTGGTTATTCCACTAAGAGTAAAGCATATAAATGTTTCAATCTGAGATTGAGAAAGTTGATTGAAACTGCCAATGTGAGGATAGATGAAAAGTTTTGAATTCAGGAAAGGATGTATGACTGTGGTCAGATTACTGAAGTGAAAGAGGTTACTACTGAACCTGAAGAATCTTTGATAATTTACAATGATATTGAAGATTGATAGACTGAAGCTACTGAGACACTGAAGACACCAAGGTATGTTAAGAAGAATGATCCTGAAGGTGAAATTATTGGAGCTGCAAATAAAGGCATGAAGACTAGATCTAGAGATAGAGATGAGATCTGTTTGATTTCTCAATTTGAACCAAAGACTACCGATGAAGCATGTAGAGATGAATCTTGGACTAAAGATATGGAAAAAGAACTTGATTAGATAAAGAAAAACAATACTTGGGAATTGGTTCCAAGACCTAAGAACAAGAATGTAATTGGTACTAAATGGGTTTTCAGAAATAAGATGGATGAGGAAGGAACAATAGTAAGAAACAAGGCAAGAATGGTATATAAAGGATATTGACAACAAGAAGGCATAGACTATGAAGAAAAATTTGCTCCTGTTGCCAGATTGGAAGCTGTGATATTATTTCTTTCTTATGGTGCACATAAAGACTTTAAGGTTTATCAGATGGATGTGAAGTCAAAATTCTTGAATGGTGATCTAGAAGAAGAATTTTACATTGAGCAACCTGATGGTTTTCCTTTGACAGATGATGAAAACATGGTTTGCAGATTGAAGAAAGCACTGTATGGACTGAAACAGGCACCAAGAGCATGGTATGCAAGACTGAAAAAATATCTACTTCGTCTTGGTTTGAAAAAAGGTAATGCATACAATAATTTATATTTGATAACTGATGAAGATGGAATCTTGATTATAGAAGTTTTTTGCTGATGATATCATTTTTGGAGGCAATGATAAGACAAGTAAGAAGTTTGCTAAAGAAATGGAAAATGAATTCAAGATGTCAATGATTGGTGAGATAAAAAATTTTCTTGGTTTGCAAATTAATCAGAGTAAGAATGACATTTTTATATCTTAGACCAAGTATCTTAAGGAAATGTTGAAATTTTTTGGAATGGAAGATTGTAAACCTGTTGGGACACCTATGGTGACTGGAAACAAATTGACTAATAGTGATGAGACTCAAGTGTTGTACAGACTAAGTATAGATCGATGATTGGAGGTCTACAATATCTAACTCACACTAGACCAGATATTACCAATGCAGTTGGAATTGTGGCTAGATATCAGGCAGATCCTAAAGAGACACATTTTGTTGCTGTAAAAAGAATTTTTAGATATTTGAAAGGGATAATAGAATATGGATTGTGGTATGGAAAATCAAAAGATTTTACTTTGCAGGCTTATACTGATGTTGATTGGGCAGGTAATGTGGATGAAAGGAAGAGTACAAGTGGTGATGCATTTTTCCTTGGAAAAAGATTGGTTTCTTGGTTGAGTAAGAAGTAGAACTGTATTGCTCAATCTAGTGCTGAGTCAGAGTATGTTGTTGCTGCAATAAACTATACACAAGTTGTTTGGATGAAACAAATGCTGAAGGATATTGGAATAATTTTCAAAGAACCAGTAGTTATCCATTGTGATAACACTAGTACAGTGAATATCTCTAAGAATCCTGTAATGCATTCAAAGTCTAAACATATTTCTATCAAGTATCATTTATTGAGGGAGAAGGTAGTAGATAAAGAGATTAAACTGGATTATATTAGCACAAAGGAATAGATAGTACATATATTTACTAAACCTTTGCCAAAATATGCTTTTGAATATCTCAGAGGCATGCTTGGGGTGGTGGCCCCTCCCAGTGGTAATTAAATGATAAAGATGTGCATCAGTCCAGTGGATCTCAAAGCTATATCATTCTATGGACTTGATTTATGGATCTACTCCTTAGGGGGAGTGATCACAGGAGAATACTGTGGAGTACATTTGGGTGATCTTGCACCTGGTTGATGGACATGAAGATTTGAAAAAGCTACACCTTACAGAAGACTACAGATGAGTTATGACACCCTTTGCCATTGCTGCCAAAGGGGGAAGGAATCTATGTGAAAATCCCTACTATTTTGAGAGATTTGTGTTGAGGATATTGAGAAGATTGTATTGAGAGAGAGTAATTTTGGGTTGATGCATATGGATTTTCCCATATGTTGCCATCAATGCCAAAGGGGGAGGTTGTTGGATGATATCAATTTTGGATACTGATCATGCTGTTGATATTCATTTTTTGTCACTGATGTCAACATATATTTCTATGGAGAAGACATGTTGGCTACTTGACTGGAAGAAGTGTACGGACACTATACAGATGATTTAGAATGATCGAATTTGGATTTATACTAAAGGATGTGTGTTGACCTTATTCCTAAGGTCGCTTGGATTTATGTTGTATACTGTGGATGTTATAGATGATTTGGTGAAAACTGGTTTCTGGACTATAACTATGATTCTGGACATAGCAAGTCTCTGTGTTTCGGGTATATCTTTCTGGCAAAGATATTTCAGATGATGTGAGCTTATTGGTGGAAAACTGACATATGTTGGAGTAATGGGTTGAGTTAGATTGTTGTTTGGTTACTGGTGATGTCAGCTGTGGTGTGTATTCTGAAGAAGACCTAATTGGTGGTCGACTTCATACATGTAGCATGTAATATGAATTGTGAGCGTGGATTGCGGATCTGGGAACATAATTGATGGATTGTAAATGATGTTTACTTGTTATAGGTACCATGTGTATCTTAGCAATGGGTTATATTATTATTTGTATATTGGAAAGCCTTAATTGGCCGACCTAATTAATTATTTATGTACTATGAAAGCTTTACTGGCCGACCTAATGAATTATTATAAGAGGGTATATATGGGTGATCTTTTCTTTTGAAAAGATGTGACAAAGATTGAAAAGGAAAAGAAGTGAAAGCTGCGAGGCTTGTTTGGTTGGTGGATGTAGAGCAGAGTTTATAAGAAGAATACTTCATTGGAACTGACCAAGCAAAGACAGTTGCTATCAGACAGTTCACTAGATTGTGTATTTTCTTTATACACTTTTTTGGATTGTGAATCCTTGAGGGTGGCTTTAACCTTCTTTGGGAAGTGTGCCTTAGTAGTGAGCCTACTATTTCTTTTGACTCCTGATAGGGTCTATCTCCTAACAGGGACTATGTACTGTAATGTTATAACAAGCTCCTAACAGGGCTAAATATTTTAACATGGATACTATACTCTCAGTACATTATTTGTGGGTGTTAATTCCCACTGGGGTTTTACCTTTAACATGGTTTCCTCGACAACAAATATTGTGTTATGGTGTTGGAATTTACCGTGTTATGATTTAAATTTTTAGATTTGGTTTATAAAGTTTAATAATCTATATCACAACTGATTCACCCCCCTCTCACTTGTCTTGTGGACTATTATTCCTAACATGGTTACCATTTGACACAATTGCTTAGCATTTGGAAGGAACAATAACCGTGTTTTTGTGTATTTATGTCCTAAGCATGGTTAATGGATTAAATTACTTACTGTTTCATTGTAATTAGGAACTACTAGTTGTTTTACCTCTTTGTTGAAGTAGGTTAGTGCAGAGGTTGTGTTTTGTGCATTGAATGTAAATAAACTTCTTGCTTTGTGTTCTCTGGACCAGACATGGTTGTACATAGTAAAATGATTCCCTAGGAATTTCTACCTATGTAAAGCATATGGGCCTTGCTAAAATGGTATAGGGGTCATTTGATAGCATTTTCCTTTTTTTTTAAAGACTAGAGGTGACAATGGTGGATTTTGAGCTCTTTCCCTAGGTGAGTGTAGCTATAGCCCGACTAGGGTCAATTGAGAAGTAGAGTGTTTTATTTGTAGGTTAGGATTGAATGAAGGGATCTAATGCATGGAGGATGTCCTTGGTGATGTAAACAAACTCTGTAAGCACTGGTTGAGGCTTATGAATCCATTTCATCAGGTTTTGTGAAGATTTTCTATAAACAGGCCTAATAGCCCTACTTTTAAGGACTTGGTCCACTTGGTCCCTAAAGGTTTTGCAGTATTGTACGGATGGTTTGAGGAACCCTAACCCTAAAAATCCTTCATGTTTTCAAAAAGGGTATCTGGATCCAAGATTAGTTTTGGGGACTCTTTGCAATATTTTTGACTAAATGCAGTTTAGGATCCTAATTAGGGCTACAAGGAACTAGTAGGCCTACTCCTTGAATTAAGGAATTTGATTAATGTATGGATGAGCTATGGCTCTAAATCATCAAGAATACAGTAATTAGGCTAAAGGAAGTGTGATGTCTACCCTGCAAGTATTTGTGAGGATTTTGAGTTGGTTAAGTGGAATCTACCCTTGTAGATTAAGTGTAGTGTGAATTCCATATTAGTAGAGAGGTTCTCGCAGAGAAGGGTAGTTGAAGCAAGGATTCTACCCTTAGGTTAGGATTTGGGAAGAAGCCCTACTAGGTCAGAGAGAAGTCCTAGGAGAGAGTCAAGCTGAATCAAGAGAAATAATCTCCCTATAAATCCATACCCAGATGATCTAGCTACAAACATGCTTCTCTCCCTTGATAAAGATGACGATCCAATGCATGATGATGACACTGAAGAGAAACTTGCTTATTCGAAGAGTCTTGATTACAAAAAGACATCTCCTCTAGATTCTCCTCCTTCTACATCTCCAATATTGGAAGCTATTCAGTTACCTCCATTTTCTAGTTTGATAGAGATCTCGACTTCTTCAAATGCTACTTCAGATTCTTTTCAACAAGTTTGTTCTTGTCTTTTGGATTCAGTTCCATGGGATCAATTTCTATTAGACATCTTTTTTATTTTTAGAATTACCCATTTTGGATATAGATGACACTATTGATTGCATACATCTTCTCTTTGTGGTGCAGTTAAGGACAGAGGGAACTTAAAGAGATCTGTCCAATCCTCTCAGCATGAGTAATACAATGGAAACAAAAAGTAACAAAAGAGAGATATGCAAGACCATTCTTCTTTATTATCATAAAAAAATCATATACAATGGATTTGCAATGTGAGTTATATATTCCAGGCATAAAAACCTGATTACAATTAGAAATACTTAGAAAATACTTAGCATTAGCTACAAAAAGATAATCTTATGAGAGCTGCCCCCTTTGGAACAAATTTATGATGGAGTATCCTTGGGTCATTGGCAATCTTGCATCACCCAAAAAGATTTACTTTTATTTTATTATTGTTTTGTTCCAGTTGGCAGTTTCTATGTTTTAGGTAGCGATCGTTCTAGTTGGCTTGTTATCTTGTGTGATCCTTTTGGTGTGTTCTATACATCACGGAGAACCTTTGTCTAGCTTCAGATCATGTTCCATTATTTCCTGGAGAAGATATCATAAGATTGGTTCAGTCCTATATTGTTCTTTCTATTCTAACAGTCATGATGGCGTTCATGATCAACGATGCTACTTCGCTTTTTTTTCTATGATCTTATGCTCATGGTCGACCTCCTTGTGTGACTACGCTTCACTCAATGTCTATTTGGGGGTATTCTTATGGATTTAGGTCCTGACCTATTTTTGTAATACATTTTCTTCTTTCTGGAGAATGTGATCTCTTATGGCCAACTTGTGGCTTGCGATCTTGTATATATTTGTGGTGTTGGTTCCTTGGGTACCTTGGTGGTAGCTCAGTTGTAGGAGGTTAGCATCCAGTATGGATATGGATTTCTATACATAATCAAGCATGTGTGCCCTATAATGTAAGTTGACATGTACCTAGGCATGTTTGATGTAAATCTTGAGTATCTGATAATGTGAAAGCCTAATTGGCATGTTTTTTGTTCATTATTGAGTTCTTAATGATACAAAATTGATTGTTTCTGATGTGTTGAATCTTGTTGCATGGTTGGACCATCTCCATTGGGGAAAATCTGGCTATGACTGCACCAAGTGGTATCAGAGCAAGGTTGATGTTCCCGTGTTAGCAGATTGAGTTCCTGAGCTTGCGAATCCATAGAAGTATTTGTTGTGGGGTGGCATAGTGTGGATCTGGCCCGCAATTATAGAGGAATTGCACAAGGGGATCAATGAGGATATTGTTTTTGGTTGAGAACTTGTTTGGATTGATGAAGGTGAACAGATGACCAAGTTGGAGGTAGGATGCAAGTGTGTCTGATATATTACCAAGTGAGAAGTAATTAACACTTTGTTATCAAATTGTCGAAGATGAGGTGGTTGCACTTGAAAATTGGAAAGATGCCACCTACAAGGATGAACCCTAGAAGGCTAACAAAAAAGACAAAGGACTTTAGAAATGAGATGAGGACTGAGATCCAAAATGGCTTGACTGGATTGAGAAAGAACCCTGAGATCGAAGAGGAATATAAGAAAGTTGTTGAAGATCTTGAGACTCTAGATGTTGAGATCCCTATAGATGAGGAAATATTGTTAAGGGCTATGGAACAAGTAAGTAGGTGTCATAGGATGGATGTCTCTACTTTCACTGGTTCATTACAACCAAAAGATTTGATAGATTGGATTGGTGAACTAGAATATTACTTTGAGCTTGAAGATATCATAGATCCACAAAGGGTTAGGTTAGTAAAAACCAGGGATAACTTTAAGAAACCCCCCTTAGGAAAATATGTAAAACCTTGGTAAATCCTACACTATTTTAGGAGGAAAAAATTAATATTATTGGCAAATTTTTTTAATTTGAAAGGATAAAATATTAATTATACTGGCGATTGTTTTTCAATCGTATGAAATTTTTGTAAATGGCGAATCTTTCATTATTAAATAAAATTGGTTTATCAGAATCGAAGGATAATTTTTCCTATTTTATCGGCGCAATTACCCCGCAAATTATTCAATGGGGGTTTGGGGGTAGTGCCCCCAGGACGGGGTCAAGGGGCAGTGCCCCTTAGTTTTTTAAGAAACCATGAGTTTATTTTATATCGTCTGACATGAACTAACACTATTTTTTATGACCATTAGATGATCCCAAATGAATTGTGTGAGTTCTATTTTGGGCCAAAGTCTTAAAGGACACAAAGATTCCACCAAAATTCTCCGAATAGAGATACGTCACAGATGTCAAATCTATTTCAGGCCAAAAATTTAAAAGACATAAAGTTCCATAGAAAGTTTCCAGAATAGAGACACATGTCAATTATATATACGTAACCCGTACCCTAACCTTAAATGTTGACCACATATTGGCAAATATGCTTGTTAATTACGATAAGCTTGGAAATTATAGGCAAATTTTTACAATTTACTATGTTGAAAAATTAGATTCGGTTGGCGATATTGTGAAAGAAAAGGATAATTACATAAACCAATAGGCAATGGGCCTGGGAATTTGACCCAAATTTATAAAGTTCAGGCGACACGACCCACATGATATACACATTATATTCACCAAATTTTGGGTCCCTAACATGAGACATTCGCCAAAGAAAATATTCACCACTAAAGTTTTCCCTAGTACAAACTAAGTTGAAGGGTCACACTATCTTATGGTGGAAAGAATTGCAGAAAGATAGAGAGGAACATGGTGAAGAAAAAATTACTAGATGGAGGGTTATTTTTGATAGGTTGAAGGATAAATTCATACCTTAAGATTATGAATCATAATTGTTCAAGAAGTTGTAGAACTTGAAGTAGAGAGACATGAGTGTGAATGAATATGCTGAAGAGTTCTATAAGATGACAATAAGATCTGGACACCAAGAGGTATCTAAGGATAAAGTGTCTTAGGTATATTAATGGTTTGAGATTTAATATTCAGGATGAGCTTAGTATGTTGAGGATTTCTACAATGGAGGATGATTAACAGTATGCATTGAGGGCGTAAAATAAGTTGAAGAGAAGACATGGAAACCCTAGAGGGAAGGAGAAGAAAGCTAGTAGCAATGGAAAGGAGAAGCAAATCATTTACACTGAACCTAATATGAAGACACTTGGGAGAGTCAGTAGTAGCAAGGAATTCAAAGGTACTTGTTTCAAATGTGGTGGCATAGGACATATAAATTTTCAATGTTCTGAAGGATCTAGTAAGAACTTGGGTAGACATAATGTTGTGGCACACGAGGAGAAAACTAGTGATGAAATTGTGGAAGGTATGACGAAACATGAGATAGGAGAGTCTCTTATGCTTAGGATATTCTTGTTGAGTAGGAAAGGAGATGAACCTTTACACATGAGGAATTTGTTTAGGAATGTTTGCAAATCATGAGGTAAATGCTATAAAGTTTTCATGGATAATCGTAGTATTGAGAATTTGGTATCAAAGAAGATGGTGCAAAAGCTTGTCTTGAAAAGGCTTAAACATCCTTGTCCTGATGGGATAAGTTGGTTTTCAGATGAGCATATGGTGAAGGTAAAAGAGAAGTGTTTGGTCAACTTTAGAATTAGACCTTACAGTGATGAGGTATTATGTGATGTGGTGTTTATGAGTACTTTCCATGCTCTATTGGGCATGCCTTGGCAATTTGATAAGGGAGCTATTCATGATTGCAGAGGAAATTTGGCACAAAAGAGAAGGGGGGGGGGAATTTAATTTGGTTCCTTTGAAGGAGGTATAATGGAGAAGTGAAAGGAATTTGAGCATGGTCAAGAGTTACTATTTAGAGAGGTAGAATACAAAGGTTAGTGTGGATCTAAAGAAGGATCTTGAAGGTAGATCAGAGGACAAGTTGGTATCACATTGCATGAGGGCTAAAGTGGAGCAGTAGATGACCTTGGTTGTTGATACGATGAAGGTTTATAGAAGAGGCAATCAAATTATGCGAAGGAGGGGAGATGGTGGTCAACATTCTTGTGCAAATATGAGATCTGACAGAGTGAGTATAGAGCAGAGTAAGTTGATGTATTTGATAGAGAAGAGAAGAGACAAAGACTTACAGATAAAGAGGATGTTTGGATAAAAAATGAGCATGGAATTTATGTTCCACGACTTGTCAAATATTCATAAGTTTCTCTTACGAAACATTTTCTACTCACTAGGGGCGTTTGATGTAGGAGCATCCTTAGTTTGTTGGCAATCTTTCATCACCCAAAAATATTTCCTTTTAGTTTGTTGTTGTCCTATTCTAGTTGGGAAGTTTCTGTGTTTTAGGTAGCTATCATTCCAGTTGGCTTGTTATCTTGTGAAATCCTTTTGGTGTGTTCTAGACATCATGGAGAACTTTTGTCTAGCTTTGCAAAATGTTCTATTCTTTCTTAGAGAAGATATCCTAAGATTGGTCCAGTCCTATATTGTTCTTCTTGTTCTAACAATCAGGTTAGCATGATTTGTCTTGCGATGGTGTTTCACAATCAACAATGATAATTGGTGCATTGTTCCATTATCTTATGCTTGTGGCCGACCTCCTTGTGTGATCACGCTTCATTCTCTATCTATTTGTGGGTGTTCTTATGAATTTAGGTCCTAACCTATTTGTTGTAATACATTTTATTCTTTCTTGGAGATTGTGATCTCTTATGGTGGACTTGTGGCTTGTGATCTTGCATATATTTACGGTGTTGGTTCCTTAGCTAGGTAGCTTGATGGTAGCTCAATTGTAGGAGGTTAGATTCCAGTATGGATCTATATTTCTGTACGTAATCATGCATGTATGCCTTATAATGTAACTTGGAATGTAGTTGGGCGTGTTTGATGTAAATCTTGATTATCTGATAATGTGAAGGCCCGATTCGTATGTTTTATGTTCATTATTAAGTTCTTAACGATCTAGAATTGATTGGTTCCATTGTGTTGACTCTTGCTGCATGGTTGGACCATCTCCATTTGGGAAACTCCGGCCATGACTGCACCACAAATTCATAAGCTTATAAAGCCTTTGCAAACATCGGGTCGGCCTAAAAAGATCACATTTCCCAATGAGAAAGAAAACATATTACAAACGATAGGTGGTGATAGAAATCATCATGATCTACTTCCAATGAAAGAAATATAAATCGCGATCCCTCAAGCAGGTCGTCCACAAATGTAATAACATCAAGAAATGAGTCGTTAAGCAATGATAAGTAGTAGGCCAGACTGGAAGCAATGGTAAAGAAGTTGAAGGGAAAGGAGAATAGAGATGAAAGTGAACCTGAAGTCTTAGAAAAGGAAACATAAGGGGAGGAGAAAATATCTCCAACCCAAGACTTGTCTGCAGGCCAGAATGCATTTGTGGATGTCATTTAGGAAGCATACAAAGAAAATGTCAAAGCTAAGATAAATGTCCCTACTTTCAGTGGAAATTTGGATGGAGATGAGCTTGTGGAATGGATAGAAGCTCTGGACAACTATTTTGAGTATAAGGAAGTGGTTGAAGGCAAGAAGGTGAAATTTTCCAAGGCTAGGTTGAAAGGATATGCTTTGGTATGGTGGAATTACACCCAGGGTGAAAGGGTGAAGATGGGAAAGAGTATGGTTAACTCTTGAAACAGAGTGGTGTCTGTGATCAAAACAAAGTTTATGCCTATATATTATGAGGTTCAAGTCACTAGAAGGTTACATAATTTGAAATAAAAGGATCTAGATGTGGCCTCCTATATAGAGGAGTTCTACAAATTAAGTTTGAAGGAAAATCATTATGAAGATTAAAAGGAGAAGGTTTCCCGATATATGAATGGGCTTAGATTTTTTATACAAGATGAGATGAGTTTAGTGGTTCCAAAAACTCTAGATGAATATTTTCAGTTGGCCTTAAGGAATGAGGAAAATCTTAAAAGGAAGGGAGAACAAAGTAATAAAGGAACATGAGGAAGACATTTAAGGGGAAGAGGAAGTTTTGGAGGAAGAAGTCAGTTTAATAAAAGCAATGGAGAATCTAGCCACCAAGAGTAGAGTGGAGATTATGGTTCTAGAGGAGGCTTTAGAGGGAGAAGGCCTAATGGTAGGGGCAAGTTTGGGGGACCAGGAAGAGCTCCTAGCATCTTCATAGGGAAGTACAACAATTGCAACCAAGTGGGGCATCCAACAACTAGGTGTCCTAAAATACAAGCCTCAAAGTCTCATGGAGGAGAGAGAAGGAACCAACTAGTCTAAGAAGATGATAGCCAAAGTGTCAAATTCCCTATTGGAAATGCAAGTCCTTCACATGATAAATAAAGTATGATGCTAAGGAGGACTTTGCTAAAGGTGCCTCAAACTTAAGAACCCCCTCAAAGGAAGAATCTATTCAGAATGACATGCAAGGCCTATGAGAAGATATGCAAGGTAATTGTTGACTTTGGCTCTACTAAAAATTTAGTTTCAATTGAAATATTAGAAAATTTTAAATTGAAAAGGCTACGCCATAGTAATCCCTATAAAGTGTCTTTGTTGAAAAAAGGACAACAAGTTGTGGTAGATGAACAAGAATGGGTAGAATTTGAGATAGGAGAATATAAGGATAAAATTTTGTGTGATATACTTCCTATGGATGCATGCCATTTATTACTAGGACACCCATGACAATATGATTTCAAATCTCAACATGATAGAGAGAGAAGCTCTTACCTTATAACAAAAAAAGGGAGAAGATTTAAGATGGATCCTTTAAAAAATCAAGGGGTAGAGAAGAACATAGGGTCAAGTGTTATGTTGGTGAGTGGAAAGGAGTTATTGGAATTTATGAAGGAACAAAACAACCAAGGATATGCTCTAATTTTGAAACCAAAAGATAACTATGATATGTAGAACAGTAAACAAAAAGTTATTCCAAATGAAATGCAGAAGTCATTGGACAGATACAAGGGGATAATTGTGGAAGACACCCCTAATTTATTGCCTCCTATTACGTATATAAGCCATAAAATAGACGTTATTCCTGGTGATACTCTCCCAAATAGACCTACATACAAAATGACCCCATTTCAGAATGAAGAGATAGAAAGACAGGTTCAAGAATAGTTAGATAAGGGGTTGGGGAAGAAAATCCTTAGCCTGTGTAGTACCAATTGTACTTTCACCTAAAAAGATGGAAAATAAAGATTATGTACAAATTCTAGAGCTATAAACAAGGTCACTATAAGATATCGCTTCCCAATACCAATAATTGAAATTTTAATGGATTACTTAGGAGGGGCTTGTTATTATTCCAAAGTTGATCTAAAATCTGGTTATCATCAAATTAGGATCATGTAGGGAGACGAATGGAAGATGGAATTAAAATCTAATGAAGGTCTATATGAATGGATGGTTATACCCTTTGGGATTTCCAATGTCCCAAGTACTTTTAAGTGCTTTATGAATAAGGTGTTGAAATTGTAGACGTCTAAAATCGTCCCTCAACACTCTTATTAATTAAATTAAATTTAATTAATATTCCCCCTATAATATTATAGTTAATTTTAATTAATTATATTTTTTATGTTATGATATCTAAATTTAATTTAAAAAACCTTTTCCCCTAAATGTATTAAATTTTATTTAAATACATTCCCTCCATTAAATCCAACTTTAAATAAATTTTAATTTATTTATTCCCTCCACATTCTGATATTCTACTAAGCTATGATTAATCTAGAGCTAATTTGGATTAATCCTAAATCTAGCCTAGAATCCCAATCTATACCCATCACGATCCCCCCTAATCCTACTCCTCTAATTAATCTTAGATTAATTAGACTAACTCTATAATTCCTACAACAATTAACCTCTTAATGATGCTCACACGTGTGATCATCCCTCCTATGGGAGTTGTCCATTCCCTTTGCCTAAAATGGCCCAAGCTATTTCTCTTACATCTTGTCTCCCTTTTCCTCTTTGGAAGATTCTCAACATGTGACTCACTTTGGGTCTCCCACCGTCTTACACTTGTCATTGAGCCATCATTTTCAAGATTTGCTTACATATGTGTGAGCGACTCTCCCTCTTAAATGAACACTCCTCTATCCCATGTGGAATCTATGTGGATACTACATGAGATCCACCTCATCTAAGCCCCCAAAAAATCTATAAATAGGAGGCCTCACTCCTTACAAATCATTTTTTTCATTTGTGCATTGTTATCATGCTAGTCTCATTCTAGGATTTTTCTTAAGAATTTTAGCATTTTGTTACAATATTTGTTCATTTGAATCTATAAATTATATGCTAGGTAAATGAAAATGATTATTAGTTTCATTTGATCTTGTATATCTTTCTAGCTTAGTTTTTCATTTTCATCTTCATTATTTGGTGAAGGCTTGAGACAAGTTCCTCATACTTGTCCTTAAGCTCTTCATCACATCAATAGTTTGCATTGTAGGATTTACTCCATATAAAGAAAGCAATAAATCATGGGATTAGTATTTTGTGTTGGGAGACCACACCCATATTCTTCTCTAAGATAAAATCAAACAAGTCTTGGGTGCATTTTTTTCATCTCATTTGAGGTTATGTTGGAAGCTTTGTGTAGGAACTAAGTTTTTGATATGTTAATGTAACTTATATGTTTTTTTTATCTCTAACTTTTTCATGCCTGAGTTTGTTCCACACAGGTAGGTTTTCATCATACACATTTTGGCATGCCTGGTGGGATCCACGTCCTTGAATTTTTTTTATTTTTTTGAAAATTTCTGCCATTTTCTAGACCCATTCATGCATTATCATTTGTGATCTACACAGAGTTGTCTGCACTATGAGATTGTCATTTTCGCAAATCATCGTCTGCACTATAAGATTTTCATTTGTGCAGATCGTCGTCCGTGCTATAAGATTGTCGTCTGCGCATGTCAACGTCTGTGCATATCGATGTTTGTGCAGATCGTCGTCTGTGACCTGTCATTAACGTGTCTGCCCTATTTGATTTTCCAACTAGTTATTGCAGATGGTTATCTTTTGTGTGGTTTCTTGAGGATTCTTGTGTGCCCTTCAGGCCAATTTTAGACTTAGTCAAATTTTAGGAATCAACATATTGTCTCCAACATGATTCTAGTGGACTATTGATTTTAACCTTCTGTCTCCTCCCTATCACACAACATTTATTTTTGTTGGTTTCAAGTGTTACTAGTCTGTTTTTCTTTTTGCAACATTTTAGGGTTGAAGACTTTAAGATTACTAATATTTTTCATGTAGGTTTCCTTGGATTTTAATGGATTTTGGGAACGAACTTGTATTCTTTAAACAATAGTCTTTGAATTCATGTTGCTTAAAAGAATTAACCACATATAATATTGAATGCACAAGGGAACAAACCTCATAAACTCTTGAATGACTAAAGGAAAAAAAATCACACCTTTCTTACATGCTTTACTTCTTGATGTGTGAGAAATAAATTGAACTTACATTATTAAACATATTATTGTGTCTTTTGATTAGGTAGAAAACAATTCATTGTTTTAATTAGGTTCAATTTGGAATGATCTCTTTTTGGTGCGTTTTAAAAAGTATTTCTCAACACTTATTTCAAGCTATTCGTCATTAGATAGATCCCTTAATTTAAGTGACGCTACGATTAAACTATATATGTATCCTCTCCCCTTGCCTTCACCGAACTTGGGTGAAGAGAAAGCTTAGCTTAATCTAGCTTCTAGAGAGACCTGTTTGGAGGGTGCATTTACCCTTTAGAGGACGAACTCAAACTAGTAAATACCCCAACTAGTATAGAAATGAGACACTGAACAAAAACTTGTCTCAATCCCACCAAGCTTGGGCATGGTGTGTGGATGGTAGTTCAGATAGGGAAAATAGTTCCTAAGCAGCCGACATGGTCCACTAGAGGCTTAAGTGTCTCACACGTTTACAAATTGATTGGAGGGATGCCATAGATCTTACTAGAAGCTGTAAATTAGTAGCCTACCCTATTCGCCTCTGAACGGTGACTTGTTATAGTGCAAGGGGAGGGAAGATTCCCCCCAAGATTCCCATCATACATGTCCCAGGGTATTGTATTACGAAAGAGATCTTTGTAGCACGACAATAATGCCTAGAAAAGGGAAAAAACACGGGCGCCCTTTCGGGGGTGACACTATTGTGCGAGCTGAAGGACTACCTAGCAATGAGCCTATAATATTTCATGCAAACCCAATTCCTTAAAGTAGCTACTGTTTGTACTATCTTCTTTGTGTTAAACCATGTAAAAACATAAGTGGCATGAAAGGGCCACTTAAACATACACAAATGAAATATAAAATTTGTATCAAAATTCCCCTAAGTCACAATTTCTTGTCTCCTACAAGGTTGCTTTGTCTCTTGCAGGACTATTTTTAGATGTTTATCTTCAATAACTATCGGTTATGCCCAAAATTTGAGTCAAGATATACTTAGCATAGTCAATGCCTTTGATGTATATTGAAAAATAGTTCTTGCCATTGAACAAATTGACCTAAAATAGTCCAAAATCGGCCAAAATCCTATTCATAATCTCTTAATCATCCACAATATTCCAAATCATCTCCCCAATCTAATCCAACCATCCATATTATTCTAATCATCCTTAATCAACATCTACATCCTAATCAATCTTTCAACTTCATCATCCTAATCAGCCTATCCTTATCATCAAATTCTTCTTAATCACCCTTCCTCTTAATCATCGTCCATAGTAATCCTAATCATTCCCTTCATCCTAATCACTTCATCTAAGTCACTCATATTCTTATTAATCATCATAATAATATTTCATTCTATCTTAAACATCCTAATCATTTCATCATATTCTTAAGCATTGAATCTATGTTTTAAACTTTGTAACAAGGCCTTAGGGCCAATATGATGTTTGTAACCTATCAAGACCTACTTATTCAACTATGGTCAACGATCAACCAAGATATGTAAAATGGTGTATGTTATATTTTCTTATGCTCTTAGACTATATGTAATCTATTTTTTATGTTTTCTATGGTGTTTTGATAAGTTAGATGCACAAATTGCAAAAGATGTAAAACTTGTCAAAATGTTGCTATGCAACGTTAACAACATTTTGTGCAAATTTTGTCCAATGACTAACTAATTTTAAGTTTATTTGGAATTGGTTGGGAAAGGTCCAAATTTGCATGTTAAATCCTTTTTGGATGATGAATTATGCAATGATGAAGTTTTGAGAAAAAAATTGAATGAATTTTGTTCCTATTTCCTGGTAAATTCACAGTTTTCTATATAATAGTTAAACTGTACAGAGAAGTACAGATTGATCAGGGTCTAAAACCAATTAGAGAATTTAAAGGAATGAATTATCTTTCTTTTGGTTTTGGTCCCATCAAAATTGGTTCAGTTTTGGGTGAGATCTAGCCAAATTTGTATTTACAGGTCTAAAACCTTAAGTACCTAGGGTTTTGACACAAAATGATGTAGGAGCATCTTGGGCTCATTGATGAGATTGCTACATCAATCATCAAGTCGGGTAGAATATCAGATCCTAAGATTAGACAATGGCTAACTCTGAAACCCAAGGATTAGAATAAGATAGAAGAAGCCATCATCAAGACAATGCGTGTATTCAAATATGTACCTGTACGGTTTGATAATGAGGCCACAAGAAATTCTAGACAGGTTGTCAACAAGGTAGACATATGCACTGAATAATGAAAGAAAAATAAGGGAAAGATCCCTCATTTCAATTATGCCACCCGAGTCAAAGATGGAAGAAATTGATGAAATGATGAAGAAGCATTCAAAGAAGTTTTCAGCAAAATTGAGAGCCTACAAAGTACTACAGGGAAGCTTAATAGAGCTTGACAAAGAAAGTTATGATACTTGGAGAGGAATAATCAATCTACCTAATGAGGATACTAGCCCCGAAAAGGTATTAGCTCTTACCAAGACTCCTCACAAGGAAGAGAAAGAGGCTACACCAAGCCTGGAGCACATTCTTATAAATGACACCGAGGACATCAATCCATTTGAATTGACAACAAAGGAATCCAAGGCCATGGATGATGTAACTCAAATACTTCAATCATTAGGGGATACTACAGATGAAAAAATCAAAGATATAACTATAATTGATATCAGTGGAGGTGATCCTGCAGATGAAGTAAAGAATGATGAAAATATAAATGTGACCATTGATCAAGGAGAAGAAAAGGAAAAGGAAACACGTGATAATGCACATGTCAATATACTAGGTCAAATTCCTTTATTGATACAAGCTATCAATATCATCTCAGAAGAAAAGGAGAAGACACTGGACCACGATGCAAGCATACCCAAGGACAAGGGTGAAGGGGAGCAGAAAAGAACAAATGATGAATAGAAAGATACAAGAGAAGAAAAATAAACTGATTCCAAGGATACCAAGGAAGAGAAAGCTGTAGATATATAAGGTTGATGTAGAGATGTCTACAACCAACTGACAGGTAAACATCAAGCAGCAGGATAAAGGCACAACACCTCCAAAGCCTTCACCTAGTACATCAGACCAAGCAAAGGAACTTGCTATGGTACTACATACAAGTGCTTCCACTACAGTTACAAAGAAGAAGAATAAAAATCTAGTCACGTTGGATGAGATTATAGAAATACCTGACTGTGATCCTAGAACACTGGATCCAGAGTCACTCACAAAGTATGCAGAACTTTGTAAAAGGAAAGCTATACAAGATAAGCTCAAAAAGGATCACAAGGACACACGGGTACTAGAAACTACAAAATAAATACTATTGTAGATTGTACCTGATACCGACATTGATCAAAATGATCCTATACTTGATCAATTAGCAGTTCTTACCAACACCATCACATTACAGAATGTAGATGCAGAGAAGGCAATAGAAGAACGCGCAGAGAAGAAGCATCAATACAAATTAACAGAGAAAATCAGCCAAGAAGTGGCAAAGAACAAGGTAAAGTTATCTGAACTAGTCAATACATTGAACCCAATTATTTCAGAAGTTATAATCTTAGTTCAAAATTTATGCACCATATAAGAATTCACTAAGGAGAGTAGTGAAAAGATTGCAAAGATAGATGTAGATCTTAATGCTAGTGCACAAGGTCTTACCACTAATGACAATGCATTCAAATTGCATTATGGCATGATTATGGAAGCAAAAAGGTTGATACTTGAGATTCAAGAGGCAGAATCCAAATTCAGAGATGAGGTAACTGAGCTCCAGGCTCTACTTCTACCAAATCTCACATTACTGCAAAAACATATGACTTCAGTAAGAACATTGATTGCCACCCCAGAAATGTCTGTAACAGAAAGCATATATGATATGCATGCAAGAATCACCTTGGAAATCATGACCCTTGAGCACCTAAAAGAAAAATGGGAGAAGCAAATGGAGGACATTCAACAATCTCATTCCCACATTTTTGACATGTTGTAATTGTTACACCTTTGTCATTATTATGAAAAAGGGGAATTGATATGATAAAAGGGGGGAAATATATATATATATATATATAAAGGAAAGTGTATATACATGTACATATACTATATCGAGGCATAGGGGGAGTCATATTGGCAAGGTAAACACATGGTGTATATACTAAACATTTTAGTTTTGCACATATCAGTTTTTGATACTAATGCCAAAGGGGGAGATTGACGATAATATTTTTTCCATTAGTATATAAAGGAAATAGTTTTTGAACCATCGGTAAAATGATCACTAAAAGACAGGTTTACAGTGCAACTCGACACAACAGTTCACATAGGTCACCAAAAATGCTAAGTGCACTATCACCGACAGAATGGTTATAGTGTAAACCGACAACATAGTTTATAATGTAAACCAACAAATAGTCTACAGAGAAACCCGAGAAGCAGAATGTCTACAAAGACATCACCGAGGAAAAAATACAGAGCAACCCGAGAACCAGTCTACCGAGAGACAAATTTTATTCCGAGAAATGTGGATCTGAGTTACACGTCAGATAAAATACTTAAGTTTATAATTAGGTTTAAAGCTTATCTTTAAAACCATTTCTTAAGGGACAAGTAAAGCATATGTAATTGTTTTAATCAGTCTAACTGATTGTAAACTTGCAAACTAGGAGATCAAGGTCAAGTTGTAAACCTTTGATCATAGAGTTTTCATTGTAAAGTGTGAAACTAAAATAGGTCAATTACATTGTATAAATATATGTAGAAATCAATCAAACATTGATGATTGTAGCCATAGCAGACATCTATGGATCAGATAGAGAGTTTTATGCAGAAGGACAACAAAAGATGAAATCAGTTATGAAGAACAAGATTCAAGGCTACCAAGCAGGATAGAGGTATTAATCAATCACTATAGGTGATACATCATATTGTGAACTTAAAGGATCTATACTCAGCAATTCAAGATCGCACATAATCAGGTCAATAAGTATTTTTGACTGCATTCTAACAAGTGTAGCAAATAGAAGAAATCATTTAAGAAGGTGGATTTAACAATCCTTATGTAAATCTCTTAATCGAGTGTACACTAAATAGTGTCGCTAAATCTCTTAACTGAGTAGACCTAAACAGTTTAAAATTTTGCTCCTAACGGGATAAGATCATCAGAAGTGATCAAACTTGTAGTCTTAACCGACACCTTCCATTTTGTAGATAGTGAAGCTTTGTGGGTTTCATCCCCACCACAGTTTTTACTTTCTAACAGGGGTTTTCTGCGTTACCAATTCTTGTGTCATGTGTACTTACATTTCATGAATGTTTCAATGAATGTTTACATGCAAATTAAGTTTATGATTTGATATTACATGCATAAACATAAGAATCACATCTACGGTCGGTAATGCAAGGAATTGATTACTAAAGGATTAAAGGTTAATTTATAAAAAGTTTTAAGGATACGAATTCACCCCTCCCCTCCCAATACACACCATTCTATTATTCCAACATTCCTCTCCATAAGATGAAGGCATCTTGCGGTTCTAGTTATAATGGCTATGCATTATGAATATGGCACTATCATGTTTTGAGGTCCATGAATGATCATTTGAAGAAGTTATGATGTGTTGATTGGCTGACAATGATGAAAGGATTTGACTGGCTTAGAGAATTCTCTGCATTTTTCTACATTGGTATTTTAGGATATGCGGTTTGGTGGATTGGGTCAGATGGTTTATAAATTATTTCAGCTTATATATCTTTTGATGGATTTCTCCATAAGGGAATATTTGTTGTCACAAGTGTGATATGGTTTGTGTTGGCTCTTGACAAACTTAGCTATTTGTAGTGACTAGAACTGAGTATTATTCTACTGGATATAGGATGAGGAAAGATTTAAGAGGTTAAGGATGATCGTATCATGTTGTGTTGTGCTTTAGATGGTGTTATGTGTTTTAGAGAGTATTTTTGGGCCGAGTGATAACCTATTTTCAATGCTTTTCTGCATGTTACATTCGGGTCCAATTTTGGAGGATGTTGTAATGCACGTGTTTTGATGATATCATTTGACGAAGACTTAGTATGATGGATTTGAGTCCCCTTTATCTCTTGCATTGGGTTGCATTGTGTATTTGTTCTTAAGGTGGTTGACTTTGCACTAATAATGTTTGCATATTTTAAGGACGACCTTGTTAAAGTTTCCAATGGACAAATCACTCTATATATGAGAGGGAATGGATGAGTTACATATGCGAGTGTGTGAGGTAAGTGCTAAGTATGTGTGGATCGAATATGAAGACTAAATAATGCAGATAAGGAAGAACAAAAGCGTGAATTGCCAAATTAGATAGAGATGCTATAGAAGCTGATTAGGGGATCCTAGTAACTAATCATAATTAGTAACATTATTAATTATTAATTAATAATAATTAGCATCCTACTAATTAATAATAATTAGGATTATTAGTAAGTGACAATGTTGGATCAATAATTAATAATAATTAAAAACATTTTTAATTAGTTGGAATAATAATCAGTAATTGAGAATTGTGACATAATTGTTAATTATTTGTTTATGTTGATTCATCCCCCTCTCAGCATCAGGTGGTGTTCAACAATGTCACATTCGACTCTATCATTTTGTAGCTTTCTTGTAATTAGAGTCTCTTTTACCCATGTCTATACATATGCAAGGGGAAAATGTTGTGTTGCATAGGGGATTGCATTAGTTGTGTTAGGATTAAGTAATACTGAGAGGGGGGGGTGAATAAGTATTATAACACTTTAAATTAAACTTAAACCAATTCCAAAAAAACCATAAGCTTGCTAAAATGAAAAGAACATAAGAAAATAAAACACAACTCATTACACCATTATTTGTTGTCGAGGAAACCCTAACCAAGGGAAAACCCCGGTGGGGATGTTACCCACAAGCATGCACTAAAGTATAATATCCCTCTTAGGAGACCTAGCCCTGTTAGGAGCTGAATATTACATAATACATTTCCTTGTTAAATGACTATCAACCTTATTAAAGGTATACAACACCCTATTAGGGGTACACTGAGATTACAACTCTTGCAATCAATACTTCTGTTACAAAGTGTTCTTAGTAATGAACAAAACAAGCATCTTCAATGCTTAGATAGTTCCAGTTGTAGCTCTTCAATAATATTTGTCAGCCTCTGCTCTTGCATCTTTGATCAGACATCTCATTCTCTTTCGTGCATTCTTCTCTTTACAAAATGTTCTTCATACGTATGTCTTTTTCATCATCTAGTCGGCTCTCTTATTCATTATCACTTAGTCGGCTCTCTATTAAAAAATAGAATCAATAATATAAAGAGTAAATACAAAGTCTGTGCTCTTACATAACCAAAATATAGGTTATCCACAATCATAATCTAACTTAGCACGCTAGGAGTCCACGACATACTCCCTTAATCATCGCGATTGTTCAACTACTCTGTTTCACTGTTCTGTTGTCTTGACATGTCTTCAAATCACTCTAACTCTCTGTGATCATCACCAAAACAAAATTGATCTTAAATGAGGGTCATACATATCCCATAGTATCTTCGTCTAAGCTCGCTAGTCATCAAACATCATACACAATCTTCGATATCAAAAACAATGTTGTTATACTCTGTACTTCTATTTCTTTACTTAGTCAATTTCAGAACTGTATCTCCAAAACTGTACTTAACTCGATCATACTATCAGATATTTTGCCATAAATGACAACCATTAAGTGTCTCATATCACACCAAAAACATCACTTTCCAACAAGTTGAACCCAGTGTTGGTGTTCACACCTCTATAACAACAATACCAGTGATAAAAAGAGTGCGTACTCTCAAGAGAGGAGGAAAAATTGTTGTATTATCTATGGAAAGGTTAGTATTGAGAGGGTAGGGGTGAATTAGTACTTAACAACTTTTTCCTATCAATTCTTTACCATTCATCGATCTGAATAACATGCATAAAGACATTATAAAACATGTAATGTAAATCTGAAAAAGCATAACACATAACTCCATGATTTTTTATCATTCATAAATCCTTTGTTAGAGGAAAAAACTACGGTGGGGATGGCACCCACAATCCTTCACTACTGCAATATAAAGGTTTCTTGGTTAGAGCTACAATGTTAGATACTTCTTATAGCTTACCCCGTTAGGAGTACAAAAGGACTTATGCAGTCTACCTTGTTAAAGTATTTTGACAATCTCTCATCTAACAGATATACTTGGTTAGAGGATTTAAAAAGTAAGACCTGTTAGGGCCTACCCATTGAATGAGATTTCTATACTTCTAATAACTATAAAACCTATTACAAAAATGTTTGTGAGTATGCATCAAACATAATGTTGTCCAGACTCTTTATGTTTAGCAAGTGCAATACCTCATTGTGCACTCAGTAACTTATCTATTCTGCAACCTAAAATTTTTGCATTCTAACTCCTTTAGCTCTGTCTCTGTAATTGCTTCAGTCCCTGTAATTTTCACCATCATGTCATCTTCATGTTTTGTTCTTTTTATATGATCTTAAGGCGGTTAACCTATTCTAGATCATTCTCCTTCTGCGATGGAGGTGAAGCAGTGTAAGGTTGGTTTCATTATTTAGTATACTTAACTTTCATTAGTTGAGTTGCCTCGCGGTCATGAACAATCATTTTTTTACAATCTCGATGTTCTATCTAAGTCTTACCTTGAATACTGTAAAATCTTCTTCTACTCAGCATCCAGATTCAATGCATCCAATTTGAATTGTTATGTCGAATCTGTTGTTACTCGGTAATATGCTCTGATCTTTCTCGGTGACATAACGTATGCTCGGTGACTAACTATGCTTGGTGACTCGGTGACTAATGTTGTTCGGTAACTGTCACTGCTCGGTAACTAACTGATCTTTTGTCAACTCGATGCTTGATGTTTATGATGCTTTGATTTATCGACTTTTTGCCTTAGTGTATTTTATCTTCTGCGGACTAGCTCCTTTGACTATCATGACTTTGACAAAACTAATGACAACATAATAACTCAGGTAGGAGTAACAATCCCCCCTTTGACATTAGTTGGGCATTTTGACAAAAACTTCAAAGTCATCAAAATTTTGCAAAAACTCCAAAAATTCAAAATCTCCAAAAACTCCCCCCTGGGATAATACTCCACAAAATTTGTATACTTATATCTCCCTTATGTGCTTATATCCATATCTATCCTCCTTGTGTACTTATACTATCTATCCCCCTTTTTTGACAAATATGCCAAAAATAAAATTTCTTAGTGCTCGGTAGTATATTTATATCTGACTAAAAATATGAGCGTACTTCTTCTGTACATCAGCTAGGGATGACTCCCGTGCATCTTTGAGTGTTTGAAGTGCAACAATTTGAGAAGAAACATCAGCTGCCATTCCAATGACGGTGTCCAATGAACTACCATTGGGGATATTGAACAAATCCTTGGCCTTCTTCAAGTGCCTTTGCATTGATTCAATGTGGGGAATCAAAAGTTCTTGCAACTCAAGAAGTTCCATCCTTCTCTTATTCTCCTCTCACCTTAGTTCTTTCTAAATCACCATCAAGCATTTCAACCTTGAGTAATAAACTTGTAGAGAACCAGGCTCGATAGTGACACTTTTCAGCTGCTCGGATAGCTCGGTCTCAACAAACTCATCTTTCTTTCTTATATCCTTGGTGAAGTGGGAAATGGAACAAAATTCTTGAAATATTCAAAGTATATGAGATAATTTAGTCTCAATATCGGTGTACACCTCTGTCTCCGGTCCCCACAGCTTTTCAAAGGTGAGGGTCAGTAGCAAAGGTTCACAAATGAATGCAAATCAAGTGTATAATGACTACTAAATGAATAACAGAATTGTGAGCAATAAAATGTACAAGAAAGAGAAAGGAAGACAAATAAATGCAAACCCCATGATGCTTGAAGCTTCTATTGTTTCTCTCTACTCCTCCCGAAATGCTATTCTTGATGCTCAGTATTGGCGAGGCAGCATCTATGACTTGAGAAGCGTCGAGAATTTGATAATTGAAATGTGTGTGGTCGCAAGATGGCTTGAATGCTAGAACCAAACTGGCGGAGTAATGGCGCATGAGAGCTTGAAATCCTAGACCCTTCAAATGGTTATGAAGGGTTTATTATATAGGATTTGGTGATGATATGAACGGTTGAGATCAATCCCAGAGATGGGGAGATGAACGGTTGAGATCAAAAGGAACAGAAGAAGTCCTCAGTAAACTCCACCTCTTCATTTGGTAAAGAGGAGATAGGGTTTGGTTAACTGAAGAGCTATTTATGAGTTACCTTTCTGAATTGAAGAGGTGGGTGAAGTTACCCATGTGGACTGGAGAGATGGGTGGAGTAACCCATGTGAACTAATTGAAGTTATCTCTTTGAAGATAAATGAATATTTAATTCATTTATTTAATAATTGTTTTCAACATGTGAGATAATTGAATTCTTTTTGATTAAGAATTGCTTTATTTGATGAAATTAAATTAATTTAATTGGAAGAATTTAATTAGTAAGTTTAAATATTTGAATTTCAACTATAGGAAATTGAGTTTAATTAATTAAATAAAATTAATTATTTAATTAATTTTGAGAATTTGATTAGATGATTTGGGGGATGAATTTAGAAGAAAATAGATGATTAATTAATGATTAAAAAACCATTAATTAATAGATGAAAATTAGTGTTTTTAAATATAAAGTCGCAAGCCTATCCATTTGAGGGTGTCTACATTTGCCCCTCTTTGATGCGATGTGACTTGTCGCAGTGTGTCAAAGATTCTTTGATTTTGCCCCAGCATTTAGTAGGTGTATTTATGCCCCCTCAACAAATTTGAGCAAAAAGTCGCGAGACGAGCGTTAATTTGTTGAAACTGCAAATTGTGGAATTGGGTAGCTGACGGATCTGAAAAATACTTTAAAATGCCCCTGTAATTGACCTTTGAAGTTTTCGGGGACCAGGAAGAAATTTTGAGCTCTTGGGTGAAATTAGGGTTTTTTTGGAACCCCTATAAGTAGCTAAGAGAGCTCTTCATTTGTCACTTTGTGATTTTGAGCTCTGGATCATTGGTGAGTTTGTTCTCTTGTTTTGCATTTTTTTTTTGGATAGATATGATCGGATAGAAGGGATGAGTGTCTCAAATCGCTACCCCAGTTTTCCAATAATTGTCATCATTGCATCTTTTTTTGTATTTTATGATATTTTGGAAGAGCGTCGAATGATCCAGATCACATACCACCTGGATACCGCCACGACCTCTTGATAGCGGAAGGAGTAGAGAGATTGAATAGAAAGAGACCCATAGTGTACCCAAATATTGACCATCTAGATTCAACTATGTTCCCTGCTTGAAAAGAAAGAGAGCCAAGAGCACCCAGATATTGACCATCTGGATACCGCTTGTCCTCTGAATTAATCTAAAACAAAGAAACCAAGATAGAACTCCTATGCACCAAGAGTCCATCTGGATAACACTGTGAGATCTTGATTTTCGAAAGGGAAAGCCAAGCAAACAAGATAGAACTCCTACGTCCCTAGAGTCCATCTGGATAGCATCGCGAGCTCTTGTTTGAAAACATAAAGGGAAAGACCATAGAAACCAAGATAGAACTCCAAAGCAACTCAGAGTCCATCTGAATAGTGTTGCGAGCTCTTGATTCTATAAAGAAAATAAGCAAAATAAAAGAGAAGGAATGTCCAATTCTTTCCCAGGTTTAATCTCAGATCGTGGAACTGCGCGGCTGCCAGATAAGTGACAGGGCCTACCGCATTTATCCTAAATCATCATGGCCCTGAAATCAAAGTGAACATTCAACAGATAGCAATCAAAGAAAAAATAAGTCATGATCTATCATAGCTACTCTCCTCACATGGTGGATCCTGGAGTAGCATAAGAACGTAACCCCGAAATATAGACTGACATCTGACTGACTTGACTGACCTAGTCAACATTTTTGCATGGTTCCTTGATGCAGTGGGTTCTCTTGATTGGCTCAAACTCTTTGGATAGGCTTGATTGGCTTGATTTGATTGATCGTGTTGGCAGTTGATTAAGCTGAGTCAGATGGGCCAAATGCTTGTTCACAAAGCTCATGATTGTGATAATATTGATTGATAGATTTTGATTGTTCTGATCATATTGGCAGCTGATCAAGCTATGTCAGATGTGCCCAATGCTTGTTTGCAAAGCTCATGATTGTGACAATTTGATTGATAGATTTTGATTTGATCAATTTGGCAGCTGATCAAGCTGTGTCAGATGGGCCCAATGCTGATTTGCAAAGCCGATGATTGTGACAATTGATTGACTGGGCGCGCTTGCCCCTTGCTTTCTTTGATAACCGAGTTGGTTTTATTGCTTTGGGACTTTTGCAATATTTTTAGATTTTTTTTGATGAAGATTGATTTTCTCTTGATTTTTGATCTTTTTAGGATTTTTTTATGAGTTTTTCAATTTTTAGGATTTTTTGATGATATTTGGAATCGCCCCTAGTCTGATGGACCAATAAGTAACCATGGGTAAGTGCTTTGTGCTCATAGCAGATTGTGTTGTAAGATATAGCTTGGGATAGTTTGTCTTGCATTTTGAAGTGTGCTCAAACTTTTGGAGCTCATTGATGGTGAAGCTGGATTTGAACACTTGGCGCCTGTTTGCCAGGTTTTCACTAAGGTACCTACTCAATAGCGCCTGATTGCCAGGTTTTCACTGAGAGAGCGATTTTGTTTTCTCTTTACTTTTTTTTTTGTTTTTTTTGTTTTTTCTTTTGGTTGTCGCTAAGGCGCCTGATTGTCAGGTTTTCACCAAGGTAACTTTTGTATATTTTGATTTTTTTTTGGTATTTTCTGGATTTGTAGGTAAATGCCTTAACCATGGAGACCTTTAAGGGTAGAACCTCTTGAGGTGCATGCTGTTGATGTAGCCGAGGAGATAATCTCCTTCTGGTGTTGCTAGTATGAATGCCCCACTCTGAGTAGAGTTGACAATAACAAAAGGTCCTAGCCAGTTAGGCTCGAACTTTTTGGGTTTGACTCACTCTGCTTGATTCTTCTAATTTTCCATGAGGACAAGGTCTCCTACTTCAAATGTTCGTGGCTTCACCTTTTTGTGATAGTTCCTTCTAAGGCGATTCTGATAGCCTTGTAAGTGGTCGAAAGCATGTTGCCTTCTTTCATCTAGTAATTCTAGCTCACTGAGCCGTGCCACTCTATAGTCTTCGTCTGAAACTAGTTTCTTCAATGATATTCTCAGGGATGGGATTTCCACTTTGAGGGGTAATACCGCCTTTGTTCCATAGACTAGGGAAAAAGGAGTTGCTCCTGTTGGTGTCCTCACACTAGTTTTTTATGCCCATAATGCAGGACTAAGCTGTAGATGCCAGTCTCGCCCTGTTTCATTTACCGTTTTCTTCAGAATCTTCAAGATTGTTTTGTTGGTAGCTTCAGCTTGGACATTTCCTTGAGGGTAATAAAATGACGAGAACCCTTGTTTGATGTGAAACTGTTCACATAGGTCTTCAACATCCTTGTTCTGGAAAGGGGTACCATGATCTGTCAAGATCGTTTGGGGGATCCCATATCGATAGATGATGTGATTAAGCATGAACATTGTTATCTGTTTTCCAGTAATGTAAGTGAGGGGAATTGCTTCCACCCATTTTGTGAAGTACTTTGTTGCTGCTATGATGTACTTGTGTCCATTTGCTGAAGAAGGTGTTATCTTACCCACTAGGTCAAATCCCCACATTGAGATTGGTAACGGTGATGTGATGGGATTTAATTCCTGGGCTGATGCATGGATGAGGTCTCCATGAATTTGACACTGTCTGCACCTTTGGACATGCTTGTGCGCATATGTTTCTATTGTTGGCCAATAGTATCCCATGCGGATTATTTTCTTAGCTAAGTTGTTGCCACCTCCTTGGGTTCCACATATTCCTTCATGTACCTCATACAAAGATTTATGGGATTCCATGGAAGTGAGACAACGTAGTAATGTTCCATTGAGACTTCATTTGTATAGAGTAGTGGAGAGGAGGGTATACCTAGAGGCTTGACGGATGAGGGCTTTTCTCTAGTTCCTAGACAAGTTTGGGGGTAAGACATTGTTTTGGAGATAGCTATAGACATCTTGGTACCATGGGGATTCAGGACCAACAAGGACACACGTTGATTCTGTGATAGATGCCTGATATGATGGCACCAAGAGTTGTTCCACTAGAAACTGGAATTTGGTATCGTTGCCTGGCATATCAATCAGTGATGCTATGGTAGCCATCGCATCTGCCGCTTTGTTTTGTGCTCTTGGGACTTGCTCGAAGAGAATGTAAT
>MU223848.1:556290-584889 GCA_018584345.1 Thuja plicata
GCTTGGGGTGACGGAAGTTGTCCTTGGGGGGTCTTGTTGAGGCCTTCCTTCCTTCATGTTTTTTTTCAGCATGTTGTTGTATCTCTTTTTGGGGTAGGGTTTTTCCCACTGGGTTTTCTTTATTTCCCCGGTTTACATAGATTTCTTTGTTGTTGGGTACCTGATCAGGCCTTGTTGCCGAGACCCATTTCTTGCTTTCATAGCTGTGCTAGGTTAGTTTCCTCCTGAGCTTCGCTTAAGGGGGGGTGTTAGAGTAATAGTACATTAGTCTTTATAATTAAATCTATTCGGTTTAATTATTAAAGTACACTATTATTCTTTTTCACTTAAGCTTGTCATTTAGGTGCATAATAATTAATATGTTTATTAATTATTAAATGCACAAACCTAGCTTTCTCCCGCTTTAGGGTTTCTCACCTTATAAGCCACTTTTTTTAATTATTGTAATTCATTATTTTTGGGAAATATAATTTTGCTCTCACTCTGCTGAGATTTTCCAAACCCTAGCCTCTCTCTCACAGGTTTCGATTTAGCTTCTGACATTTTGCTTGCAGGTGTTCTTGGCGATCTGTGGATTTGCATTTGTGAAATCCTACAAAAAGTAATGCAACTCTCATAATCGGAGAAAATGAGAAAACCCATTAGAACAAAACTCCTCTCCAAAAGAAAGTAAAAAGAAATACGAAAGAGTACATGTGACAAGAATGAAGGACAACAAATGTTCTCCCAAAAACTGAATTGGTCACATAAGTACAATCAATATCACTCTCATAAGAGATAAAATAAGACACAATGTATCTCCCCATATTGAAGAAGCACCAATGATGAAGGTGAATGCTCAAAGACAAATGCTAAAGATGATCCAAGAGTGATAAAAAAATGTTCCTCCCCTTAGGAAGAAACAAATCCAATGGCCAAGGTAGAAGCAACTCCATGGAAGGAGATAGATGAAATAGTCTCAAGATGTGCACTATGGAAGACTAATCAACATCCCACTTGTATGAATCAAAAGATTCCAAATCAAGTGAAGAAAATCCAAAAAAATTTGAGGATACTTGATGAACATCCTCTGAAGGAACTAAAGATGGGATGACAAGAATGCACAATTTTCCATCAAAGAGGAAGTGAAGATCCTCAAGAATGTCCCCAATGTCAAGTGTGTGTGATGTATCAAGTAACCCTACAATATATGACAAAAACTTGTCTCAATGAAAAAACTAGGAGGGAACTATCAACTTGTTGAATTGAATTGATTTCTGAAGAAGCAAGAGGTGGAGGAGGTACAACAAAATTCTTGGGTACTATGGTGGATGATTGAAGCACACATAGGTTCAAGTTACCAAACCTCACCTTAGATACCTAATCCACTCTAGATGCATGAAAGGTAGGAACAATTAATATAAGTGTGTTCCCATTAGGAACAAAATGAGAGAACTCATACAATTAAGATGCATGATCAACACAACCAACCTGAGATCTAAGTAGAGGACTCAAGCCATTTTCCAACACCTTCTCATTTTCAAAAAATGGATTCTAGATGTGCAAGATATGGCATTGAAAGTGAAAAAATAAAGATGTAATTTCACAGACTTGGTATAAAAACTTGTAGCAAAATCTACCATTGGATCAATGCTTGAACTAGCTTTTTGACAATATCTTGTTTTCATGGTTTTGACTTCGTATGACCAAATTATGGTCATTTTATTGAAGGCGGGGTAAAATGGTTTGGAGGGCAACTTATGGTGTTGATGTGGTGTTTTTATAAATGGTGATGACATTATGTCATGCTAACATGACAAGTTTGCTGGGCATATTTGTTGATGGGACAAGTTGTTCATATGACAGTTGACATACATATTGACATGGTATATGATGTGGTTGTTGACATGGACACTAATGTCAATGCCCTATCATCAATGTCATCCATGTGTTAGCGATATAGATTCATATCAATTTTTTGGGAAGTGTGAACATAAAAAACACCCAAAAAATATTAAAGAGACCGATTTTGATGAAATCATGGACAATTATAGGGTTTTGGGCCGCTACAAATGTGATGTCAATGTTTGTTTCTCTCTAAAGTGCCCAATGTTTTTTCTAACCTCCCATTCTTGTCTCGAAAAACATCAACGTATGACTCATATTAATTATTTTTTTGATATGTAGGTTTTGGGATGTGCAAATGCAATGATGAGGTTTATTTTGCTCCATTGTGAGTAGATTTTTTTCTCGTTGTTCGATCTTCTCTTGATTTTTTGTGCCCTTAGTAAAAATACCTAAAACTTCTATCTTTCAATTTTTGACGAAACAAAAACATCCGATCAATAGGTTTTGGGATGCTGTGAATGTGATGAAAACCTCCCTTTGAGCCCAAAGTGCACAAAAAATTTGCTCAAGCTTGAATCCCTAAAGAAAATGAACATGAACTTAATAGATATGCTTTGATACCCTGGAGAAGTTGATGATCCATCCTCACAAACCAAGGATAATCTGTAAGAACACCGCCTTTCAAAAAGAAAGATTAAGCAAGGATAATTTGCTTAACACAACATGAGAATTTTGTATTGATTGCATAAAAAAATATGTTGCAAAATGAACAACTGAGTCCTTATGAAAGGATGAATAAAACCTTAAATACAAACTGTAAAGGAATATTAAATTAACTATAGCCAAGTGTCACAATCATAATGAATGAAATAACTTAAAGTTATTATTAGTCTATTATAATAAAAGGAAAAAACACCTAAGTTTATCTTAAGTGAATAAAGTAATTAAAAGACCTAATTAATTAAATAATTAGATAATATCCTAATTAATCCCAACAAGTTTTTGTACTCTTTTTGATATCCAATATATTTCTATAGAAGTTACAACATTTAAAGAGAAGCGAATTAATACATATGCTATAGTTTTAATTCTAACTTATCATGTTTCCTATTAAAAGCTACCATGCGATCACTATGTAACCATTCAACACAAGTGAGCATAGATTCCTTTAATTACATAAATCTCATTTAGATTATTTTATAATTATTTAAATGTTTGAAGCTAGACGAGAAGATCTTTTCTCCAATTTTAGTCCCTAAAAGATTGTAGATATCTTTACACCGAAGGCGTTTCATATATGAGATGAACGATCTGTGATGAGCGATGGATGGTTACTAATCTTCCTTAAAGGATGCAAGACGATTGATCCCATCTGGCCCACTCATTTTTGAGCTGACACACTAAAAAAACACTTCCTACAATTATACACGTCATGTACGATACATGTCATTCTTTCTGTCGTTTGCCCCACTTATCTGATGCCCATCTAAAAATTCATCTGTTGATGGGGTAAACCCTCCAGAACAGCTCCACCAAAATAGTCTTGTACATGAAAAAAATATTTTTGAAGGCCATAAATTTTTCAGATTAGATCGCCCGAAGTTTCATGATCTACATATAAAATAAAGCAACGCGTGAAGGGAGAATTGCAGTTTCTTGATGGATAAAATTCTGCGTGACTGCCACTTAAATAAAGTCATTCAGAAATTGTAAGTGAATAATAAATTTTAACAAAATGTTATTTGCTAAATATTATATAGAAGAGATGACCCGCTTCTTTCACGACAACGGGAAGGCAAGCCATTGGTGAAAAAAATGCTCGCAAATATAGGTAACAGTTTACAATACTCAAAAAGTGTGCAAGACAATTAAATCTTTACTGATCGTTAGATTTCAGTATCTGTTTCCTTCACATCCGTGTGTAAAAAAAACAAAGAATACAGAAGGTTTGTCCCAACTTTAATTATATATTAAGTGTGCCAAAATAAAGTACACACAACTTCGAGGATTTTTTTGGGTTGAAAATCAAGAATTATTTTCATTGACTTTAATTCATATAGGTGAAAACTTTTCCTTTTAATATTAACTCAAGAGAATTCATATGATGAGAGATCATTAAATAATATATAATATATTTGTGTAATATAAATTTAACAATATACAATATAATTATATTATTAAATATTATATTCTATAATACAAATATTATAGTTAATAATTAATATATATTATATCTAACAAATTAAATTAATATATATGATATTATTTATTAATCGTATTATTATTATTTATTATAAATTATATTTATAAAAAATAAAATGATAATTATATTTATATTTTACTATTATCTCATTAATACAAGGTTTTCTTGTCAAACAACATTTTCTTGAAGAGATGGGGCATTAAATTGGTGAGTGATGGAGATACATGCTCTTTGTTACACAAAGGATTGGATGTTGTGTGAATAATATAAGAGGCACATTTTTAATATCATTGGGAGACAGTCAAAATCTTCCAAATAGTAGATCCATTTGTATATATACATCTATACGATGCAGATAGATTCACCCAGTTTCTTGCAAATGTAAAAAGTGGAAAAAGTAGCCGAAGCGTTGCTTCCCCACATAATTGTTGAATAAGCGCTTCAGTCGAAGGACATCGATAAGGTAGTAGAGCTGCAGTGGCTTTGAATAGTAGAAGACATGATGAGGGAAGAGAAGTTGTCTGACAACTTCTCGGTGTGGGGGACAATTTTTAACAATTTAACATGTAAATGTCTCTTCTTAGAGATTGCTTTGTAATTCAATAAGAGTGGATACCCTTTTTCTTGTTTTGTTTTTATAAGAATTTCTTAAGAAGTTTTGCATGGTTTAAGAGAAAATCACATGCTTACATTCTTCTCTAATGAGTAGCTAGTATTCTCTATCTACCCCTTCCCTCTTTATATATTTATTCTAAATTGATCTTCAATATATCTATGGCGTACCCATTGCACACCAAGGTGCAACTGCTAGTTTTATAATTAAACGAATATTGAACTTTATTTGTGTGATATCTAGATGGACAGATTGTTAGAATAACTGAGAGGGGGGTGAATCAGTTAGCTCCCACTTATCCTATAGTCCCAAATTATCCCAAATGTATATCAAACAATTTCAAATATAAAACTCAGCTCGGTGAAATATATACTTTAAACTTTTAGTCCTATACCGAGTGTCAGTAAATTAATATTGTGATTACCGATCAATGTAAGATAAAGTAATGTGTAAAGAAAAGTAACAATTCACAACAACCATACACATTGACACATATATTTTTAACGTGGAAACCTTGCTAAGGGAAAAACCACCTGGGACTGGTAACACATAATATTTCACTCTTTTGAAGTGAGCTCGGTTAAGAGCCAACCCTATTAAAGGTTACAACGCACACTGTTAAATGTGACCTGGTTAGAGGATTTAAAACTAACAGTTCTCTCTTGACCATGAATTCACTATGGGGTCATCAAGAAAACACTCAACATTCATTAGAATTTCATAATAAGGATTGTCACGTCCTACTTGGTTAAGATATTTATCTGTAACAATGGTTAAACTGATACAGTAATGATCTGATTCAAATACAACTCTAATTTGCAGATTTTTAGATCTATGCTAAGTACATAATACCTCTGATCAATTTGTTCACTTTAGTTCATCTGATTCTCCATACTCAGTTCTGCTCGGTTAATGCTCTTTCCTCCGTCGCTCGGTAATGTCTACAGAAATTCTTGGTTCTGTCTTTAACCAGTTTGATAAGACACGCATAAAATTTTCATGTATGCGCATCATCTGTAATTTAAAATAAATCTTGTCTCTTATATAGACATAATAGCTCATTTAATTTCCATCCTTCAGATTTTGCTGCTTAATCTCCATCGTTAATTTTGCCACTTAAACCATCCTCGGCAGTTGTGTTAAAAACACGTTTCAATCTTTGTCGTCCGATCTTCCTTGAATTTTCATAACCATTTGATCAACATAACAAAATTTATCTTTTACCTTGTAATCATCAATTTCCAACTCAACATCTTAGTCGGCCTCGGTTTGATATAACTGTTCTGTCAATACCATGTTGTGTCGGTGATCCCTAGCTCGGCTAACACTATGCTCAGTATACATTGTAATTACTCGGTGTTCATTGTCTCTTGGTGTATACAAAACTCTTCATTTACCGATGACATAAACTTTGTTTGCTCCAGATCTTAAATCCATAGAATATGTTTGTTACCAATATGATACTCAAATAAGTTGACATCAATGACAATACATTAACTGATAATGTTTATCATCACATTTGTAACTCGGTTGAATATCAACAAATGGCTCCAAACATAAGATCAGTTTTAATCCATCATCTCTCCCTTTGGCATTGATGGCAACATAATATGAAATATGCCATAGAATACCAAACTATTGTTCTTACAACTGCAAAAAAAATCTATAGCTCTCCCTAGCTTGAATATATAAAATGTGTTAGCATTTCAAAACTCACCATGTAGTATCTCCCTGCAAATTTAACTCTTTTGGTCTTGATCTCTGTGTAAATAGATATTTGTTTTCTCCTTTTGATATCTCTCTCCCTTAAATCAATAGATATTTTATTGATAATTCTCTCTCCATATTTCATCGAATCTTCTCTCCCTTTGACAACAATGCTAAAAAGAAAAAAAATATACAGCTCTTCAGTAGCCAAAAATATCTCTGGTGTTCGGTGTAGTAAGTAGCTTGCAGTGTACTGATATGTCCATGTATTTCCATTTCAACTTTGCATCAACATGATTGATATTTTGATTTCATGTAGGTTGTGTTGACGGGACTTTGTGGCCGGGTCTGCCAATAGATGTAATTTGTCACCGGGTACCGGGGCACCGGCCAACTTTGCCTGTAAAGGTTGTCCGGAGAAATGAGATTCTTTGGGCCTTCAAGCACCTGATAGTCGGGTCTCGACAGTGCGGGAGCTAAGTTGGGAGTGTGACTATTTTGTTCGGGGGGATAGCTGGTTATCTCGACTCATCTTCTCCGGGGAATTCAGTGAGGTGGGGTTTCCTGCAAGCGAGTGGATTATCAAACAAACTTCAAAAGATATGCCAGGGTTAGAAATATTCCATCTACTTATAGTCATGCAAATACATTTAAAACATCAATCATGCTCTAACATGCTACACTAAAATACTCAATGTGTGTACAACCATTAGTTCATACGTATTCAATAGCGAGGGGAAAAGAAGGTTGTTAATCTACTTTAAAATATCAGAGCAAGGGACATAAGAAACATACAACATGAAAGAACGTTAACCAGAAATCAAAACGCCAACATCATCAATGCTAGAATTCCTCTTTCATCATTAACAAGTTTCCAGCGAGCACTGGTGATTACATTAACAACTCTAGGGGAGTATCTTTCTACTGAGCTTCTAAAGACTAAGGAGCATTGAGCTCAACAACTACCGAAATGAAAATGTTGAAAGTGCTATAGCTATGGACTACAAAATCATCAATTTTTCCGACCCTTGAAATGAGGTCGGACTTATTATTTATACACAAGTTTACCCTAAAAATTAACTTGACTTATCTTTACACTCAATAATAAAATATGATTTCAGGTGGCCGGTACTACCTGCACCACGCTACAACAACCTCGAGAAGAATAGAGGTCTGACATGTCAGAAGAATAAGACAAGAAAAGAGGTATGGAAGAATCAGCCTCAAGAAGAGAGCCAGAGGGAGGATAGAAGAAATCTGATCCCCCAGGGATCGAGGCTATATGCCTCATCAATGTGAAAATGGCTCACTATCCCTGATGTGCCAGGTGTTTAATGCTGGGGCGGCACCTTGGGAAGACCAACTGTCGTAATCATCCTCTAAGTCGACGTGCCTTTTGTGGTTACCTACTTTCTGACACCTTCATTAACTAGCTGATAGTGACCGGTCGACTCCTGGGAACCTGGACGCAGGTCACTGAAAGAATACACAATTGTGGGATCCGAAACTCCGGGATACGGGAGCTTGTGCTAAAAAAAATAACGAATACAAAATGTGTTTGGCTGATGAAAACCTTTGGAGTTCGGAGGGCCCTATTGCCCCTTACTATTTTTGAACGCTTCCAATACTTGGCTTATGCCCTCTTCATCGATATTCCTGATATTGTCCCATCGGCCACGGACAACCTCCAGTTTCTCTTCGACTTCTCCAACCTCGTTCCAGAATTCATCTACCATCTTCACGACATCATGTGCCCGGATCATCGTCTTAGATAATCTTGATAACCTTCCCCTGTCAAAGTCTCTGGCAGCCGGATACAAGGACTCCATCCGTTCATACAATTTACTAAGGACGTAGTCCTCCAAGGTGCACGTCCCGGTGGTGAAGGGGTCGACCTGTGACACCCCTACCACAAATGCCTGAAATAGGCCCAAAGGATATTGGGCCACTGTCACTTGCTCTTTTAGGGCCTTAACCAGTTCCTTGCATACCTCAATTTTGAGGCCAAGTCTAGAGTACTAGACCCGGAAAGAGCCATACTATTCATCTCCCAAAATCCCTGCCTCTATGACAGCCTCTTCCTCGACTTTGAAAACTTCCTCCAACCCGACCTTCCATTTTTCGTACTTAGCTAGGTCCAGTTCCCACACAGTAACAAAGCTACTAGCATGTCTAAGAAGAATGTTGATCTGATATAGATATGGGAGGGACACCACTAGAAATTGTCTGATGACAGCTACCTGCTCAGTGACCCACCCATCCACAGCCTGGGCCTTCTTCTTCATGGCCCTCAGAGAATCCACGTTGCCTTGTTCAAGTGGCAATCCGGAGGTGGAAGCTTTCGGGTGGACCTCGACCAGAGGCTATGTAAGTTCCGCCATAAGTGCGAAGAGATTTGCATTGGTCTCCTTTTCCTCCTTCAACTTATGACCTTGTTTAATATACTGAGCCTCCACCGCTTTGGTGGCCTCTCTCAGCAGGTCCAATTCACCCTTCTTATCTCTTCTCCCTAGTGCCACTTCTGTAATAGTGTAATCTTTGGGCCTTATAGCCATTGCATCTGCATTTGGAGGAGGTGTTGTGATTATCACAACAATGCTCCCTACTAGACCAGTCCGGAGGGTATGGACAGTCCATGCCTTCTTAGGGTTTTGGGCTTCTGCATTTTGGCCCATCATCTCGACCAAGGAGAGCGGAACACTTGTAACTGCCATCGGGGCCTTCCTCTTCTTCGATTCTACCAGCCATTGGGTTGGCTAGGGCGGCTTTACTGTTAAGTCCTGTGCATCAGGGCTCCCCTTAGAATTCGGCAGCACGTTCCTAGGATTTGCAGTATCATCGGGCTCTTTCTCCTTTTCTTGTTCCTATTCCTTCTCCTATTCTCTGGAGGCCTCAGTATTTTCCGCCAAGTTGGCATCTTCTTTTGTTATGTTTGGGGCTTCTTCTCCCCTGGTATCGACATCATCTACATTTTCAGGGATTTCCCCATCTTCTCAGCATCAATCGATTCATCATTTATCTCTTTGGGGACTTCCCTGTTATTCTGCTGCTGTGGTTCTTCGACCTCATTCGCCGAAATATCTTCCATGGTTGGAACATCTTGTGGAAGTGGGTGAGGTCTCTGGCCAAAGTTTAAAAATGTGTCCGCTGAGACAATCTCACCAAATCTGCTCCGAGGCACTTGGTCATCCGAAGTTACCAAAGGTTCATGGAGCATGATAATTGGGGGTACGGTTGTTCCTGTGGGTCCAGTTTCCCAATCGTTAGTTGCTCATCCATGGTCTGCCTTGGTGCATCCTCAGTTTCTTGGACCGGTGTCTTCTCCCGCTCGGGCTCTTTTTGTATTTCCTCTGGGTCTTCCTGCTCTGTGGCATCTTCTTCTTCTGGGACTTCCTTTTCCGCGGGGATCTCTTCTCTGTCTTGAGAGACCATCTCATCTATCGCATGATCTATATCCTCCTGCAAATTCATGAGCTCATCTGCTCCGAAGACATCATCAAAATCATCATGTGGGGGAGAGATGTCCGAAATGTTCTCAAGTTCGTGGGAATCCGAACTAACAAGTATCGGGGGTAGGTCAGGCATACCAAAGTCTTTGTCTATGCTTGGGGTGGGGACCACCTTCTACTTCTTCTTCCTTTGTAGTGGGACCCTGATATCCAGAATACTTGTAGACTCCACCTCAGCGAAAGTCTTCCTACTCATCATTGTGGCCAACGACAGGGATCCCGCCGGCCAGGCAGATGCCACTGGATTTACGAGGAGGCCGGAGGAAATTTGTGTGCTTATCTGCTGGCTCACCATCCTCTTTGACTCCATCTATTTTTGTAAATGCACCATTATGGGGGCCAGACCTGGAGGAGGTACCTCGGCTGGGGTATTTTCTTTTTCTTTCCCTTTGCTTGTGTTGGGTCTGGCAATGACAGTGGAAGTTGGAGCGGACCTTTAAACAATTGGTCCCTTCCAGGTGCTCTTGGGGCATGCCCGAGAAAAGTACTTATGACTATTTTCAATAATGGGGCAGCATATCCCTTCAATTGTCATATCTTCTGGGGTGGCGCAATCCACCGGAGGGAGATCTAGTGTATCTAACCCCCATTGCTTATATAATGGGTCCTCTAGGGGCTCGTCATTTGAGAAACCCTTCGGGAATCCCCGAAGGTCGAGGGCTTTCATCAAACCTTTGGACATCCGCGAATGTTGGCGCGCGTGGAGGTCAAAATTGTCTTGGAAAACCGCCCATAAATCTTTAATATCTTCTTTGTGTGGCGTGGATTCCCGAGGAAATGTCAAATCTATCTTTCCCAATGGATCAAAGTTCTTCCTGGTGTGGTGGAATTCCACCAGTCCCAGACTCTTTAATTCATGATCTGCCTCTCTTGCTGCGGCCAAACTGCAAGTATAGTTCCCACAATATACCAGGAATGAGACATTAGTAACCTTATTTAATTTGAAGAAGGCCTGCAGCTCCAAAATCTATCGGCAGAACTCTAAAAGAATGATTCTATCCCCACAATACCGGGGAAGAAGATAGGGTTTCCCAGAGAATATGGTCACCCAAATATATGTGTGTTGTTGGAACTGAATGAAATAATTCCCATAGGTGCTCACCAGGTTCATCGCCTCTTGCGATAACTGGTACCCAGAGTCCCGAGTGAGTGTCAAAATATTTTGGTAAATGAAAGCATCATTTACCCTACAAAAATTTGGGAAGCTGAGTTCCCATTGGACTTGGGGATAATGATCCCATGGTGTGAGTTGGCTCGGCCCGTTTCCAAGAACGCCCACTGTTCCCAAACCCAGAAATGGTCTCTATTTGGCCAGTGCCCATAGTACATAAGATGTCATATAGAATTTAGAACTCTGGAGAATGCCCTTCAGCTACGTGTCCAGGTGATTGGCTATAATAGCCGCCCAAATGAAAGTATGGTTGTGGGTGGTGATGCAGTAAAGAAAGTAATACATCCATGCTGAGAAATCTTGGGCATGGGGCTGTCCGAAGATCCTACATAAAAATATAATGCCCGCCTGAATGGGCTCTTTGAAATCCCCGTGGGGAATTTCCAGCTTCATCTTTGTATGGTCCCTTTTTGGGGACTTCAGCCACTGGGAGTTGAGATATTGATGGGAGAGGAGGGAAGCTCCATCAAACTCCTCTAATGACTTGGATCAGGTGAGAATAATGGATCCATTGAACTGAGGGATCCCCAGCCCTGAAGCAAAAGTTGCTGCGTCTAGATTGACAATAGTCGCTGGAAAGTGTAATGACCAGTGTTCGGCGAGCAAAATAGTCTGGGTGGGAGCATTGTAGATCGTTGCCAGCCGGAGTATTAACTCCGGTGCTTGCACTGAGCATGTAAAATTTGTAGCCTTAATGATTCTGGAGGTGGCCAAGTGGATGGCCATATTATCTCCGTCGACCTTCAGTTTGTATATGGTTTGGATCAAGCCCTTCATTTTAGCACAAAGTCCGGGCTCTGTGTTGGTTATATCTTGCACCTTGGATTCCAGATTCCACTTTGGACCCCAGGAGAGTACCATCCCTCGGGTATTTGGAGGTTAGTGGCAACTTTGCTAGCATCTTTTCAGCGTTGGTCTTCATGGCTGCCCGAGTGGAGGTAGTAGGCAACTCTGGGCTTTCAGGAGGAGTGATCACTTCAAACATCTTGACCAAACAATCAACAACCTGCAAGACCAGAGAACCGTCAGTATATGATATGATAAAAATAATCTTTAAAGATTCTGAGGAACTTACCATCTTTCGCACCTGCCCAAAACGTTAGCACACATCAAAATTCTGGAATACTAAAGTTAACGTGGTCGAATTTTGATAAACATCCTGGGGTTCTGGGGCGTTGGACTGAGTGACAAAGATGGAACGCAGACCCAGGGGCCTTTCACCACCCGGGGTCCAGAAGAACTAGCCATTATCGACGTGACCGGCAAGGAGCCATACTAGGCTGACATGGGTCGTCACATGGCCACATGACAGGCGGTGTAATGGCATTAATGGCGACAAGTGGGTTGACACAGGGGAAATTAAATGCTAGATGGGATAGGATTTGAATGACCACTCGTGGGAATTTAATTCTGCCATTAAGATGACACAATAGAAGAGAGAGAAAGCCACCATGGCTCGAACCAGTGAGGTGCTAATTTTCAAACCATGGCATCTATCTCTCTGAAAAGTTCGATAGAGTAGCTAGAACATGATGGAGCGCGACGAGCTTGAAAAAATGGAAGGGTATACATGGGATATATACACCTAAAATATAGAGGGTTGAGGTTTCATGAGGGCCAAAATGCATCTCACAGAACACAACATATACACAACATCTACAAAGTATTTACATAATTATATACAACATTTACAGAGGCACAAAGGCTTATCTACCACAATGTACAACATATACACCAGTTTACAACTGCACAGAGGGCGGACAACCCTCTAGCAGAGCCAACCCACTAATGGGAGGCGACCCAAAAGCAAGACACAAGGGTGGAAATGAGAGCAAAATGAAAACAAAACAAAACAAAACAAACAAACAAAAACTAGGAAACCAGAGAAGCGGAAAACCAGAGAAGGACAAATCGAAAGCCTACCTTGAAACACGAAGAATGGAAGGAAGGCGAGCACAGGAAGCGCTTTGCAACAAGTCCACCTTTGAACAATCATGAGCAAGTACCATAAATCAACGTTCAATTAGCCACTAAGCACAGGAAGCAATTCGTTGTTTGATTGCCTTAATCGCCTTAAGGATTGATCTAAGTGCTCTAAGTGTTTTAATCACGGTAAGTGTGAAAATGACAGGTAACTTCTATTTATACCGCAAGGGTAAAAATAGGTTGCATTCTTTCTGCAAACTCTGGAACAAGAAAACCTTTAGATTCTGGGCTCGGGGATTCCATGTAGCCACACCTTCTCGCAAAATAAAATATGATGGTAGAGAATCCCGGAGTCCGGAATCTGGCCAACTCAATGAACAAACAAACAAACTTCGGGACTGGGGTCTGGGAGATGCAAGGAGACAAGAAACAAGGGAAAACAACCCTCGCGGAAGCAAAGCCCGGAGGGGAAACAAAAAAAACAAAATAAAACAAGGCAAGAGCAAGAGCGAAAAAGGGGGACCCAAAATTTTTCCTATAAAATGTAGGGACGGGTATGCAGGGCATAACAAATGGTGACTATCTGGGATGAATGCCTTAGTGCATTCGAGAACTTTAGAATCTTTGGTTAGTAAAACCAGAATTAATCTTTACCTGGGGCCTTCTGTTTGCAAATTGCAAGGTGTCTGTGAAAATCCAGTCCATCACTGATTCAATCTTTCGGTCTTTCGTCAGTTGTGAAGTGTGTGCTTTGAAAGAAGGCTAAGTCGATGACTTCTGGGAGAGACAGAGAGGAGGCACTAAATGAATCAAACCAAAGTCATCATATCTTGCACGTTTCCCCCGTATACCAGAATTCTCTATTCTTCAGTTCTTTTCTTTTTCGGATAGAGATGTGGTACTTTTTTCACCGTGAACCTTAAGCTTAGCTAAGTTTAACAGCGGTACTTCTTTCACCTTGCCATCCACTTTTAAATTTCAGAATAGGGGAGAATGTTTTGGGCCCGGGATACTTTAATGATCTTCAGACTTGGTCAACAACTAGTGCAACTGATCTGCCCTCAGGACGTCTGATTACTTGCTTCTTAGATTTTCTGTTAACTGATATTTGGACTATCAAGATGTAAATTAGATGAAGATCATCCATAACCTTTTACCATACTTACAAAAAAACTCGAGAGTGCGGACAAATTCCACCACGCTAACAATAGATTCCAAATTACCCAAAATACATAAGGCATATTTCCAAAGACTAGATGTTATGTGAAGCATACCTGTCTACAAGGAGGAGGCAACATGCTGGGAACCCGAAAAACAATAGGAGAGAAAGGGAATTGAAAAAAAGTGAAAACAAAAAGAAGAAGGCTACCCCAAAGGGTGGCCAACAAAGCTATTTACAAGGCAAGGTATTCCCAACAGAACATCGGGAAAGAAAATATTTACAAGCAAGAAAATTTACATATAATACAACATCCGGACAAACTTACCACCATACCTCATTCAAAATAGTGCTTAAGAAACTAGCCATTAACAGGAAACGGGATGAATTCTTCGGTCATAGTGTTAAGGCGATAAGTATTTTCCCCACAAATATCGGATATTAGATATGGTCCAAGCCAGAGCCGCTGAAACTTAGTGATCTTACCTTTCTTTTCCTGGGACTTGTCCCACAGGAGAACCAGGTCCAAAATCTGAAAGGCCTTATATTGGGCTCTTCGGTCAAACCATATTTTCACTACTGCTTGGTGACGTGCAAAATGTTCAAGGGCTGCATCTCTTTGTTCCTCCATTCGTACTAGATTTAGGAGTCGAACCTCCACAATGTTATCCTGGTTGTTGAATTCCTGCATGAATTGTAAGATCGGGATTTACAAGTTAATAGGGAACACTAGATTCTGGCCATATACTAGATGGAATGGGGATGTCCCCAGGGCTACTTTAATTCTTATTTGATCCACCCAGAGGGTGAATCTAATCTTTTGGTGCCAGTCCCGAGGGTTTTGTTCTAACAGATGTTTGATCACTTCAAGCAAATTTTTGTTGGTTGATTCAGCCACGTCATTGCCCTAGGGGTAATAGTTGCTGGAGAACTTCAAAGTGGTCTTTCTATCGTAGGTCCATTCAAGTAATTGTGCCAAAGAAAATGTCAGATCTTTGTCACATACTATAGAAAATGACATTCTGAATCTCGTGACTATGTTTTCTTCCAGGAATTTGATAACTATGTCTACCATGTTGTTTTTACAAGGAATCACTTCAGACCACCGGGTGCAATAATCAGTAGCGGTCAAGATATACCGGTGGTTGGCAGACGATTTGGGGTTGATTTCCCCAATAAAGTCAAATGCCCATTGGGCGAAGGGTCTAGCTTCGAAGACCGTCTGCAAAGGCATGGCCGGGTTCTGCTCGCAATGTGCTATTGTTTGACAAGTATGGCATCTCCTAACATGAGTATAAATGTCCTTAAAGATACAGGGCCAATAATATCTGGCCCGGAGGATCTGGTGGGCGGAGGCATCGGCTGAGCCATGCCCAGTTCTGAACTGCCCGTGAAATTCATCAATCAATTTTGTAGCTTGGTCCCTATCTACGCATCAGAGGTACACTCCCTCATAGTTCCTGCAAAAAAGCGTGCCATTTTTAATCATGAAGTGTGTGCTTTTTAATTGCAGGGCATGATGTTTATTTGGAGGAAGCCCCCCTGGGCATCTGTTGTTCAACAATAAGTATACTAGATCGTTATACCACGGGTCTTGAGTGATGGACTCCATTGTGTAAGTTTGGCATTCAATCTCGGGAGTTCCTTCTGCCATCGCTCTACATAGTCCCTGGCCTTAGACTATCTTCATGGGTTGCATCTCTAAGTCATATTCTTGGAGGATGGCCACCATTTCCCCCGTCATTCACCCAATTCACTGTGCAAGAGCAGAGACTTAACAGCCTGGTCTAGAACAATAGCATGCACCTTGCTCCAGAGAATATAATGCTGGAATTTCTTCATGGCGTGAACAAGAGAAAACGCCTACTTTTCCAAAGATGAATACCAGACTTCGGCATTTTTAAGGGGGAGCTCATGAAAGCAATTGGTCATTCTTCCCCTTCGACCTTCTGTGTCAAAACCGTCGTAGCAGAATGCGATGAAGCAAAGGAATATATGTGAAAATGGAGGGAATAATCCAGACTAGCCAAGACTGGTGGCTCCACGATCATTTGTTTAATCTGGGTGAATGTTTGCTTTGCTTCAGGACTCCATTCAATCTTTGTATGCTTTTTCATCATATCATTGAGTGGCTTTACTATCTCAGCAAATCAAGTGATGAACCGTCGGACAAAGTTGATCTTCCCAAAGAAAGATCTCATCTCTTTCTTGCTGCCGGGCATTTGTAAGTTAAGCAGGGCTTCAACTCTCTCAGGCTCAATGGATATACCCTTCTCAGAGATAATATGCCCGAGCAGCTTCCCTTTTGTGACCCCGAATATACATTTCTTAGGGTTGAGGGATATTCCATACTGGTGACATCTCTTGCAAATTTGGGCGAGGTGGGCAAAGTGATCAAGTCTATCCCAAGAAAAGATGGTTAAATCATCCATGTAGATGGTTATGCATCGGTTTACTAGGCCTTCGAACGCAATGTCCATAGACTTCTGAGATATTTCCCCTGCATTGATCAGGCCAAAGGGTATCCTCCGATATGCAAGCGTTCCCCACTTGGTGGTGAATGTCATTTTGTCTCTATCTTCATATTTAACCATGAATTGATTATACCCGGAGTATCCATCTAGGAAAGACATCATTTGTGATCCATTCACGATTTGAAGTACCTCATCCAATGAAGGAGAGGGTGATTGTCTTTCTTGGATGCCTTGTTCAAATTTTGGAAATCCACGCAAAGGTGGATCTTGCCACTTTTCTTCTGCACCGGGACAAGGTTGGCAACCCAGGTAGTGTGCCGAATTGGAAAGATTATCTGGGTTGACAGTAATTTCTGAACCTCCTGATGAATCAGGGGTTTGATCAGTGGGTTGAATGGTCTTTGCTTTTGCTAGAAGGGCCTAACATAAGGTTTAAGTGGGATAGTATGAGTCATGATGGATGTATCACAAGTGTTCAGATCCTCATACCCCAATGCAATTACATCGATGTATTCTCGGAGAACCATGAGAATATTCTCCTTCTCCTCAAGGGAGTAGGTGGTGCCAATGTGTATCATTTTCTCTTCACCGGGCTGGCTAATGTTGACTTTCTCAAATTTTCCTCCCTCAGAGGAGGATGATATCTTTTCCCGGCCTCGGGGGTCCGAGTCAAAGATTCATTCTAGTGCGACCATTCCCTTAGGGATGGTGTTGGTTGGTAAGTCCATGATCCCATCATCTTCATCACCCTGCCCTGTGTCATCGCGATCTCGTTCTTCTACTATCTGATCTTCGAAAATGCCAACATTGGCCATGAAGGCTAGAATATGTTGGTCATCCTCAAAAACCTGAAAATGGGTGACATTGTCTAGTATGGACGGGGTGGGGACCATCTCAATGGAAAACTTCTAGAGCCGGCAGCTAGCCATTGGCTCAAGTGTGCTGGCAGAAACAACAAGGCCATCTGGGACATAGTTTTGCCTCTGGGGAATAAGTTTGATGCCGAAAGTATCAAAATATTCAGTGAGGCTCCATGCCCAGTTGCGATACGCGGCCAGCCTTTTATCATGACAAGTGTATTGGCTCCGGACCTGTTTGACGATCAACTCTGAATCACCCAGGGCCCAGAGGCGGGTGATTCCTTTCCTTAGTGCGAATAAAAGTCCAAGGATCAAGGCCTCGTACTCCATGACATTGTTCGTGCAGTTAAACTGAAGCCTGTAAGACGCGAGGAAGGATTTTCCCTGCGGGTTGATCAATTCCACTCTGGCTCCACAGCCTTGTTTAGACCGGGACCCATCAAACTTCAGGGTCCACAAGTCATCATTCGTTGTCTAGGGCTGGGAAGGTGAAGTGGCCTTTAGATTATTCTTGGAAGGATAGGGAGGAGTTTCCTCCGGCTCTGATAGCACGTGGGTGAGGTTTTTCTCTAGAGACGCATGTGGTAGGGATGCATGGACGAGCGACACCATGGGGCATTGCTAGAGGAATTACTAGGTCTAGGCAGGCTTTCTTTGTGCTCTTTCTCCCGGAGGGCATTGATGTGTTGGGTAGTAGCAGTGAGGCAAGGCTCACACTCTATCTCTGAATGTTTTTGATAGTGAACTTGGCACCAAGTGCTAGACAAGAGTGTGGCAGGGGTGGTTGTGCTACCTTGTGAGTTAACCTCACCCCTAAGTTTTTCGTCTAGGTCCTGCATTCTCTGAGAAACTAGGAGATCCTCCCCGGGGGTGAAATCAAATGTCAAGATTTCTAGGGGTCGGTGCACCCCGGGGGAAGTCTCAGAGAAGAGGACTTCGTTTACCCTCCCGACTTTGGTGAGGGCCCGTTTCATCCTATGTTCACTTTCTACCCGGATCTAGTTGGATTCTCCCTCCCATGGGAGCCACAAAGTGGGAGAAGTCCCTGGAGAAATACCTGTTGATGGAATTAGACCAATTGCAACTTAGTAACATCCCATAGGTCTCTGAGATGTCCACCACTTGGATGTCAATTATGCTTGATATCTTGGGGTCCTGGATGAGCTGAATCCGGACGTTCTTCAGCTCACCTACCATTTTTACAGCAGTTTTGTCCAGTTGGATTACTGCGCTGTTAGATGGGGTAGGACAGAATCCGAGCTTCTAGCATATGGATAAAGGCATGATGTTGCCCAAAGCTCTAGAATCTACCAAGTAATTGTGTAGGTTCTTCCCTTGTATGTTCAATCCAAGTAAAAAGGGAGGATCCTTAGTGTTACCCTGGAAGACAACCGCATTTGCATCGTTAAAAGTGATAGTCTTGGGCGGGCGACTGACAACTTCTGGGTTTCCCAAGAGCTTCAGAAGAGACTTCTTCTGCTTGGGATAATTTAGCAAAACCTCCATCAAGGTCATGGAGGTGGTGGTTCATTCCAATGCCTTCGAGATGTCAAAACTTCCACTCGGGAATTGGTGGCTTCCCTCGGCTGGGTCTTTGGCTTGGTTAGAGCCAAGGCCTTTTGGAGGGACAGGTCGACCAGTCATGTTGTACCAGGGAGGGGTGTCTTTGAGAGGCATGGGTGTGTAAACTATTCCTTTACCAACCTGACTCTGAGTGTTATAGGGAGTGTGTGGGTTGGTGAAGGCATTGGCCTTGAAGGCTAGAATAGATTCATCAAAGAACCCCTGCAGATTGGGTTCCTCTTCGCCTTCCTTGTTTGTCCCAAAGAAGACGGTCCCATAGGCGAAGGCACTATGAGTGGGCTCATGTACACGCATTTTTGGGGGCGGTGGATTGACAGATTGTTTCCTATCCGACTGGGAGATCAGGATGACCTTCTACAGGGTGGTGTAGTTTGCCTCGAAATGAGAGTTGGTGTCATGCAATCTATACCAATTGGTTGTAGGTTAGAAATCTGCAAATTATGCAAAATGGCTGGGTCCAACGCTACCCTGAGTGGTGTTTTGGTTCAGAGGAGGACCTCCAGCATTGGCGTTGTTATTCCATTGTTGTTGGTTAGGCTGAGGCCCGTTGTTGCAATTCCTTCCTCCAGCATTGGTGTTTCATTGGCTGGAGAAAATATTCCCTCTCTGGGAATTAGAGTTGTGGGGTGCAAAAGATCTGACCTTCAACTGTCCCATATCCACAGTCAGTGAGGACAATAATCGCTGCAAGGATTCAAGCTCGGTGGACAGCTAGGTGTTCACGTCATAATGTGATTGTTGTTGTTGTTGATTCCCGGGGAAGGTGGCAGCAGCTACCAGAGTTGAGGGTGGCAATCCTGCAACTGTGGATGACTGAAAGAAAGGCACTCCGAAGGGTTGTGTCTGCGATTGTTGTATTTTTTGCAGCTGGTTCCAGGGAAAGGATTCTAGACCCGGTGTTATTTGGACTTGATATGGATATACGTATCGGGCCTACTGGTCTATCGACAGTGGTGGGGTCGCGGCCATCACAGGGGCACCCATTGCCTGATTGGGGTCATATCCCTCGGTGTAAGAAGTTCCACCGGGTATCATGTTGTAGGGTAAGTTCTACCCAATCCCACCTAGGGCCTTGTTCAAACCACGGGACAACTCTAAGGCTAGGTTATAAACCTTTGCTAGAGTATCCTGGTCACCGAGGGCGGTAGTTCTCTAAAGGAGGGTGGAAAAAAAAGGGTCCATTGCGTTCAGGTAAGTTTTTATGGTCACCTTCGTGGATGGAATGAAGGGACTCGTGCACTACTTTAAGGCGTGTTGGAACCGATGGCTAAATGCTGCAAGGGGTTCGTTCATTTCCTTCCTAATGGAGATGAATTGGTTGTGGGACCACGCTGGGTCCACATGTACACGGAAGGCTGCCAAGAAGGCGTACTCCATCTCCTACCAATTGTTGATCGAGTTGGTGGGTAGGTTAAGGTACCAATTCAGTTTGTTCTATCCCAAGGACAGAGGGAACATCTGGGTCGCAACATCTTCATGTTAGATCCGGTGTTAGTTCATGGCATCTTTGTATGTCTACAGATGCTCTTCTGTGGTTTGTGAGCCCAAATGCTCATATTGGGATAGATATTCTCCGGATGGAAAGGAAGATCATGGGTAGCACCTGGAAACTATCCCATTGGGGACCCGATGTTTCCAAAGTATGCAACCATCGGGGGTGTTAGATTCTAAACGGATTGAGCGTTAGTCCCCGGGATTGTTTGGGAAGGTTGGGTATTCTGAGATGTACTAGATCCCCAAACAAGGGTGGCTGCATGTTTGGTCTTCGGGGTCCTTTTCTTTTGAGCGAGAGGCTCGAGTTCAACAAACCTTCTAGGGTTGGGGGCTGATCTAAGGACTCTTTCAAATCTCACGGGTGAAAATGATCTCACTAAAGATCTGGTTTCTAAAACTACGGCTTGGGGAGCCCTCAGGTGGTGTGAAATCAAAATCCTCAGAAGGGGATGAGCTCATGCCCTCCCTCTAGCGCTAGTTTCTGTTGACGGGACTATGTCTGGGTCCGCCAACAGATGTAAGTTGTCACCAGGTACTGGGGCACCGACCAACTTTGCCTGTAAAGGTTTTTCGTAGAAATGAGATTCTCTGGGCCTTCAAGCACTTGAGAGTCAGGTCTCAACAGTGCGGGAGCTAAGTTGGGAGTATGACTGTTTTATTTAGGGGGATAGCTGGTTATCTCGACTCATCTTCTCTGGGGATTTCAGTGAGGTGGGGTTTCCTGCAAGCGAGTGGATTATCAAACAAACTTTAAAAGATATGCTAGGGTTAGAAATATTCTATCTACTTATAGTCATGCAAATACATTTAAAAAATCAACCATGCTCTAACATACTACACTAAAATATCGAATGCGCGCACAACCATCAGTTCATACGTATTCAATAGCGAGGGGAAAAGAAGGTTGTTAATCTACTTTAAAATATCAGAGCAATGGACATAAGAAACATACATCATGAAAGAACGTTAACCAAAAATCAAAATGCCAACAACATCATTGCCAAAATTCCTCTTTCTTCATTAACATGTTTCCAGCGAGCACTCGTGATTACTTTAACAATTCCAGGGGAACATCTATCTACTGAGCTTCTAAAGACTAAGGAGCATTGAGCTCTACAACTACTGAAATGAAAATGTTGAAAGTGCTATAGCTATGGACTGCAAAATCATCAATTTTGTCGACCCTTTAAATAAGGTCGGACTTATTATTTATACACAAGTTTACCCTAAAAATTAACCTAACTTATCTTTACACTCAACAATAAAATATGATTTCCCATTTCCGGTACTACCTGCACCATGCTACAACAACCTCGAGAAGAATAGAGGTCTGACATGTCAGAAGAATAAAACAAGAAAAGAGGTATGCAAGAATCAGCCTCAGGAAGAGAGTCAGAAGGAGAATAGAAGAAATTTGATCCCTGAAGGATCGAGGCTATATGCCTCATTAATGTGAAAATGGCTCGCTGTCCCCGATGCGCTAGGTATTTAATGCTGGGGTGGCACCTTGGGAAGACCAACTGTCAAAATCATCCTCTGAGTCAACGTGCCTTGTTGTGGTTACCTGCTTTCTGACACCTTAATTAACTAGCTGATAGTGACCGGTCAGCTCTGGGGAACCTGGATGTAGGTCACTCAAAGAATACAAAATTGTGGGATCCGGGAGCTTGTGCTCAAAAAAATAATGAATACAAAATGTGTTTGGCTGATGAAAACCTTCGGAGTCCGGGGGGCCCTATTGCCCCTTACTATTTTTGAATGCTTCCAATACTTGGCTTACATCCTCTTCATCGATATTCCTGATACTGTCCCATCGGCCACGGACAACCTCTAGTTTCTCTTTGACTTCTTCGGCCCCATTCCAAAATTCATCTACCATCTTCACGACATCATGTGCCCAGATCATCATCTTAGATAATCTTGATAACCTTCCCCTGTCGAAGTCTCTGGCAGCCGAATACAAGGACTCCATCCGTTCGTCAAATTTACTGAGGACGTAGTTCTCCAGGGTGCACGTCCCGGTGGTGAAGGGGTCGACCTGTGATACCCCTACCAAAAATGCCTGAAATAGGCCCAAAGGATATTGGGCCGCTGTCACCTTCTCTTTTAGGGCCTTAACCAGTTCCTTGCATACCTCGATTTTGAGGCCAAGTCTGGAGTACTAGACCTGGAGAGAACCATACGATTCATCTCCCAAAATCCCCGCCTCTATGACTACCTCTTCCTCGGCGTTGTAAACTTCCTCCAACCTGGCCTTCCATTTTTCGTACTTAGCTAAGTCCATTTCCCACACAGTAACGAAGCTGCTAGCCTGTCTGAGAAGAATGTTGATCTGATATAGATCCGGGAGGGACACCACTAGAAATTGTTTTATGGAAGCTACCTTCTCGATGACCCACCTATCCACAGCCTGGGTCTTCTTCTTCATGGTCCTCAGAGAATCCACATTGCCTTGTTGAAGTGGCAATCCAGAGGTGGAAGCTTCCAGGTGGACCTCGGCCAGAGGCTGTGTAAGTTCCACCAGAAGTGCGAGATTTGCATTGGTCTCATTTTCCTCCTTCAACTTCTAGCCTTGTTTAATATATTGGGCCTCCACCACTTTGGTGGCCTCTCTGAGCAGGTCCAATTCACCCTGCTTATCTCTTCTCCCTAGTGCCACTTTTGTAACAGTGTAATCTTTGGGCCTTATAGACACTGCATCTGCATCTGGAGTAGGTGTTGTGATTTTTGCAACGATGCTCCCTACTAGACCAGTCCGGAGGGTATGGATTGTTTGTGGCTTCTTAGGCTTCTGGGCTTCTGCATTTCGGGCCATCATCTCAGCCAAGGAGAGCAGAACACCTGTCACTGCCGCCGGGGCCTTCCTCTTCTTCGATTCTACCAGCCATTAGGGTGGCTGGGGCGGCTTTGCTGTCAAGACCTGTGCATCGGGAATCCCCTTAGAATTCGGTGGCGCGTTCTCAGGATTTGTAGTATCATCGGGCTCTTTCTCCTTTTCTTATTCTTGTTTCTTCTCTAGTTCTCCGGAGGCCTTAGTGTTTTTTGCCAAGTTGGTGTCTTCTTTTGTGATGTTCAGGGCTTCTTCTCCCCTGTTATCGACATTATCTATATTTTTGGGGATTTCCCCATCCTTCTCAGCATTAATCGATTCAACATTTATCTCTTCGGGGACTTCCCTGTAATTCTGCTGCTATGGTTCTTCAGCCTCATTCGCTGGAATATCTTCCATGGTTGGAACATCTTGTGGAAGTGGGTGAGGTCTCTGGCCAAAGTTTAATGATGCAGCCGCTGAGACAATCTCACCAAATGTGCTCCAGGGCACTTGGTTACTCGGAGTTACCAAAGGCGCATGGAGCGTGATAATTGGGGGTACGGTTGTTCCCGTGGGTATGTTTTCCCCAATTGTTGGTTGCTCATCCATGGTCTTCCTTGGTGCATCCTCAGTTCCTTGGACCGGTGTCTTCTCCCGCTCATGCTCTTTTTGTATTTCCTCCCAATCTTCTTGCTCTGTGGCATCTTCTTCTTTCGGGACTTCCTTTTCTGCGGGGATCTCTTCTCTGCCTTGAGCGGTGATCTCATCTACCGCATGAGCTATATCCTCATACAAATTCATGAGCTCATCTGCTCTAAAGACATCATAAAAAATCATCATGTGGGGGAGAGCTATCCGAAATGTTCTCAAGTTCGGGGGGATCCGAACTGACATCTACCGGGGGCAGGTCATGCATACCAGAGTGGGGATCCGAACTGACATCTACCGGGGGCATGTCATGCATACCGGAGTCTTTGTCTGTGCTTGGGGTGGGGTTCACCTTCTTCTTCTTCATTTGCAGTGGGACCCCGTTATCCAAAATACTTGTAGACTCCGCCTCAGCGAAAGTCTGCCTACTCATAATTGCGGCCAACGATAGGGATCCCGCCGGGCGGGCGGATGCCACTGGAGTTACGAGGAGGCCAAAGGAAATTTGTGTGCTTATCTGTTGGCTCTCCATCCTCGCTAATTCCATCTATTTTTGTAGCTGCGCCATTATGGGGGCCGAACTCGGAGGAGGTACCTCGACTGGGGTATTTTCTTTTTCTTTCCCTTTGCTTGTGTTGGGTTCGGTGGCGGCAGTAGAAGTTGGAGTGGACCTTCGAACAATTGGTCCCTTCTGGATGCTCTTGGGGCATGCCTGGGCAAAGTACTTATGACTATTTTCAATAATGGGGTGGCATACCCCTTCAATTATCAGATCTTCAGGGGTGACCCAATTCACCGGAGGGAGATCTAGTGTATCTAACCCCTGTTGCTTATATAATGGGTCCTCTAGGGGCCCATCATCTGATAAATCCTTTGGTAATCCCCGAAGGTTGAGGGATTTCATCAAGCCTTTAGGCATCCGTGAATGTTGGTGGGCCTGGAGGTCAAAACTGTCTTGGCAATTTGCCCAGAAATCTTCAATATCTTCTTTGTGTGGCGGGTATTCCCGGGGAAGTGCCAAAGCTATCTTGCCCAATGGATCAAATTTCTTCCTGGTGTGGTGGAATTCCACCAGTCCTAGACTCTTTAATTCACGATCTTCCTCTCTTATCACGGCCAAACTGCAAGTATAGTTCCTGCAATATACCGGGAACGAGACATTAGTAACTTTCTTTAATGTGAAGAAGGCGTGCAACTCCAAAATCTGCCGACAGAACTCTAAAAGAATGATTTTATCCCCGCAATACCGGGGAAGAAGATAAGGTTTCCCAGAGAATCAGGTCACTTGAATATATGTGTGTTGTTAGAACTGAATGAAATAATTCCCGTAGGTACTCACTAGGCTCATTGCCTCTTGTGATAACTGGTACCCGGAGTCCCAAGTGAGTGTTAACATATTTTGGTAAATGAAAGCATCATTTACCCTACAAAAATTTGGAAAGCTAAGTTCCCATTGGACTTGGGGATAATGATCCCATGGCATGAGTTGGACTGGCCCATTTCCAAGAACGCCCACTGTTCCCAAACCCAGAAAATCCAGTCTTTGTTGGGCCAATGCCCATAGTACATAAGATGTCATATAGAATTTAGAACTCTGGACGACACCCTTGAGCTGTGTGTCCATGTGATTGGCTATAATAGCCGCCCAATTGAAAGTCTGGTTGCGGGTGGTGATGCAGTAAAGAATGTAATACATCCATGCCGAGAAATCCCGGGCATGGGGCTGTCCGAAGATCTTGCATAAAAATATAATACCCGCATGAATGGGCTCTTTGAAATCCCCGTGTGGAATTTCCAGCTTCATCTTTCTATGGTCCCTTTTTTGGGACTTCAGACACTGGGAGTCGAGATATTGCCGGGAGAGGAGGGAAGCTCCATCGAACTCCTCCAATGACTTGGATCAGGTGAGAATAATGGATCCATTAAACTGAGGGATCCCCAGCCCTGAGGTGAAAGTTGTTGCATCCAGAATGACAATAGTCGTTGGATAGTGTAACGACTGGGGATTGGCGAGCAAAACAGTCTGGGTGGGAGCATTGTAGAGTGTCGCCAGCCAGAGTATTAACTCCGGTGCTTGCACTGAGCAAGGAAAATTTGCAGCCTTAATGATTTCGGAGGTGGCCAAGTGGACAACCATATTATCTCCGTCAACCTTCAGTTTATATACGGTTTGGATCAAGCCCTGCATTTCAGCCCAAAGGCCACGGTCTGTGTCGGTTATATCTTGCACCTTGGAGTCCACTTTGGACCCCACGAGAGTACCATCCCTTGGGTATTTGGAGGTCAGTGGCAACTTTGCCAGCATCTTTTCGGCCTTGGTCTTTGTGGCTGCCCAAGTGGAGGTAGTAGGCAACTTTGGGCTATCAGGAGGAGTGATCACTTTAGACATCTTGATCAAACAATCAACAACCTGCAAGACCGGAGAACCGTCAATATGATATGATAAAAATGATCTTTAAATATTCTGGGGAACTTACCATCTTTTGCCCCTGCCCAAAAATGTTAGCACACATCAAAATCCCAGAATACTAAAGTTAACGTGGTCGGATTCTGATAAACATCCCAATGTTTTGAGGTGTTGGACTGAGTGACAAAGATGGAACACAGACCCAGGGGCCTTTCAGCACCCAGGGTTTGAAAGAACTAGCCATTGTCGATGTGACCAGCAAGGAGCCGTATTGGGCTGACAAGGGTCGTCACGTGACCACGCGACAAATGACATAATGGAATTAATGGGGACAAGTGGGCTGACACGGGGGAAATTAAATGCCAGATGGGATAGGATTCTAATGCCCACTCGTGGGAATTTAATCTCTCCATTAAGATGACATGACAAAGGAGAGAGAAAGCTACCATGGCTCGATCCAGTGAGGTGATAATGTTCGAACCGTGGTGACTACCTCTATGACGAGCTCGACAGAGTGGCTAGAACGCGATGGAGCGCGGCGAGCTCGAAAAAATGGAAGGGTATACATGGGATATATACACCTAAAATACAGAGGGTCGAGGTTTCACGAGGGACAAAACACATCTCATGGAACAACAACACATACATAGCATCTACAGAGTATTTACACAATTATATACAACATTTACAGAGGCACAAAGGCTTCTCTACCACAATGTACAACATATACACCAGTTTACAACTGCACAGAGGGTGGACAACCCTCTGGCAGAGCCAACCCACCAACGAGAGGTGACCCAAAAGCAAGATGCAAGGGCAGAAACAAGAGCGAAACGAAAACAAAACAAAATAAACAAACGAAAACAGGAAACCAGAGAAGCAAAAAACTAGAGAAGAACAAACCGAAAGCCTACCTGGAAATGCGAAGAATGCAAGGAAGGTGAGCACGAGAAGCGCTCTACAACAAGTCCACCTTCGAACAATCACGAGAAAGTACCATAAATAAATATTCAATTAGCCACTAAGCACAGGGAGCAATTTGTTGTTTGATCGCCTTAATCGCCTTAAGGATTTCTCTGAGTGCTCTAAGTGTTTTAATCGCGGTAAGTGTGAAAATGACACGTAACTTCTATTTATACCGCAAGGGTAAAAATATGTTGCATTCTTTCTGCAAAATCCGGAACAAGCAAACCACCAGATTCTGGGCTCGAGGATTCCATGCAGCCACACCTCGCAAAATAAAACATGATGACAGAGAATCTTGGAGTCCAGAATCCGGCCAACTCAAAGAACAAACAAACAAACTCCGGGACCGGGGTCCGGGAGACGCAAGGAGACAATAAACAAGGGAAAACAACCCTCGCAGAAGCAAAGCCTGGAGGGGAAACATTGACAACAAAAGAAAACAAGGCAAGAGCAAGAGCGAAAAAGGGGGACCCAACATTTTGCCTACAAAATGTAGGGACAGGTATGCAGGGCATAATAAGCTGATGCAACCTCCTAGTAAGCTTAGTGACCAATAGACTGGACGAACCCCTAGTCTACCTCTCAAGTATTCAAATGTATCCTTCGGTAAGGGTTTGGTGAATATGTCTGCAATTTGTTCTTTTAATTGTACATATTCTAGTAACACTTGTTTCTCTTGTACTTATTCCCTCAAGTAATGATATTTTATAGATATATGCTTTGTTTTTGCATGCATTACAAGGTTCTTTGAAATATTTATTACACTAGTATTATCACTGTGTCAGTGATCTCCTCATTCATTCCTTTCAAAAGTTGTTTGATCCATGTAATATTAGAACACTTTGCAGTAACAACAACAGATTCTTCTTCTGCAGTTGACTATGATACGCATCCTTGCTTTTTGCTTATCCAAGTAACTAACCTTTCTCCTATAAAGAATGCTCCACCAGTAGTGCTCTTTCTATCATCAATGTTCCCAGCCTAATCAACATCAGTGTAAAATTTTAGTTCAAATTTTTCATCTCTTTTGTACCACTGTAATGTCCCCATTATTAGTAGGGTCATTGAATGGATGGTGCTAGGTCATTATTGCAATCCTCGTGGTCTAGCGTGGTGTTTAGAGGGTCATTGGTGTGAACTTACTATTTATAGTAAGTCAATGGATAGTTCTGATGAGCTTAGATGAGTTAGAGGAGTTGAATGATGCTCTCAGTTTTCATTTTTGGCTTCCGGTTTGGG
>MU223848.1:584939-599918 GCA_018584345.1 Thuja plicata
GGATAGTTCTGATGAGCTTAGATGAGTTAGAGGAGTTGAATGATGCTCTCAGTTTTCATTTTTGGCTTCCGGTTTGGGCTCCAAGAATCTTGGAGAGAGCGTCTATTTTTAGTAAGTCACCCCGTCAGCTTCATTCATCATCTTTTATCATTAGAATCACTCCAGTGCAAACAGATTTCGATTCTGATGATTCTTTAGTTGTTTTCGTAAGATGGGTGAATTAATATTATTACTTAATTAAATTTGCTAAGGTTGCCATTATTATTGGTATTATATGTTGGACACCTTAGTGTTATAGCTCGTCGGAATCGGGATGAAAATTTTTAAATCTTGGGCACAAGAAACATGGACCTTGCGTGTCATAATTTTATGATATTGATGAAAAGGTCATTTTTGGAGCCAAATGAGTTAATAAATTATATTACTCAATATGTGCCCAACTATAAAAGTGCTTAAAGTGAAAAGTGTGTGAGAGAAGACACTTTTTAATTATAAAAGCAATAGGCAAGGCATTCATTCATCATCCATTGATTTTATTCTATTTTGTTTGTTTTCTTTGAAGAGAAGTTTCTGAGTTGTAAATCAAATCCCTTGCTGAGGTATAAGGGTTTGATATTGAATCGATTTGGTATCTGGAAGACTGATTCTTCTGGAACCATTTCTTCAATTGGTTGTTGAAGTATAACCAATTTTGATTCCTTCGTATTGTTTGCTTGTGACTGGAGGGAGTTATTTATTCTGAGATCTGAATTTATTTGTTGAACTGGGGCCTACAGAAGAGGTAGATTTATATTCTTGGAGGGTGGAATTATTTCAGAAATTTGAATTCAAGAATTTATGTTGGTGAATTTGTATGGGAGTGTTTGTGGCTGAACGCTACGGATGATTTGTGACAAGGTGGCATTTAAAGTGTCAGTCGTACATTAGATTTTGAGGAAGCGACAGTTTGCTATCAAAACGTGGCATCATTATTGCAAGTGTATGTCGTGGGAGTTAGTGGTTTCAGTTTTGTATGGGATCGTGGTGCTGGTCTATCAATACTTCAGTCGCTTAGCATTCAGAAAATAAGAGACAGCTGGCGTGGGGTTTGGTGTATGGTTGTGGCACAACACAAAGTCATTACAATATCAACGCTTTAATGGTATGTTAGTTGAAAAAACATACAACCCTTACAATTTTAGTTGTAGTGATTGAATTGTTTATTTTCAGAATAAATATAAAGACTATTGTTTTCTGAATGAATACAAGACTGTTGTTTGATGAATCATTTTTTATATTGAAAAGTTTTCACAAAAACAAAGAGATTGAATGTAATTTCCATAATTTGCACCAATTAAGCATTCTGAAATAATTGTGTATGCTGGCTGAGAATTGTCAAACTGAAGATATATATTTAAATAAAGGAATTATTGTTAGAAACTGTTATCTTTGTGAAAAACCAAATTAAATTATCAAAGAGCCAAGTTGGGCTCATTACAACCACAATCCATAATCCTCAGTGTTCTTTAGATATCTAAAAATTCTTTTAACAACAGTCATATGTGATTCTCTGGGGTTAGCAGAAAATCTAGCTACAATTCCAACTGCGTGTGTAATGTCAAGTCTTGTGTGTACAACATACATCAATTTTCCAATCATAGATCTGTACAAGGTTTGATTTACCTCATGCGTCTTATCTTCTTTTGTTAGTTTGCATCCAGTCACCATCGGTGTTCCAACTGGTTTTGATTCTTCCATTCTGAATGTCTTCAGTACTTCCTTGATGTATTTTGATTGAGTAATATAGATGCCTTCAGCTTGTTGTAAGATTTGCAAGCAAAGAAAAAATTTGATCTCTCCAAACATTGACATTTCAAATTCTTTCCTCATTTCATCAGCAAATGATTTGCGTAAATGATCATTACCTCCAAATATAATATCATCAACAAATATTTTAGCAATAAGTGTCTTATCATCATTTCCTCCTTTCAAATACAAATTGTTGTTATCACTTGTTCTAATAAATCCAATACTTATAAGATAGGAGTGTAGTCTTTCATACCATGCTCTTGGTGCTTGTTTCAATCCATATAAAGCTTTGTGTAACTTACATACCATGTTTGTCTGATTAGGATCAACAAATCCTTAAAGTTGTTCAATGTATACCTCTTCTTCCAGTATTCCATTCAGAAATGCTGATTTAACATACATCTGATATACTTTGAATCCTTTATATGCAGCGTATGCAAGTAATATTCTTACTCCTTCAAGTCTAGCAATGGGTGCAAAAGTTTCTCCATAGTCAATTCCTTCTTTTTGTGCATACCCTTTGCAAACTAATCGAGCTTTATTTCTGGTTACATCTCCATTCTCATTCAATTTGTTTTTGAATATCCATTTGGTGCCAATGACATTTTTATCACTCGGTCTCGGTACTAATGTCCATGTCTTTTTTTTTGTATCTCCTCAATTTCCTCGGTCATTGAATTAATCCATTCCTCATTCTCAAGTGCATCTCTAGCATTCTTAGGCTCAAATTCACAAATTAAACAAGTGTTATCTCTCAACTTACTTTGTGTTAACATGCCAGCTCCTCTATCTCCAATAATATGATTTTGTGGATGATGTATTCTCACATATTTGGCAAGTACAAGTTCCATTCTCTGTCCTTCATTTTCTTCTCCTGTAGGTTCATTGTGTTCTTGTTCATGATCTTCTGTTTCAACATTTTCTTGATTCTCGGTTTGTGTTGCCTATTGTTCGGTAGCATTACTTTGTTGCACGGTAACATTACCTTGTTGCCCAGTAATATTAGGTGCCTGCATTGGTATAGTATCAAGTTCTTCCACATAGACAAATCTACTGTAATCTCTAGTTCTTTCTCATCATTTTTCTAAGAAAATTCATCAACTTTCACATTTGCACTCTCAATGATTTTGTTAGATGTCTTGTTAAAACATTTGTAAGCTTTACTCTTAGTAGAATATCCAAGAAATATTCCTTCATCACTTTTTGAATCAAATTTACCATTTCGACCATCTTTCAAAATATAGAAACAACTACCAAATATTCTAAAATAGCTCACATTAGGTGTATAACTGTACCATAGCTCATAAGGTGTTTTTTTGTATCTTTCTTCAATTGTAGTCGGTTTAGTGTGTAGATGACAGTGCTAATTGCTTCTCTCCAGTATGTTTATGCAATACTCTTTTCAATCATAAGTGTTCTAGCACAATCAACAATTGATTTATTTGTCCTTTCAACAATCCTGTTCTGTTGTGGTGTCCTCGGTGCAGAGACCTATCTTTTGATTCCATACTTATTACAAAAGTTAGTGAACTTATCAAAAATAGATTCACCTCCTCTATCAGATCTCAAACACTTCAGTTCTCTTCCAGTTTATTTTTCTACTTTAGCTTTGTACCATTTAAACATCTTAAATGCTTCATATTTTTCTTTTAGGAACATGGCAGTCATCATTCTAGAGTAGTCATCAACAAATGAAATAAAGTATATGTCCCCATAATAGCTCTGTGTTCTCATTGGTCCACATAGGTCTGTATGAACTAACTCTGAAATATCACTAGATGAAAAATTCTTCCTCTTAAAACTAGATTTTGACATCTTTCCCATTTGACAACTCTTGCACATTACATGGTCTGGTTTAGATAGACTCAGTAATCCTCTAACTCTTCTTTTCTTACTAATCTTAACCACGTTGTCAAAATTTACATGACAAAGCCTCTTATGCCATAACCATATATCTTCATTCTTAGCCAACAAACATGTAGTTTCAACAATGTCAAGATAGAATAGGTTACCTTTTGATTGTTCACTAGTACCGATCAATTTTCCAGTTCCATCATAGATTCTAGATTTTCTATTCTCAAATGCAACTCAGTGACCTGTGTTATTCAACTGTGAAACACTCAATAGATTATAGTTAAGTCCTCTCACCCAATATGCATTCTCACGTTTGATTTGATTGTTCAACATAATAGTATCTTTTCCTTTTACTTGACAAGGTGTATCATTTCTCATTCTAACTAATCCTCCATCATAATGTTCAAGAAATTCAAAATTTCCTTTATCTCTAGTCATGTGATGTACAACCACTATCAATAACGCAAATGTCATGTTTATTAACTTTAGAAATAAGTGTTGTTTCTACATACCTTTTATCTTCATCTGACTCATCTTTCAAAGCTACAAATATTGTCTCACTGTCAGAAACACTACCATTATCTTTATCTTTAGCAATGTAACAAGCCTTCTTGCCTTTGTCTTTGTAATCTCGACTATCTATTCTGTCATACTGTTGGTTGCTTCTGTAGTCTCGTTCATCCTTTCTGTCATCAGATCTGTCATTTCTTTCATCATTTTTTCTATTAGGGCATCTTGCAACAAAATGGCCAATCTCTTTACAGTTAAAACATATCAAAGGTAATTTACCTTTATATCTTCCTTTACTTCTGTGCAATCTTCTAACTATTAAAGCTTCAAGTTCATCAAGTTCCTTGTCATCACTATCACTGTCACTGTTATTTCTAATTATGTGTTTACTACTATATTTACCAATTTTCAAAGTAGACATAAATGCGGCTTCCATAGAAGGTGCAACACTGTTGTCAAAGTTATTTAGCTCAAAAGAAATCAATCTTCCAATAAGACTATCAACAGTAATATTATTTCCAGGTGCTTCTCTCATTTCATGTATTGCTGAGACTCTTATAGAATAAATATGCAATAGAGTTATAATAATCTTACTCACAATAGTGTCTTCATCAATAGATCCACCAGCTCCACGAATAGCATTCACAACTTCTTTGAGTCGAGTATTGTACTGTGTTATGTTCTCTCCTTCTTTCATTCTCGTATCATCAAATTTTCCTCGGAGACTTTCAACTTTAGCTCTTAGTACATTTGCATCTCCTCCATAAACTAGTGTAAGCTTGTCCCACATCTGTTTGGAAGTTGTACATGTCTTTATATCCTCCAATTCAACATCGGTAAGTGAAGAAGCAATCTCCATCATTATAAGGTTGTGCTCATGTTTCTCTTTCATCTGATTAACAATCAAGGGTCCAGAAGGTAGAATGAATTCATTATCCAGGTAATCTGCAATGTCATCTCCAATCCCTGATAGGTATAGTCTCATTCTGCTTTTCCATGTCGAGAAGTTCTCCTTGTTAAGCTTTGGTACATCTCTCTTATACATCTTGATCTTTAGCTTAAGTCCTTCAAAACTTTTTTTCCAAGCACTGTATGCTCTGATACCAATTGTTAGAATAAGTGAGAGAGGGGTGAATCAATTAGCTCCCACTTATCCTACAGTCCCAAATTCTCCTAGATGTATATCAAACAATTTCAAATATAAAACTCAGCTCAGTGAAATATATAATTCAAACTTTTAGTCCTATCTCGAGTGTCAGTAAATTAATACTGTGATTACTGATCAATGTAAGATTAAGTAATGTGTAAAGAAAAGTAACAATTCAAAACAACCATACACATTGACACATAGATTTTTAATGTGGAAACCTTGCTAAGGGAAAAACCACCTAGGACCGGTAACCCAAAATATTTCACTCTTTTGAAGTGAGCTCAGTTAAGATCCAACCCTGTTAAAGGTTACAATGCACACTGTTAAATGTGACATGGTTAGAGGATTTAAAACTAACAGTTCTCTCTTGACCATGCATTCACTATGCGGCCATCAAGAAAACACTCAACATTCATTAGAATGTCATAATAAGGATTATCACATCCTACTCGGTTAAGAGATTTATCTGTAACAATGGTTAAACTGATACAGTAATGATTTGATTCAAATACAACTTTGATTTGCAGATTTTTTAGATCTATGCTAAGTACATAATACATCTGATCAATTTGTTCACTTTAGTACATTTGATTCTCCATACTCAGTTCTGCTCGATTAATGTTCTTTCCTCCGTCGCTCGGTAATGTCTGCAGAAATTCTCTGTTGTGTCTTTAACCAGTTTGATCAGTCATGCATAAACTTTGCATGTATGCACATTAGCTGTAATTCAAAATGAATCTCTTGTCTCTTATATAGACATCATAGCTCATTTAATTTCCATCCTTCAGATTTTTCCGCTTAATCTCCATCGTTGATTTTGCCGCTTAAACCATCCCCGACAGTTGTGTTAAAAACACGTTTCAATCTTTGTCATCCGGTCTTCCTTGAATTTTCATAACCGTTTGATCAACATAACAAACTTTATCTTTTACCTCGAAATCATCAATTAACAACTCAACATCTTAGTCGGTCTCGGTTTGATATAACTGTTTGGTCAATACCGTGTTGTGTCTGTGATCCCTAGCTCAGTTAACACTGTGCTTGGTATACACTGTAATTACTCGGTGTTCACTGTCTCTCGGTGTATACATAACTCTTTATTTACCGACCACATAAACTTTGTTTGCTCCAGATCTTAAATCCATAGAAGATGTTTGTTACCAATATGATACTCAAATAATTTGACATCAATGACAATACATTAACTAATAATGTTTATCATCACATCTGTAACTCGGTTGAATATCAACAAATGACTCCAAACATAAGATCAGTTGTAATCCATCATAGATTTCAGTGATGTTATTAATGTCATACAAGCAAATAAGATGTTTAAAAGTCAATAGCGCAATTTTGTATATGTAGTTGATTACATTCATTCACTTGTGTACATGTATTCCCAAAATTTTATCGATCTGTTTTAATTTTTTAATAAAATAACAAAGTATATTTGATAGGTTAGGTGAACATGGAATGAACGATAATTTGAGCACGTGCAAGATAATCAGGGCCCTTCCATTATGCACTTTTATCACTTGAAAGGATCATGTTTGGAATATATCCTACTTGTGTTATAACTCCACTACACAATTTTTTTAAAAAGGTATGGCTAAGCCAAGGGCTAGTTTGCCATGTGAAAGAGACAGTTTTGTTTTATATCCTATATAATTTTGAACTTCTTAGGTATGTCTGTGTAGTTATTATCTATTTTAGGTCAAACTAACCAATTTATGCGAAGAGAGTTTATGAATGCCATCGCTTTTTAATGGTGCGTCGTTATCAAAAGTTATTTGAGAGCTTAGATGAGCAAGGATTGAATGATAATTAGAACACGGGCAAGATAGTTGGACCCCTTCCCCATTGCCTTTTTATCCCTTGAACTAATCAAAGCCACATATATATCCTTGTGTTCTAACTCTACTACAAAATATATTTCTTTTAAAGGTATGTCTAAGTCAAGGGATAGTTTGCCATGTGAAAGTGACATTTTTGGTTTCATATCTTATATAATTTCAAACTACTTATTATCTTTTTTAGGCTAAACTAATCAATTTATTCCAATAGAGTTTATTGAATATGGTCACTTTATAAGGTGTTGTTATTAAAGGTTATTGTGAGGTTAACTAGCAAAGAATGAACACTAATTGAAACATGAATGAGATAACTCGATCCCTTCCCTTATACACTTTTATTCATTAAAAAGATCAAACCCCAAATATATTCTTGCATTCTATTTCTACTAAACAAGACTTTTTCTTTTTAAATATGACAAAACGAAGAATTAATGATTTTTTTTTTTAATATGACTAAACCAAGAATTAGTTTACCATGTGAAAGGGACAATTTTGTTTCATATCTTATATAATTTTGAAGTTCTTTGGTATATCCGGCTACTTATTATCTTATTATCATGTTTATTCCAAGGGAGTTTAGTGAATGTGGTCGCTTTCAAGTAATTTCGTTAAAAGGGGGCGCGTATTTTCAGTAATTTCGTTCATCTGGATTAATTGAGAAGCTTCGTTGAAGTTCAGATAACGTGAATTTGAAGTCGCCGCTTTCGAACTTTCTAGTTCATCCCCCAATATATATACATGCATTCGTCAATTGTTATTTGTTAAAATCTTGATTTCAATCCATACTGTTTTGGTTCTTGAATCTTTGCCGAGTACTCTCCAATTTCGAATTTGGGTATTGTTTGGTTGATTTGGGGCATCGTCTGATTTTCGATTTTCCAATGGCAACGACTGGATCGTCTTACTATGGCGGGCAACAGGGTTTTGGAAATTCTAGCTGGAATTACAATGCGATGAAGAATCTGAAGAAGATAAGCCCTGTTGTGCAGAATCACCTGAAGAGGGTTTACTTGTCTTTGGCTTGCGCTGTTGCCGCTTCGGCGGTGGGGGTTTACCTGCACCTTCTCTGGAATATCGGCGGCATTCTCACAGCGCTTGGAACCATTGGCGCCATCGTTTGGCTGTTATCGGTTCCTCCCAGTCCTTATAATGAGGTAAATGCACATTAAGTCTTCTTGTAATTGCGGTTTCACCAATTTCTGTATGATTCTGAGGTTTTTATTGATTAGGGTTTCACTAACGATTGCGGATTTTTAATTTTGGAGCAATTGTGGATCTGGATGACACTAGGGTTTGTGAATTCTCGGTGTCGTTGTGGATTTGGGTTTTGGTTACTAATTGTGGGGTTTCTTTGGACAGGGGAAGAGGGTGAAACTGTTAATGGCGGCCGCAGCGCTCAAAGGTGCCACACTTGGCCCGCTAATTGATGCTGTTATTGAGATCGATCCCAGGTGAGTACTGCGATACTCTTGATTTTGTTTTATTTCAAGAAGATTTGTTCTGCTAGAAGATGATGTAATTATTTTCGTAAGTGTGAGGTTCTTTTGTTGAATTACCTGTGTGTTTTTTGGCTCAATCGGTTGACATTTGGACAATTTTGGTTGACTAGCAAAATATTATCACTTCATTATTAAAATGATGATTATCAACTCATTGATAAGCAAATATAAATGGAAAGGCAGGGAAATTTCACGGGTTGCCCTTAGCTGATTTGCCTGATTTTTTTTATGTAATTGGGTTATGGAAATTTGTGTGAAACCCCGATGCATTTGGCATATCTGGAAAATGCTCTCCATTTTCTCTTTGATCCTTTTCCTGTAGCTGGTGACTACAGTGCAGAGTGTTGTGCTTGTTTTGTTAGGCTGGTGAGATTCCATTGCTAGCATGCACCCGAGATCAGCTCCAACAACTCATAATAATAAAAGAAGAAAATATCTAAAATGCATAGGAAATAGAAATCCAAAATATCTTGATTAAAAGCGTGCGTAAAGCATAGCAATCACAAATTTTAAGTATCCGATTAAAGGCTTGTATATGGCGTAAATTCCCGAAATATCTGACTACAGGTATGCACATTGGCATAAAAGTCCGAATTAACATATTTAAAGGCATGTATGCAAACATAAAACCTTTAATATTGGCATAAAAATCTTGCAACCTTGGGTTATTAATGGAATACGCCAACAAGATGTTGCGCCACTCTATAAAGATCCTTTGGATTGGTATGAGCCATTGTGATTTCCTTACATCTCAGTTAAGATTTCACATTATACATTATTATAATCTTCCTCGTGCTGTGCATGCACTTCTTGTATGATGGAATACATAAGGAAGATCATTAGGGATATCTTTTATAATAAAAGCAACCAAGCTTTGTCTAATATGGAGGTTTCCTTTAAATCAAAGTTGTACGGATATGGCCATTTTTTAAGACCCCTAATATGGATACGGCTGGATACGACATTAATAAAAAACACATACACATATATTTAACACAATTTTCTAAGTTATTAGAGGAGATTTTCATTACTTCAAAAGCAATATAGGCACATAAATGCTATATTAGTAATTATAAGTTAATTTAACACTTTACAATATGCAAAAATAGTAGAGTTTCATTAGAAGATAACCCAAGAAAATGGGTCGCTGAAATAGAAAAACATTTCATTTGTCTTTCTCATTTGCTGCAGGTTTTGTTTATACCAAAAAAAATTTAAAAAATTGCATTAATGAAGTTTTTTTAATTAAATTTAGTAAGATTTATGTCAAATCTTTGAAATAAACAAATCACATAGTATTCAACATGGTTGGAAAATCAAGTTTTTTTACGCACTAATGGGTACAATATTTGATGTGTATTCGGGCCGTATTGAATATGTTTCCAAATTGAATATTCCAAATTGAATACGGGAAACGCATGCCCGAGGAGGGGCAGAGGAGTTTCTGGCAACTCTGCTTTAAATTGAACAAGTGCATGCCTCGTTCAAAACTCTTTGTGCATTATGAATATCTTACTAATTCTTGTACAATAATATAAATAAGGAAAAGTAAAAAAGTATGCAGGATTAATATCATATGGTGAGAAATTCGGACCATAACTTGAAGCTGTCCTTTGACTGGTAGAATACAGCATAAAAAGTATTTTCATTCCGTGGAGATGAAGGTGTTCGGACCATAACTTGAAGCTGTCCTTCGACTGGGTAGAATAGAGCGCAAAAGTATTTTCATTCTGTGGAGATGTAGGTGGTTTGATTTATAATGTCAAAAATTGGTTTGGGTACAATTTTGGGTAGAATTGGTTGAAGAGGAGTTAGAACTGAGGAAAAAGATGTGGAAGAGGCAAAATTACACAAAATGACTACTTTTCTAATGAGGATCCACAATAAAAAGGTCTACTTGGAGAAACTTCAGCAGGCAGATTAATTGGTCCTCTCTTGGTCCCTCCCTTAGACCGCTGGTCTCATGGACGTTATTAAAATTCTTTCATTCATTTTGGTTTCAGGAAGCCTTATACGACTCCAAACTTTATTTTTTTCCAGCAGACCAAGAGCCTTTTGACCCACAAAACAATCAAGATAAAATTTGATTTTCATAGTAGTCTTTATTTTTTCCAGCAGACCAAGAGCCTTTTTGACCCACAAAACAATCAAGATAAAATTTGATCTCCATTTTTTCCAGCAGACCAAGGCCTTTTGACCCACAAAACAATCAAGATAAAATTTGATTTAATTTAGTGAAATTCAAAGTAATCTTTCCACGCTTTCATGGTTTCATCGGTATAGTGGATTTGTTTTCGGTGAATGTCGTGGACTTTGTGAATTACATGCTAGTAGTGTCGTAATAATTGATATGATTTCTCTATAGTATTTAAATTTTGAACCAAGGAACCCTCTCCTTCAGGTTTCTTTTTTCTTTCCCTTAATTTGTGACATCACTTCTATGTTGAGGAAATTCTGTTGAACTTTCCCTCTATATGATATGATAGTGTCTTAATAACTGATATGATTTTTCTTTAGTATTTAATTTTGAACGAAGGAATCCTCTCCTTGAGGTTTCTGTTTTCTCTCCCTTAATTTGTGAAATCACTTCTATGTTGAGGAAATTCTGTAGAACTTTCCCTCTATATGACATGATGGGAATTTGCCTTACATTTTTATTTGATCTATTATAAAATGTTGCAGTATTTTGGTAAGCGCCTTTGTTGGAACAGCTCTTGCATTTGCATGCTTCTCAGCATCAGCAATTCTGGCTCGAAGACGAGAGTTTTTGTTTCTGGGAGGAATTCTTGGTTCTAGTGTCAGCATCCTTTTGTGGCTGCAACTTGCATCTGGTCTATTTGGTGGATCAATGGCAGTTTATACATTTGAGGTACCCGTTGTTTTTTCAAATGTGTATATGTAACAAATGTTTGTAGCTTGTAGGCAAAGTTACATATCAAGTTATATTTGTAGGTTGTGGGGGATAGATCTAACTATTAGTGTTTATTGATGCAGATTTATTTTGGGCTGTTGGTCTTCCTTGGGTATATCATATTTGACACACAGATGATCATTGAGAGAGCGGACCTTGGGGACCGTGATTATGTCAAGCACTCATTGGATCTCTTCACAGATTTCGTTGCTGTGTTCGTTCGTCTGCTGGTCATATTGGTAAGTGTGACAAAACAGGGAAAGGCTTTGATTTTTCTTATTTAAATCTATTGTTAAGCAACATCTCTTAAATGGCTCTTTTCTTGACAGACAAAGAACGCGGAAGGCAAATCTGAGAAGGAGAAGAGGAAGAGGAGGGCTTGAATCTGAAGATATATTGAGATTGTTAAATGGATATTCTGCTTGAGTATCTCCCATATCATTCACATGTGGATTATTGTTTTCGTTTGGTTAGTTTGGAATTGTATAAAATGAGGAATACAGTATTTGCTTAGAGTGATGGTCTGAAATGTAAATATTTCTGCATGCTATAGCAAAACTAATCCGACTGTTTGTTTATCTCTTAATAACTAAATAACTTCTTTAACTTCTCTGTCGACTTTTTAAACTTGAAATATGGGAATGATTGTGTTGTAGATTTCTTTGAATGTTCTTCAAACGGATATTGCATTTACTATGTTTGGCATCACACAGGACTCTGTTGTTTGCTAATACCATCAAAAGATGTAGAGCCGATCACCAACTAGTAGTGGTATGAATTATACCCAGTAGATAATACAGGTCTATGCAGCCGTAAATTGGCATTAACTTAAGAATTGAGGTGGTCTTTGTGGTTGTACCTGTGTTGGTTAATGCTAACCCTGGTCTTCTCAATTGACGGAGTTCGGAATAAATCAAGCCAATTAAGAAAAGATTCCTCAATTTGTCTATAGGTACTTATAAATAGTAAAAAAATAGAAGAATATTAGTTCTTTGTATTGATAGTTAGGCTCATTTAAAAAAAACAAAAAATTGGTTGAGAGCTGGGATGATGTTAATAGTAATTAGCGTATATTAATAAGTAACGACACAGATGCTACGTGTCGTGTACAATTTTATTGTCTTCCTTTATATGGGCTACTTTTCAGTTTTGTATCTATACTTTGCTCTTTTTCACTTAAAATAATGTGGGAGGGGCTACTCATTTTATTAGTTACAATTAATCTAAGGGTACAAAAAGTAGAAATTTGCTAAGATAACGGTTCAAATAAATAGGTCAAAATTAGTTGATGAGATTATAAAGCACGAATTCCCTTCAAACCATAAGAAAATAAATGTGAAGTAGTCGGCAAACTCATGAAGAGAAATAAGCGCACATCAAATTAAAGTAAATGAAAATAACTCATATGCCTTCAATCATATGTTTAAAGCATCATATACTATAAGAGAAGAAATGTAAAGTAACCGGCAGACTAATAAAGAGAAAGGAGCATTAAAAAAAATACATGAAAACATATGTATTAAAAAAACATTAAATAGAAGTACATGGAAATATGTATTAAAAAAACATTAAATAAAAGTACATGGAAAAATCACATGATTGATGCCCAAAGCAACAAGGACGCATAGCGTCTAGTTCCTGCCTATGTTTAATTTGAAGTAGTCAAAATACTAAGCATATATGCAATTTAGGCATTATACAATTGTCTTGAATGTCTAATTTTTGTCAATTTGAGGACTTAATGCTACTGTTAACTATGCTTATAGTTTTTGACCTCATAAGCTTTAATAGAGGATACTTCATTCATGCTCCTAATTTTATATCTATTACAACCATTGAGGTTTCTGGTATTGTATTTCCATCTTTCTTCTATTTTCACTTAAATCACTATTTATATTGGGTAGTTTTTGGGAGCAGTCTCATTGCTGTGCAATTGTTACTTGGTCTCATAATTTTTTGTAGAGTTCAACAAACAGCAAGTGAATTGCAATTGTCTTCTAGCACCAAACAACATAACCACCTTCCATGTATCTAATTTAAATAAGGTAGTTGGTCAAATTATTAAGGTTTGACTGGCTTTGCCTCCCATAGATAAAAAAGAAAATTAATTGTAACACCTGAACTAATGACGACTCCTAGTGACACCTGGCTACTCAACGAAGGGTTTCAAGAAAAATGTGAGTTTGAGCTCTGCAAAGGACAGCAGTTGCAGGTGAACTTAGAGCTTCGTAACAGGCCTTGAAGATTAATAAAAGAGAAATGAAAAGGTGGATTTTGTTACTATATACACTGCTACATAAATGCAGAATGGATACACACATCCATGCAGGAGCTTTTGTGAAGACACAGTGAATGCAATGCTGAGAGTGGGTACTTATATACATACAACTTACAAGTCACAATGAGACAACATCAACCAGTTAATCGATGCATAAATGCAGAATGCACAAGCAAACACGATGCTATGGGTATGGGCATACAAATCACTACAACATAGCATCAACCAATAAATTGATGCATAAATGCAGGATGCACAGATAAATGCAATGCTACAAATGAGCATATAGATACAAATCACACTAACATAGCATCAACAATTAATTGATGCCCAAATGCAGGACGTGCAGAAAAATGCCATGTTGCAAGTGGACCTGTGCATTCAAGTCACATTGACACATCAGTAACCAATAAATTAGTGCGTAAATGCAGTTTGCACATATAAATGCAATGCTGCGAGAAGGCATGAACATACTTTACAAATCACACTAACATAGCATCAACCAACAAATTACATTATTTACTAAGAATCGTTGGTCGTGATAAATATTATCCTTAGCAGCATCATCTATGATTTATTAGTTTTTTAAATGGTATGATTTGTTAGTTTATTACTTTCAGTTTCAACTAGTGCTGTAGCTCAAGTCTGGTGGCATTATAGTTAGCAGTTGAAGATAAAGAGGCTTGTGTTTTCCTTAAATCACTGTGGCTCTTCCACCACAACTCAATATCATATACTGATTTCTACATATTTTACTAAAGTAATCCAAATGGTAGATTACTGTGAATTCAATATCCTAGATAGCATATTGTTAGATATTGAGCAAGTTTTACCTTAATCTGATAGCATTAGAAGGAGAAATCAAGGATTAAGAGGTGTGCATTTAAATTATCACTACAGGTTCTCCACCGCAATTCTGCTATCATATTTGATTTTCAGATAGCTTACTAAACAAAGTAAACCAAATACTAGGATATAGTTATTCTAGCGTGACCAAAGACGAATGGATTGCTTGCAACCACAGATAATGACATTATTAGTTTTGAAGTCTAGCAAAAGGTTATGATTGTATAGCAGTAATCATAAATATTATGGAAAACATGACATGATATAACAACCATTTGCCTTGATAAACC
>MU223848.1:622261-640977 GCA_018584345.1 Thuja plicata
GTCCCTAGACCCAGTGACAAAAATGTGATTGGAACAAAGTGGGTATTTAGAAACAAGATGAATGAAGATGGTACAGTAGTAAGAAACAAAGCAAGATTGGTATGTAAAGGATATGCACAGAGAGAAGCAATAGACTACATTGATACATTTGCCCCTATGAGCAGACTGGAAGACATTAAATTGTTCTTGGCCTATGCAACATTCAAAGACTTTAAAGTTTATCAAATGGATGTAAAGTCAGCCTTTCTGAATGGTGACTTAAAGGAAGAAGTTTACATAGAACAACTTGAAGGATTAAATCTTTCAGATAAACCATACATGGTATGCAGATTAAAGAAAGCACTCTATGGTCTTAAACATGCCCCAAGAGCTTGGTATGAGAGACTTGATGATTATCTTACCAAGATTGGATTCAAGAAAGGTGCAGCAGATTGTAACTTATTCACAAGAGAGACACTTGATGGATTACTACTAGTTGCTATATTTGTTGATGACATTATCTTTGGAGGTAATGACAAGCTTAGTGCAGCATTTGCAAAAGAAATGCAAAATGAATTTGAAATGAGCATGATTGGTCCAATAAAATATTTTTTGGGACTTAATGTAAAGCAGATAGACAAAGGTATATTCATTAATCAGTCAAAATATGTGAAGGAAATATTGAAGACCTTTAAGATGGAAGACTGTAAGCTAGTATGTACCCCTATGATAACAAGAAGCAAGCTTTCAAAAGATGATGATTCCACAACAGTTGATAAGACATTGTACAAATCTATGATTGGAAAAGTCATTTATCTAACTCAATAGAGACCTAACATATCTAATGCAGTTGGAATTATTGGAAGATTTGCAGCTGAGCCCAAGTAGAATCACCTAATGGAAATCAAGAGGGTATTTAGATATCTAAAGGGAACTATAGACTATGGTTTATGGTATCCTAAATCAGAGAATGTACAACTTCATGTGTATACAGATGCAGATTGGGCAGGATGTATTGATGACAGGAAGAGTACTTTAGGAGGAGCAATATTTCTTGGAGATAGGTTGGTTTCTTGGATAAGCAAGAAGTATAACTGTATTTCTCAGTCTACAGCAGAAGTTGAATATGTTGCAGCAGCACAAAATTGTTCAACTATGGTTTGGATCAAGAAGATGGCTAAAGACTTTGGTATTCAGGTTGATTATCCTACTGTGATTCAATGTGATAATACTAGCACTATTAACATATCTAAGAACTCTGTGATGCATGAAAAGACAAAACACATAGAGATCAAGTACCACTTTCTAAGAGAAAAAGTTGCAGACAAAGAAGTGAAATTGGACTATGTGAGAACCAAAGAACAGTTGGCAAATATTTTCACAAAACCTTTAGCAAAAGATACTTTTGAGTATCTTAGGGAGAAGTTTGGAGTAATTACCTCTCCTGAGTCTGATTAGATAAAGCAGCAAGAACATCAGTCCTTTGTGACTGATGAATGGTTGACTACTCTACTTCTGGAGTAGTACCTGTGCCTAATTATTTATGGTGCCCTTTCCATTGATGTCAAAGGGGGAGTATATAGTAAGGGGGAGCATATACTCTGGGGGAGTATAAAAATAGTCAAAATAAATGAAGCAGTGTAGAGGAATCCTTGATGAGGATATTGAGAAGATTGTATAAGAAAGAGGATACCATGAATAGAGGATATTTTTAGTATCATATGTTTCCATCAATGTCAAAGGGGGAGATTGTTGGAGATTTGTTTCTGTGCAGTTGATTGATTGTATGTTTGTCATTGATGACAACATATAATACACAGTAGTGATTCTGTATGTACTTATCAGAATGATGATATCAAGCCTTGCATGGTTAGATACATGTTGAAGATATGTTTATTATGTTATGTTCATACACGCAGATCCAGATATGATGTTTGAGTCAAGTTGTGTAATTCTGTTATTGGCAGTTACAGTTTTGGAAGAGTATCTGTTCAGAACCGATGTATGTAACGTGTTTCTTGAGTTGTGCCTATCTTCAGGATATGCACGTGTATATTCATGATTAGTTATGAGTTGATGATAGTTATCTAAAGGTGCCAAATGTGTTTCAAGAAGATTGCAAAGTTAGAGATAATTTGGTGAAGCTGACTTAGTGAAGCGTCGCGTCTGTTCAGTTTGTGTTGCGCGGACTTAATATTTTTTGTGTTCTTAGTAAATCCAACAAGGATGTTATGAAGAGTCATCTAACAGGTCCCAGGGTCTTATACTTTGAAGAGGATACTTATAGCAATTCATTTGTGATACGCTAAGTGTGAATGATACGAAAAGAGATAGGAAAAGTACAAAGCAGAATATAAGATGTGTTTCATTCATCAAGAGTTTATGTGAAGAAGAAGTAGATGATTACAATACACTAGAACTGATCAAGACAACATGTCTACTCTATAGTTCATCATCAGATATAGTGCATATCTATTCTATAGAAGGTTGTAGCCTTCACCATTAAGCAGTGAGCTTTTGGACAGTGAGTCCACCACCCCTAACAAGGTTATTTGTAAAAGACTCCTAATAGGGTCCGACCCTTTACCAGGTCACTATACTTATTGCATTGTAAAGTACAAATCCTAACATGGTTGAAATATCTTCTAATAGGGATTTCTATAAACAAGTATAGTTCATTGTGGGTGCTAATTCCCACCAGGGTTTTTACCATTTGGTTTCCCCGTAATCAAATTGTGTGTTGTGTACTATGTTATATGAATGTGCATTTACTTTATTGTATTCTGAAGTTAAAGAAGCAAAAGAATTAAAGTTACTGATAACTGATTCACCCCCCCTCTTAGTTATCCTTTGGGACTATTCTAACATATTCAACTTAGGCACAGCTCATCTGTTCATCTTGTGATATTTTGCTTGAGCTGTTAAACTCCCTTTCTAAGCACACAAGCTCTGATACCAACTGTTAGTAATAATTGAGAGGGGGAGGGGGGTGAATCAGTGGCCTCAAAATATTCCAATAATCAACCCTTAAAACTTAGTACCACAATATTAATCCTCTAGTTATCTTCAATCCTATAAGATGAATGCCTTCAAATTAATACTACTTGGAATGCTTTGTAAAACCTTTGTATTGTATGTTCACCAAAAAGTAGTTTGTTAATTTACCAAAAGACAGTAAATTATCTAGAGTATACCAATCAATCTAGTTAAGTTATGTGTAATAAAAAACACTAAAGTAATGACTCATAAACACATTGACACATGGATTTTTAATGTGTAAACCCTGTTAAGGGAAAAACCACTTGGGATCGGTAACCCAAAATTTTCACTTTTCTGAAGTGAGCTTAGCCAACCCTGTTAAAGGTTAAAAATACACTGTTAGGTGTGACCTTTTTAAAGGATTTAAAAGTTTAGTCCATCACTTGATATTGGGCATCTCTATGCTACCTTCCTTGATCAAACACTCACTTGGCCCATCAATAGGTATCTGGCATCTCATGCTATCTTCATGATCAAATTTTTTGATACTCCTTTGGATGTATCTCAATATAGAAAGGATATTTAAATCCCTCTTGGTTAAGAGACTTTCTAAATCAATGGTTAAATTGAAACAGTATGATCTGTTCACATATACAACTTATACTTGTAGATTTTTAGATCTATTGTAATCTCATTAAATTATTTTGATCAATATATCTTGGGTTATACCTTTTCTCCACTTTGACTCTACTTAGTGATGATATGCTCTATTGCTCGCTGTCCACATAAAACTTTAGCTCTTTCCTCAGCTTGATTTATCAGCACTATATGAAGTTTCTCTTCATCAGTTTCTCTTTAGCATCCTCTTTTCATTCATTCACCCACCACAATTTATAATGAATTTAGTTGTCTCTTTATAGACATGTTATCACCGTTTTTAGGTTCTTGATTTTATTGATTTTGGCGTGATCCACAATCATAGCCAATTAGATTTAAAGAAAAACTCCTATTTTATCTTGCAGAGATCTTCTTGCCAACTAGACAAAACAACTTTAAATCCCTTACTTATCTTTGGCCTATCTTGTCGATGAAAACAATGATAACTACCTGTTAAGTCTATATTTAGCTCTACCAACTAGATATTTTTTCATTTTTGAACTCAAGTTAATTTCAGTGTTTAACTCTTTGATAACGTCGGTCAACACTCTGATTCTCCTCGGGCTTCTCTGTCAGTTTACACTATGTTTCTGGCTGTTGGGTATGCGTGCAATTCTGCTTATCGGTAATGCTCGTCGGTGTTCTTTCTCGGGCATCACTGTGACTTTATTGTCGGTGATCTCTATCTGTCGAGTTTCATTAACTGTTGGTGTTTGTAGTCACTTTGTGAGTACTTGTCTTTTATGCATTACAGAAAGCATAATCTTTTACTCTTTGATTCTCTAAAGTCTTTGACACTTTGATTATAACTAATTAGATTATATCACGTTGACATCAATGACAATACAATCCATTAACTAATTTAATGTCTTGCATTATTGTTTTGCATTTTGGTGATCAACTTAACTTCTTCAAACATTCAATCAGTTACATGTTATCAATTATACCTCATCACACATTTCAAGATTCAAAATTAAGGTAGACTGACCACAAGATCTAATTTCTTACTGAAACACCACAATAGGGCTCTAGTTCAAATTTGTGTCCAATCCTCGGGGAAAAAAATGCTCTGGGTATTTTGTTCCTAGGAGAAAACACCAATATTTGAATGAGAAAATAAGAAGATATGACAGATGTCAGATCAGGGGGAGATAGGTAGTTGGATCAAGCATAACGGACATGAAATCTTGAAATTTCAAAAATGGGGCCTAACTAAACATCCAATAATGGGTGCTAAATTTTTAGGATGATATATTTATCCCCCACTTTAGCGAGAGTATGAGAAAAAATCATAATCACATAAAGTAGATCAATACATTGGAAAAAAAATTCATCAAGGTAAATGATACAAGGAAACAACAATCCCGCAAGTGGCTTATGTCCTTATTAAATTCAAAACCAAGATAAACAAGGAAATAATAGAGAGAGAGAGAGAGAGAGAGAGAGAGAGAGAGAGAGAGAGAGAGAGAGAGAGAGCCTAGTAGCCTAGTAGCCTAGTAAGGTATTCCCTTACTATGGATCATGCAAAGGGAAAATAGTGAAAAATATGGAATTGATAGTCTAGAAAGCTATGAGATGATAGTTAACCCATCAAAAGGGATTAGTCCTTAATAAAAGTTTGTCTCCATTAAGGGATCCTTAAAAGTGACCAATCTAAGGACTAAGTGAAAGCAATTAGTCGAAGGACTGAATGAAAGTAATCAGTCAAAAAACTAGTGTAAGAAGGAAGGATCGGTATTAGGATCCACCGAGTAATGATTAGGGCATGATAATGTAAAGATGAACACAAGGAAAGAATAATCTCCTTAGCCATATACATAAGATATTGCATTGAATCATTGTGTGTGTGTGCAAAATGTGAAACAAGGAGTAGAGTGTATGACCTAACATTAAAGCGATTGCAAACACCTTAATGGGAGAAATAGATATAATAGAGCATACATGCATACATAAGAGAAGTTTCCACTATGAGATGCCCCAAAGAAAGGAAAAACCAAGGAAATGAATACACAAAAAAAGAGAGCATGAAAGGGATATACTAACTCTAGGGTCAGTATGATCATATGATAACTCATGTATATCAAAATTATATCAAAATGAATTTTCATCATTCCCAAAAGGTAGATTAATTACAAGCACAATGGAATAAGGTCACATAAGAGATACAAAGAAAATTCTTTTTGGGCCAATATTACAGATACCAAAAATAATGGTAGCTACCATTTTATGTCATTCCCAATCAGATAAAATACAAAGGCACAATTATGAACAATAAAACATGCACGACATAACATGTATACGACATATAAAAGAAATGAGATACAAATAAAGGATTGTCATGAAAATTCGATTACTTTATCACCTTGAACCAATAGAGAAAGAAGGGTCATCTAAATAAATCTAAACAAAATATATAAAAAGAAACACATCACGGGGAAGCACATTACAATAGGGAAACACATAAATCCACCGTACAAGAGGAGCTAATCAAGAATATTGCCTTCCCTCCCATCTCGGTCTATATTGTTTAGGGAAGGTAGGAAACATGAAAGAGGAGAAACATCAAGCACAAAATATGGAACAATATCTAGTTGTAAACAAGGACCATGCTCTAAGGATGAGTCACTTTGTTTGTTACCAGGATTAAGAGATAATTATTTTTCAAATCTAGCTAGTAAATCATGATTAATATCAATAAGCTCACACATATCATCAGAATCACTAGCATGAACACCATGTGTATTAGAACATTGAAATCATCATCAAGAGTATCTTCTTCATCCAAATTAATTAAGATGGGATCTCTAATCTGAATAGAATCATCATATTTTTTACATTTCATTTTTTTGAGATTAAATTCCTCTCTTGGGATATGCATAGGTTGATAAAAGGGAATCAAAACATCAATAGGTGTCTTAGGAGAGGAAATATTTTGGTAAGTACATTCATGACCTCTACTATGAAATTTACAATGACAGTCCTAAGCACAACTGTTATATTTGGTTTTGTTTAAAATTTGATTTGGTTTATAATAAATCAACATTGGGTTCTTTTATTCTTTAGGAGGAAGAGCGAAAGACACCACAATAGGTTGAGACATAGAAATTGTGGAGCCTTTACAAGATATTGGAGGTGGAACTGAAGCATACATAGGAGGTGTGGAAGGTGTAGGAAGAAGTCTAGGTCTAGGGAAAGGAGATGGAACTATAGGAGAGGAATTGCTAAGTTCAAAAATCTTCTTAATCTTGAATTTTTGATAGGATAAGAAATAGTTATCTTTGCAAGGTTGAATTGGTTGAGACATGAAAGGATAAAATAAATCAAGGTCAAAGTTCTCTCGAGTAGCTAAAGGATGATAAATACTATGGTTAATCATGATAATTTATCCATCATGGGGAAATTTCAAACACTTATGGATAGGAGAGACTATATCTGTCATGGAAGTGATCCAAGAAAGGCCAAGTCTAACTTGAAATTAATTGGAAGTTAGGATGACAACAAAGGTGATATATAAGGTTTTCTTACCAATTTCTACTGGAGGAGTAATGGAACCATGGATGGGATAAGTGAAACCAGTGAATGTTTTATCATCACATCAAATTTATGATAGAAATCTTGCCGAAGTTGTCCAATGTAAAGATGTTCATCAGTTATAACATTCACCATGCAAGTAGTATCTACAAGAACTCTATGATAAGGAAGACCATTAATCTTTGAAACAATTTAAAGATGACCATTAGGTGTCCTAATAGTCTCACTAGGATCAAAGGTAATGCAAATATGAGGCTCAAGTTTGGATTGGTCAATAAGGTTGAAAAAATTGTTGGCTTTGGTGCAATTAGTGGTCATAGGTCACAATGGTAGGACTATCAACATCACGAGTAGATGAAGAAGGAATGGGATAAATAATATTAGTTGAATGGGAAGGTAAAGGGTTAGTATATATTTTCAATTTTTGGTTGGGAAGGGGAACAAAATTGTTTCCTTGATCATTAACATCCGCAATAGATATACCGTTAGAATCAATCAGGTCTTGAACAATAGTTCTCAAACATAAACATTTTTCAGTATCATGACTAGGTTGACAATGATATTGGAAAAATGATTTTGGATCAAAGTTATTGTTTTTTTGTTTGGAAGGATCAATTGGCTTAATAAGAGGAACTATTAAGACATTAGCTTTAATCAACTTCATCATCAAATTATGCAAAGATTGAAATAGAGGTGTAAAATTACGAGATAGTTTAAAATAAGATGACAGATGGGAAACAACTTTAGATGTTGCTGCAATTTGCACATCAATTTTGTTTGATGAATTTTTGATCTTGGTGAAACCTTTTGGTTTTTGAAACTTATGAAAAGTGTAGGATGCATCATCACACTGATCAAATAGAGCCATTGAAGTAGTGCTCTCAATTAGACTCACTTGAAGATGATAATTATGAAGCATTACACATAATTGAGTAAAAGAGGAGAATTCCAAAAGCAATATCTTATCCATAATGTCTTTTTGTAAATTAGAAATGAAAATAGGTTGAATATCAACATCTGGCATAGGATAATAAATTTGAGCATACACATGCTTAAATATACAAATCATGAAATCAATCACTTTTTATTTAATACCTTGTTTACAATGCATTAAATCAATCAAAGAAATATTAGGACCAATGTTTTGAAAATATGGATGAAAGCATTGGCAAGTTTTTGGAAAGAATCAATGGAATAAGGAGGAAAAGAACAATATCATTGTAGGACCTTATCTCAAAAGATTCTAGTAAATAGCTTAGCCATGAACCTATGATCATGAGAAAAGTCACTACAAAATATTTGAAAGGTATTAACACATATCAATGTTGGATTTAGTATGGAAATTTAAGTACTGAGAGGGGAGGGGTGAATCAGGGATTTAAATTTTTTTATCATATACATTTACCAAACTGATTACATTGTAGATAAACATTATGAAATAGATAAATCAAAGCATGAAAACATAGCTCATAACACCATGATTTTTGGTCACACAAAAATCCTTGTTTAGAGGAAAAAATTGCAATGGGGATGGCACCCACAATCCTTCACTACTGTAGTAAAAAGGTTTCTCGGTTAGAGCTACAATGTTTAGCTACTTCTAATAGCTTACCCTGTTAGGAGTAAGAAAAGACTTATACAGTCTACCTTGCTAAAGGATTTTACTATATCTAATCTAAGAGATGTACCCTGTTAAAGGATTTACAAACTAAGACCTATTAGGGCCTACGCAATAATGAGATTTTAACTCTTCTTCACACAATAAAACTCAATACAAAAATGTCTGTGAAAATGCATCAACACATGCTATTCAAACTCTCTATGATCAGTGATTTCCTTACCTCATACTGCACTCGGTAACGTCAAATTCATTCATCTTCTCTATTCTGCTATAACTGCTCTATACTCGGTGATGCTCATCCACACTTCAACTTTTATACAAATAAACAAAAAATCTTTCCAATTCAAATTCATCCTTTATATAGACAATGTTTTGTCTCTTAATCTCATTGATTAGGTTTTCCTTGTTTTACTCTTGACCGTCAGATCATCCTTATGAACATATTCAATGCATTTGGTACTTGGTGAACCATGTAACCATTACCTCAGAAATTGAACTTTTCTTGGAGGTAACTGTTGCAAGGTATGCACCCTTGGTCTCGGTCAGGCCATGGAATGGTTGGTGACAAGGGTTTAACAACCTCTTGTAGATTTTATAAGTCTAGTGGTTGTATCGAGCATTAACAATTTGAGATTTTGGTGCAACGAAAAACCACCCAATATAACAATTGGTATCAAAGCTAAGGTCACAAAATCCAACCCCATGCATGTTCTGAGGGTGAGATTTTTGCAAGGTGTGCACCCTTGGTCTCAGTCAGGCCATGCAGTGGTTGGTGACAAGGGTTTAACAGCCTCCTATGGATTCTATAAGTCTAGTGGTTGTATCAGGCATTAAAAGTTTGAGATTTTGGTGCAATGACAACCACACAATATAACATTAACATCATTACTTTTTCCACTTAATCTATACCATAGATCATTACCTTGAAATTTCTCGATCGTATATCTTGTAACTAAATTCTTATTCATCTTTGGAATCTTTCAGATTATTGTGGCTTTGCATTAAATGTCGATCTGATCAATGTTTACCATAACTATTCCTTTATCAGTAACTATCTTCATGACTCAGTAACATAAAATCTTGGCTTAGTAACTATCATGCACTACTCAATGCTTGCCTCTGCTCAGTGACTAACTCTATTTTCTTTACCGACTGTCTTGCTTTTCTCTTTATCGACTACTCGACATGCTTTATCGAATAACTCTTATATCTCCTTCTCCTTTCACCAACTGATTTAATTAGTCAATATGACTTTGAAAAAAGTAATTACAATCAAAATAAATCTTAGGAGTATCAATATCCCCCTTTGGCATTAGTTTGGCATCTTTGTTAAAAATTCAAAGTCATCAAAATTTTGTATATAACTCCCCCTTTTATAATACTTCCTATATAATATGTCTCTTCTTATATATATACATATATATCCCCCTTTTTTGACAAATATGCCAAAACAAAATTACTTACTTTGCTCTGCTGGATATATCTTATCAAAAATGTGTTTATACCACTATTGGGCATCTGCTAGGGATGTCTCCCAAGTTTCCTTTAGGGCTTGTAGCATAGCAATTTGTGTACCAATATTAGTTTCCAATCCAATCATGTTGTCCAGGGAACTAACATCTGGAGTATTGACCAAATCTTTGGCCTTCTGTAAATGATTTTTCATTGATTCAATGTGTGGAATCAGAATAGCTTGTAGCTCAAGTAGTTCCATCCTTATCTTGTTCTCTTCTCTTCTAAGTTCATGCCATTGCCATCAAAATTTTTAGCCTCGGGTAATATGCTTGCAGTGATCTAGGCTTGATTATTACATTCTTTAGCTGCTTGATCAATTCTTTCTCCATAGACTCATCTTTCTTTTTGACCTCCTCAGTAAATTGTGATATTGAAAAAAATCTTTGAAATAATGAGATAATATTAGTCAACTTATTCTCTATATTTGTACATACCTCAAAAATTGATAACTTATCCAATGAAACATTCTTCAGAATATGTTCAATGATTGGTTGTTCCATTTTCTTCTCATAAACTTTCATCATATACTTAGTGGTGTCCTTACTTGGTTGTTCTATTTGTTGCACTAGCTCTTCCACTTGACTAATTAGACTTCCCTTATCATTTACATCAGCATCGGGGACAATCTCTTGTAATATATCCTTAACACTTTCTAGTATAGTGGTCTTTCATTTCTTTTGTAATAATTTGTCTTGTGTTGCTCTCTTCATCAGTAAATCTCCATATTCAGATAATTATTTTGATTGAAGTGTAGAGATGTCTAGCTTAGGTACTATAATGGGTTGACTCAAGTCAACTTGCTTTCTCTTCCTTGATTTCTTCTTCTCAACCAAAATGCTCTCACCAATATAAAATTTCATGGAATGTGATGCCTTCAGTGCATCAGATGTAGTCTCAGTTGAAGTACCTTATTCTACATTTTCTTCTTTCTTATCTTCTTGCATATTTTACTTTTTCTCCTCTGTCTTCTCTTTTTGTTTCTCTATTTTCTCTTCTTGTTTCTCTTCTTCTTTCTCTTGGGGCTTTTCCTTTTCTTGTACTTGTTGTTGTCCTACAGTCTCGGTAGAAGTAACCAACTCAGTATTTTGTTTTGTGGTGGTCTTGGTTTCCTTAGGATCTTCAGTTGCATCTTGTTCTATCTCCTTCTATTGTTTGGTGGTCTTCTCCTTTGTATCCATATAAAATTTTGATATACCTTCATGAATTTCGGTGTAATCTTGCACTTGTTGTAATACCAGATTCGTGACTCTAGTAGTAACATTATCAATTATGTCCATGGATTCTGTCTCATTTTCTTCAGTGGCAATGAAATCTTCATCTTGTGAGATTTATTCTGTTGGGTCTTTATCAGTGATGTCTTCAATAATGATCTCATAATTCTCAAGTTTCAAATTAATAGGATTAATCTTACTTTGATCTTTTTTAACAATTTCATCAGCTGTATAATCAATTATTTGCTTTTCTCTTGACTCAGTTGCCTCGATATCGAACATTCTCTCCATTTATCATTAGTTTCTTTCTGTACTATCTCCAATTATCTAACCATAATCCTTAGAGATCTTCCCTTGGCAAGAAATCATGTAGAGTACTTCTTTAATGTTTCATTTATTTCAGGCAAAGATAACTCGGGTACAATTAGTACTAGATATCTTTCCCTCATTTGCTTTTCAATAGTCATTGCATATTTCCATCTTGCATCAATCTTGTTATATAAATCAATAGGTAGATGATTGATGAATTCAATATGTGTGTATCTAAACTTGTGTAATGTAAAGATAACCGCATCTTCAATTTTTACTTTGTCTTCATCACTTTGTTTGTCATACTTTGTATACTTCATCCCTGCAAATCCTCCATTCTTCTTTAGTGTATCAAGAGATTCATCTAGACTTATTGGTGCTTGGGGTTGGTTCTTTAAAACTTTGAATTGACTGAGATCCTCAAATTCATTCTCACTCCCCTCTTGCAGTTTCAACTTTCTTCTTGGTTTGTTAGATGTTTTCCTGCCTCTTACATAAGTTTTGGCTCTCAATGTCTCTGCCTCAAATTTCTCTTGTTTTGTTGGTGTAAAAATATATATTGTTGATCATCTTGTACCTTTGATGCTCGATGATTCCTTCATCACTTATGGTTTCTTATTCTCATCATCAGATGGTTCTGCATCATCTTCTTTAGTATTGAATCCAAGATTCTTTGATAGATCAACAATAATTTTACTTGATTTTCTTTGAGCTTTGGGTATCAAAATACCTTGTTTGATCTTTTCCTTCACTTCCTTATAAGTTCCATAACACTTTGTTGTTTTATCAATAGATTTAGCTAGGAGGACTTCAATTTGTTGCGAAACAATGCAAATGTCTATCTCATCTCCCATTGGCTACAACCATATAGTCCTAGGCTCAACAACCTTAATAGTGCAAGTGTCGATAACTACCTCAAAACATATGGTATCTTCATATTTCTCCACTAATTGATGTGAAATTCTGAATCTTTTATGCATTCTTGATTGAAAAATTGAAAAATAATCATTCATCACCATTTGAAAGTTATCTCCTAAGATCAAGATGTATTCATTTATCTAATTGATAACTAGGTTCTTTGCACTCCATATCACATTACCAACATATGGAAAAAAGTTATGAATATAAAAGAATATACATACCAGTAATGATCCAAAATTTGGTGTGTTGGTCTTGGATTTCCTTATTGTATTCATATTTTGATCTAGCTACTTCAACAAGATTTCACATATATCAATATGCATACCTTTATTAACAATCTTATATGCAACGTCTACCACTCCACATGGTACACTATCAACGCGGGAGGACTGGAAGACTCGGTAAAATATAACATTGCATGCAAACCTTAGTTTAGATTCTTCCACGATTGATATTATAAGACCTCTTCCATCCCATTGGGATTTTTTCAGTTCACATAGCTTATTCTTTTCAATTTTCTTGTTAGCCTTCAGTCTGTCACTTATTGGGTATCAAGTCACTATGTGTAAAACATCCTTTATAATCTTGAATAGTTGATCTAGCCACATGAATTGATCATGAGCTTAGCTTAATACCATTCTTATCCACTCAATCTTGAAGAATGTCAGTAGATGTAGTGTATGCATCAAACCCTTAGTCTCCAGGAGGATGTGATCATCCTTCAATTTCTCATTCATGCACAAAGTTTGGAATGATGTATCAATTTATGCTTCACATATCTCCTCAATCTTGTAGTGGATAAAAGTAGGAATATCTTCGATCAAAATAACACTTGCAGGAATAGATGAGAGGGATCCCATCATGTCTGGTTCTATGGCCTTCACGAGTGGAATCTTATACTTAGGGTTGATAGGATCAACCTTCTCAACAATGACTAGGTTCTGAACCTTAGGTGTCATGTCTTTCATATTTATCACTGCTCAAATGAAATGGGGGGTTTTTTTCTCTACAATTTAGTCACACTTTCACAAGTAGGTCAACACCAAAAATCACGCAAATATACTCAAGTATGCTTAGATAAGTTCAAAATTACCCCTGCAATTGCTCAGATGCTCAAAGACAATTTGAATCTACAACTCTCTCAAATGCTCTTTGAAAATGTTAGGTGATAATGATAAACAAAATGGTCTATTTATACCTTTTTCATTGTTTAGGGTTTCCAATGGTTAGAATAATGAGAATTAATGCTTACACTGACTACTTTTCACCATTCACAATACTTTACTTCCTTTTATCGATCAAACAAAATAACATTCCCTTTTACCGATCAAACATGGAACACAAAATTCACACTATGTATCCAAATGCATCTTAATATGCTTATATGGATCTCTGCACAAATGTTAGGAACCGATTTAAGATAGAGATTTAGCTTTGCAATTACTACACATACCTTTCACCGATTAGGTGGAGTTAGGTGGACCTGACCTAGAGGACGCAATGCCATCGACTATACCGAATGATGTTCCATCATCTAAATATTTCCTTCTCCATACACTATTCATCTGGTTTCTTACTTCTTCAACATTTACTTCTTCTTTGTCAGTTGTTTCTTCCTTGGTTGGAGCTTTACCTCAGTACCTTCAGTCTTTGGCTAGGTGACCTACCTTATGATAATGAAAGTATGCCATGCCAGGACATCTCCATGATCTTCTTTTGTTTCTACAATGCATCAACATGCAATTTTATGCAATATGTTGATATCTACCACATGTTGCACATGAGATTCTTGTGTTGTAGTCCCATGGTATTGATGTACCTTGTTGGTTGCTAGGTGTATTTTTTTGGTTAGGTACCCATTTATCATTCTTTCTTTGTGACCTGCAATCATCAAATTTATGACCATACCTACTGCAAATGTTGCAGTAACCACTGAATTTTGCCTTCCATGCATTATTAGAAATCCTTGATCTGCACTCAAATGCTTGATGTCCACATTTATTGCAATTATAATAGTAACCATCAAAATTTGGAATGCTTGGTGATTTACCCTTTTTGCTTCTGGAGACATTGGTTGTATGAATAGGTTTCCCACAATAATGGAAATTAGGCTTCTTTGTCTTCAGTGGGGAAGCAATATCTCGATTGTCAGGTTGTTTACAGGACTCTCCTTTCTCAGTAGTTCCATTTTTAGTGAATCCAAGTCTAGTTTTATCTTTATGTTGTTTCTGACTTGTAAGCTGTTCATTCAATGCCCTTAATGCTTCTTCATTACGCTTCAACACTTCATTTTATTCTTTTTCTTCTTTTAGTTCTCTATTCAATATTTCAATCTCAAAATTCAGTGTTTGATTCTCAAATTCCTTTCTGGTTACCTCTTGATTTGCACTCACTAGATGTTTGGTCATAGCATAATGAGTTTGGGTCATTCTCATGATCTCATTATCTTTTTCAATTAGTCTTGCCTCATTTTGTCTCTTGTCTTCTTATGCCATCCTTTGAGTATCTTCAACTATTCTTTTAGATTCAAGTATCTCACCCATTCTAATCCCATGTGCCTCCTAATCTTTCTTTATTAGGTTCAACTACTCGGTAAGTGCATCATTCTTTTCCATCAATTCTATAATATTTGTTTCAGATTCATCATTCAAACTTCCTTCAGATACTGTCTCAAGTACATCAAATTTTCTCGTGTAGATTTCAATTCATCACTTAGGCGCTTTCGCACCCTTAATGATTTTTCCAATTTTATTCTTAGATCATTAATCATCTCCTGTGCACTTTCCAATTCAAACTCAAGACTTTCAATCTTCTTAGCTTGCCTAAAAATTTCCATAGCTATGATATTTTAATTTCAAGTGGTTAAACCCTTATCTAAAGAGTCCAAGCTCTGATACCAATTTTTGGATTTAGTATGGAAAGTTAAGTATTGAGAGGGGAGGGGTGAATCAGTGCTTCAAAAACTTTTAACATATAATCTAAACATTTACCAAACTGAATACATTGCAGATAAACATTATCAAACAGATAAATCAAAGCATGAAAACATAGCTCATAACACCATGATTTTTGGTCACACAAAAATCCTTGTTTAGAGAAAAAAACTATGGTGGGGATGGCACCTACAATCCTTCACTATTACAGTAAAAAGGTTGCTTGGTTAGAGCTACAATGTTTAGCTACTTCTAATAGCTTACCCTGTTAGGAGTGCAAAAAGACTTATACATTCTACCTTGCTAAAAGATTTTACAATCTCTAATCTAAGAGATGTACCCTATTAAAGGATTTACAAACTAATACCTATTAGGGCCTACCCAATAATGATATTTTCTCTCTTCTTCGCACAATAAAACTCAATACAAAAATGTCTGTGAAAATGCATCAACTCATGCTATTCAGACTCTTTATGCTCAGTGATTTCTTTACCTCATACTACACTTGGTAACATCAAATTCCTTCATCTTCTCTATTCTACTGTAATTGCTTTATTATCAATGCTGCTCATCCACACTTCAAATTTTGTTCAACTCAACAACAAATCTTTCCCATTCAATCCTTTATATAGACAATGTTTTGCCTCTTAATCTCATTGATTAGTTTTTCCTTCTTTTACTTTCGATTTTCAGATCATCCTTATGAAAAGTTTCAATGTATTTGGTACTCAATGAACTATGTAACCATTACCTCCGAACTTGAACTTTTCTTAGAGGTAACATCATTAATTTTTATGCTTAATCTATACCATAGATCATTACCTTGAATTTTCTTGATTGTAGATCTTGTAACTAACTTCTTCTTCATCTTTGGAATCTTTTAGATGATTGTGGCTTTGCATTAAATGTTGATCTGACCACTGTTTACCATAATTGTTCCTTGCTCGATATGATGACATGTAACTGATTGAATGTTTGACAATGTTAAGTTGAAGATGATGCAAGACATTAAATCAGTTAATGATTTGTATTGTCATTGATGTCAACTTGATATCATCTGTATGGTCATATACATAATGCCAAAGAATTTAGAGAATCAATGGAACAGAGGTTATGCTTTCAAAAATGCATAAAAGTCAAGTATTCACCAAGTGACAGACTACACCGGCGGAGTGCACACCATCGGTAAAGACAGAGATAAAGTCACAGTGATACCCGACGAGTAGAAGATAGTGTTGCATGATGAAGAAGAATCACAGGATGCCCGACGAGCTAAAAATAGTGTTTCCCAATGAGCAAGATCCAATGATGCCCGACGAACAAAGATCCCAAAGCTAACTGAAGTTGCACCGATGGAACTGGCAGTTGTCACCGGCGATGAACTACAGAATTGACCGACAGAACAGAGAGATCAGAAAATGACAAAATATCTAGCTGGCAGAGCTAAAGGGAAGAGCTAAAGGATAGACTTAACTGGTTGTTTTATTTGTTTTATTCAACTACAGTTAAGTAAGTGATTTAAAGATGATTTACACAGCTGGCAAGAAGATAACTATGAGATAAATCAGGAGTTAAAGCCATAAATCAATTTGGTTGGATTTTTTTTCACGCCGAGAATCAAGAATCAAGAACTAGAATGAAGGGATATCATGTCTATTTAAGAGACAAGCATAATTCATTCCCGCAAGAAATCAGATACACGGGGGAGTGAACTGATAGAAGATGCTGAAGAGAAATTGATGAAGGATAAACTTCATGCAGTCCTGATCAATCAAGCTAAGGGAGAGCTAAAGAATTCCGTAGACACCGATGAATAGAAAAGCATAGCATCACACAACAGAAAGAGTTAAGTACAAAGGAATTGAATTGATACATTGATCAGAAAGATATTGTAAGTAAATAGATCTAAAAATCTGCAATTCAGTTGCATTAGAAACAGGTCATTTTGTTTCAATTTAACCATTGAAGCATTAAGTCTCTTAACAGAGCATGACTTAACAGTCTTTTGTAATTGAGGTATATCCTAACAGATTACCAGAAGGTGGAGTCATGATTGTAGCATCGGTCTTACCTAAAGACTATTAACAGTCTAAGGAGGCTGATTCAAGGATGGTAGTAAGATTTTCATAAAGCCTATTGACAGTCATGAGACTGATTCAAGGATGGTAGCGTAGATGCCAGATACTTAGTAACAACCTGTGTATAAAAATCCTCTAACAAGGTCGCACTTAACAGTGTGTTTGTAACCTTTAACAGGGTTGGCTCCTAACAGGGCTCACTTCAGAAGAGTGAAAATTTGGGATACCGGTCCTAGTGGTTTTTCCCTTAACAGGGTTTCCACGTTAAAATCCTTGTGTTATGTGTGTATGGTTTATTACTTCAGTGTTTTACATTTCACATAAGCATTTATAGATTGATTGGTATACTCTGCATATTTACTGAGTATCGGTAAATATAGTTTATTGCTTATTGGTTATCAAGGAGAATAAGGACAGACAAGGTAAACCGACAGACGCTTATTTGTTTCAAGTATTTTAAAGGCATACATCTTGTAGGGACTTAATAATTTGAGAAGTATTAATTGGTGGATTAAAGTTTAAATTGGATAAATTTTTGAGGCCACTGATTCACCCCCCCTCTCAATTATTACTAACAATTGGTATCAGATCTTGTGTGCTTAGAAAGAAGGTTTCAAGACCTAAGTAAAGATCACAAGATGAACAGACGAGATGTGCCCAAGTTGAACAAGGACAACTTTGCTTCATGGAAAAACAGGATAAAGCTTCAATTATCAGGTATTGGAAATGATATTACTCAATACTTAGATACTGAATATGTGTTTCCTACAAGACCATTGACAATAGATCAATTGACAGTAAAGCATGAACATAACTGCATGGTTATAGAGCTTTCATCCTCACTCTCTAATGCTGAATTTGAGGATGTCAAAGATTGCAAAAATGCAAAGACAATGTGGGACAAGTTGAAACTTGTACATGGAGGTGATGCAAATGTTCTGAGAGCTAAGGCAGAAAGCCTTAGAGGAAAGTTTGATGATCT
>MU223848.1:641769-670397 GCA_018584345.1 Thuja plicata
ATAAAGGTGGTACAGTAAGAATGGGAAATGATTCTCCTTGTCAAATTAAAGGTAAAGGAACAGTAATGCTGAATAACCTGATTAAATGTGAAAATGCTTATTGGGTAAAAGGATTGAATTATAATCTATTGAGTGTTTCTCAGTTTAATAATTCAGGTCATAAAGTAGAATTTGAGAACAAGAAGGCACAAATCTTCAATGAATCAGGAACACTGATTGGTACCGGTGAACAGACCATAGGTAACTTATTCTATCTGAATGATACTAACCCCACTTGCTTGATGACTAGAAATGAAGACATATGGCTGTGGCACAAAAGGTTGTGTCATGTGAACTTTGACAACGTGATGAAGATAAGCAGGAAAATAAGTGTAAGAGGCTTACCGACGATGACAAAGCCAGACAACATCATGTGCAAGAATTGTCAAAAAGGTAAAATGACAAAGTCTAGTTTCAAAAGCAAAACCCATACATCTGATGATATTATAGAATTAGTCCATACTAATTTATGTGGACCTATGAGGACAAAGAGATATTATGGAGATAGATATTTTATTCTCTTTGTTGACGATTACTCTAGAATGATGACAGTCATGTTTCTAAAAGAAAAATATGAAGCATTGCAGCATTGAAGAAAAATGAGGACAGTTCCAATATTGCAGCCACAAAATCATATGAAGAGGTTGGAAAGAAATAGGTGAAACCACCCTAATTTGGTCTGGTCTGACCAAGGACCCTATTTTCCCTAAGTGTTATCATACCCCCAATTATGTCAAAACAACTCTTCAACTACTTGGCATTATTATTTTGAAATCAAATTTAATCTCCTAAGTGATCTAATCACTAAAATAATTACTTTATCCCATTTCAAAAACAATCAAATACATGGCTAAGATAATTAATTTAAACGGAATTAAATAAAATCCTAAATCCAATTTCTCACTTGCAAAAGAGAAAATCAATCCCCTAGCCTAATTAATTCAAAATTGGCTATAGTCCTAATTAATTATTACAAAGCAATCAAAATCTTAAATGATTAATTAAAATCCCTATTATTGAGTGAATATGTTATTACAACAATTCATTTCATTAATATTCCCTCTAACCTAACCAATCTCAAAATACCTAACCTTGAGTTCAAACTCATCCCAACCCCTTCTCACATGCTAATTCTTCTTAATTAGTTGATTAAACCCTAATTAGCTAATCTCTCCTCCACTCATTCTCTCTCCTCCCATCTCTATCTCCTTAATCCCCTATCTTAACCTTAATCCTAATCCTAAGCTACCCCTATTCTTGTCACATTCCTAATTTTGTGATTAGGAATTCAACCCACTCCCAAAAGTCAACTTTCTCAAGCTTGACCTTAAACCCTCACCCATGCTTCTTATACCCTCTCTCATGCCTCATAAATGCTCTCATAAATGAAGCATTAATGCCTCTTACACATTCTCTTCCACACTCCTCATCAATGAGTCTTACACCCTCATCAATGGCTTTCACTTCTCAAGGCTTTCCCCATTCCTCCATTTCTTCTATAAATTGGATGAATTTTGAGCACAAATGGCCCTGAACTTAATTTAAGAGTTGAAAGCATCCTTATGCTTCCCATATTTTGAGATTGGAAGGAGTGGACTCACGTTGCTCACATTTTTAATGATTCATATTGCATTTTAGTTGTCATACATGCATTGTTATAATCTTTTATTTTGGAGTTAAAAGGGACATGTCTTGAGCATATTAGATTAATTTCATTTAAATATTTCATTCTAGGTTGCATATGTCACTGATAAATGCATAATCTAAGGGCATATTATGACATTTTTTATACTCCTCCTAGATAGGAAGAAATAGGTCAGTTTTAGTGATTTATGTCAAAACCCTTTGCTTTTTATGATTTTTCACTAATATAATGACCTATTGAAGTATTGTATCTTTCTTAATAGGTACATAAAATCACACACACATTTATGGCACTGAACGTGGGGCTCAAACCCATATTTTCTTTCATTTCCTAATCTTTTTTGTCTAATTTGTGTTCTAAGATTCCATGTCCAGAATCGTTTTTGGTCATAAAAGCTTGTATCTAGGATATTTCATCACAACGCATGATATTTGCTCACACCTTGGATTTCAGTAATCGCATCCAGGAAATCCTTGACCATTTTTAGTAAAGGCTCGTATCTGGTCTGTATTCTATCGTATCTGGTGCAAAGGTTCACATATGGTACATAAGGTCGTTTCCTAGATTTCTAGGCTCGTATATAGGTTTAAAATTTTGAAAATTTGGTTGCCTAACCACTAATGTCTTGATCTGTTGTGATTTTGGCTCTTTAAACAACCTAACTCTTTCTTGCAGGTTGCTGATAAGAAGGTGGAAAGGATTTGCTAACTTGTGGTTTGTAGGGTTTTAATAGATTAACTTGTTCTTCAAATTCTTCGCAGTTATAAATTAAGAACACTTTCTAATCACTTGTTAAATTAATCAGATTAGTATGCTCTTTCCTTCAAGGAAAATTAGAAATTCAAAATTTGGTTTAAAATTTGGGAGGAATTTGGGGTAACTCAACAAGGCAAACAAGATCATCATTTAAAGTTCATTTTGGCAAAAGTAATTGAACAAGAAAATCATTAAACTATTGTAGGACTAATTGAACAATCTCATCATTTAAATTTCTCTTTTGGACAAAGTAATTGAACAACACAAGTCACCTAAATTTTGTGGAAAAAAAAAATAACTTCATTGTCTAAATTTGGGATTCGTAATTGAACAATCAAAGCATTAAATCTTGTGGAAAAATTGAACAAAGAAAAGTCATTTTCTAAATTTGGAGAAGTAAATGAACAAGAAAATCACCTAATTTGGGGAAATTGAACAAACACAAATTTTCTTTTCAAATGATTTATGCTTTCTTAAAATAGGAACTTAAAATCACACTCAAACTTACTACTTAGTCTCACTAAGGGATTTTCTCTTCCTTCCAAGTGGGGGAATCAAAAATTTGATATGGGGGATTGAGTTTTGAGTGACAACATTTGAGGGAAAGAACCTTGCATGACATGATTTTAGGAGAAAATGGCATGGACTAGGAGAGTATGTTCTTCTTCTTTTGAAGAATCAGTAATCTAGAAATCCTACGCTCGCCAATCCTTTCTATGCATTCCTAAACATTAGAGGGGTTTCCAGTTGAGGAAAAAATCTCCCAGGATGACCCATGTCAGGACAAGTTTACGCCAACCCTTCCAACTCACTATAATCAATATGCTTCCTTGTAGGCCAAAGCCTTAGAAGACGTGATCGGTTTTGTTCCTAGAATTTTGACATCATTCCTTGAACATGCTTGAGTGTATGTAGAGAGGAGCCGCTTGAATCTCGCTTTCCAGACTACATATATTTGAGTACTCATAGGGCTATACGCCTCAATTTTGCATTGTGCAATTCTATGGAAGACGGTTGCAAATGGATGCCCCATCATAAATAACACTTGTTGTCAAAAGAATATCTGATTCATCCCCGAAAGGGTGATAATATTTGTGCAAGGCAAATAGTAATTTCCTCAAGATACTCATCATTTTGTGCCCTCACTTGTATTTGGAGTTGAATAATATGGTATCATAATGAGAGTCATTGTGTGCTTGGTGATAGCCATATTTTGATTATCATTTGAGTGTGTAATTGAGTCTACGAGCAAAGATTTTCATCGTATGCTTAGCAACTAGGGATTAAATACGTGTTTGTTCACCTTTAACAATGCAACAATGCTTGATGTGACTGAAAATAATTAAAGAGATAACACCTTCAAACAAGCAACAAAATTCAATCCTTGGGCTACATGTGTTTTTAACTCACTATAAAGTCTCAAAATGCAATCTTCGATTAAACAAACTTCACGTGCTTCCAAGATGAAATTGACAAAATTGACAAAATTTGATAGAACCTCAAAAGATCATTTTTGGTCCATCCTAGCTTGCATTAGGTTGTGCAAAATTGTATCTGGTATCTTGTCTTGCATCTAGTCAGTATGTCATTGCATCTAGGGTGAAAGATCACATCTTGTATTTCTTAGCTCGCATCTAGTTCATCAGAGGCTCGCATCCTGTATTTCTTGGCTTGCATCTAGAGGATCACATTTAGGACAATGGGCACGTGCAGATTGATTTATCAGAAAAAATTTAGTGAATCTAGATACCCTTTTGGCTTATTAGTCTATCCCTGTTGCCTTTTTTGGTCTCTCTGTCATTGTTTCAATACTGTTTCAGACGTCTACCTTGCATGTCTTGTCGGTTTCTAACAATCAGTCTCAATACATGTGGTCTACTCACTTTTCCAAAAAAATTGATTCACAGCTCATTATCAGGGCATTCTAACCCTTTGAGGTTGGAATCATTCACTTCCATAAAAAACAAAAAAATACTTCTACCCAGACACACCTACTTAGACGATTTGAAACTCTCATTGGCACTATTGGGAAGCATTAAAAAAGTTAAGATACAACTTCATGGTTAACACAAGATGCAACAAGTACACTGCTAACGAATTAGAAGTACTTTCTAGGTCACTACACCTTCAACAAGAAGAAACATCTCGCAGTTCCTTTCTCGATTTAGACTCACCACAAATGGAAAGACCCACTCATGACGGGAGTGAAGCTTTTGCAGAATGCGACAATGAACAAGACTAACATGAATGAGAAAGTAGTCACAAAGAGTGAGAAGAACAAACTGACAATCGTGATATGTTTGACATGGATAGTGACAAAGACATAACCAAAGAAGAGTTGAACAACTCAAACAAAGTAGGAAATTCCAAAGGACATTGGAAAAGGTCATTCATGAAGACAAGGAAAGGTACTTTTTACATCTTGCTTCTATTGGAGTCAAACTCCCTAAGGATTATGATGTTGAGAGTCTCAAAGAAAAAGAAGAACAAACACCTATTTCTATTCTCGCAAGACAATTGACCTTAATGCAATCTGAACTTGCAACGCTCAAACAAGAGAAGGTCAAACCGACTAAGAAGTACTCTTTGGACCACTTATGTATGTTTCCTTTTGACAAAAGTATAAACATGGTTACATTTCCTCCTAATGTCGCAAGACCCAAATATGATAAATATACAGGAGAAACAGATCCTCATGACCATGTAAGGGAGTTTTGTGCTCTAAGCATGGAATATGTGCATGAACCCACATACTTAATGAGGCTATTTCTGGGAAGCCTAGGTGGGAATGCTATAGAGTGGTTCTCCAAACTCACACCAAGTGTGAAGTCATTTGAGGAGTTGATCCAATGCTTTGTCCAGCATTACTCCTACAATATTCAACATAATGTAACCATGATGGATTTATATAACACAAAGCAACGTACTGGTGAATCCTTCACACACTTCTTACAGAGGTGGAGAAATGTTTTTGCTCGGTACTCAAGAGAAATCCTTGAATTTGAAAAGATGGAAATCTTTATCAATAACTTGGTACCCAAGATGAATTACACTTTACAAATGCAGGATTCACCTAGTTTTGATAGAATGATCAAGAATTCCATCCGTGCAGAGGAAGTCATGGTTAAGAAAGGATAAATTACACTCCAAAGTGATAGCAAGACTACCAACAATAACAATAAGCCTAAATGGTGGAAACAAAACATAAATGTTGTTAATGATGGAGTGGTGGACGCATCTAATGTTACTCCTAAGCCTGAGGTGTTTAATTTGACAAATATCTTACAGGCAAGTAAGGAAGCTAAAGTAACACCCGCGCTACCAAGAGACAACAATGATGCTAAGAAGATTAAAACATGGACACCTAGACATCAAAGAACATTTACTCCCTTGGGAGAACCTCCTGAGGCAATTTTGAAAACACTCTTGGATAATAAGATTCTCACGGTTCCCGATTCAAAACCCTAGGAACCCAAAGTTAAACCAAAATGGTGGGATGACAATTCCTATTGTGTCTTCCATAAGAACAAGGGACATAAGACTAATAACTATCTTAAGCTTAAACACGTTATCCAAGACCTTATTGAAGGAAGTAAAATCAAAGTGGAAGGACACACCACTAATGAAGACCACACAACATTTAACAATCCATTCCCTAACTTTGACAAAGGAGACACATCTAAGGGAAAAGGACATGAAGTAAATTACACCTACTCCAATAACGACAATGTGATCAACATGTTAAGCATTAAAAACAAATCAATTAATGTGATCACAATTAAGGGTGCCAAAGACACATCCCTACACACAGATACGGTGACTCGGAGCCAAGATAAAGTCATGATCAAAGGATTCAATTCCTCATCCACACAAGAGACATCCTCAAAAAACACCGATTGTCACAATTCCCAAACTGGCAGCACCCAAGCAAACAATTACAATCCTTTCTGCAAATTATAACCAAGTAGATCAACTACAAAGAACCTCGGATCAGATTTCTATATTTGAGTTACTCAAGATCTCTCCAGTGCATAGTGAAATTCTTGAACAAGTCCTACATTCTACAAATTTTCCAAAGGACATCGATGTAGATAGGTTCCAGGCAATGATTAACCATATCTCAACACCACATTACCTCTCTTTCTCAGAATAATATGACAAATCATTGGCTCATCCACATAACCAACCCTTACACATTGAAGTCCTAATTCCTATGCCAAACATGTATTGATAAATGGAGGTGCAGGGTTGAACATATGTACCCTCAATCTACTCAAGAAACTGGGCCTTTCAGAACAAGCCATTAATTCAAGAAGTAAGATAACCATCAAAGCTTACGATGAAGAGGAAAGACCATCCAAAGGCCTCATTGTTCTACCCATTAGAATAGGACCAGTTGAAAGGAATGTGATATATCAAATTCTGGATCTACCGTTGGCCTATAACATACGACTAGGGAGACCATGGATACATGAAATGCAAGCACTGCCTTCCACATATCACCAATGTATCAAATTACCACATAATAGGGTGGAAGTCACAATTACTATAAATACAAGCTATACTTGCAATACAATCAGAGCAGATAGTATGGTGCCTCATAAAAAAGAAGCTTTGAAGGAATCTGAACTAGAGACATCTAAAGACATGGTCATGAGAAGTTTTGTAAAGACACTAAAACTTGAAAATGGTAGTATGGGAGAGTACAAGCTGGACATGACCCTGTCATTGAAAGAACTTCCCATATCTCCAAAATGTTATGGAAAACCTTCCTCATCTTTCACACCTGCTACGTCTAAAGAGCCAAAAATCCACAAAGAAACTTGTATGGTTAAAGCATGTACCTCTCAAGAGGATGACAAAGAAGAAAAGGCAGTCTTGACTTGGCTTTACAAAGGAGAACCAAAAAAAAATGAGGTAAAACATGTGGAAATATCCCTAGAAAAGTATGGTAAAGGATATGATCTTCTCAAACAAATGTGATATAAAGGAAAAGGACCTTTAGGAGATAATGAAAAGGGACTTATTGAACCTATACCCATGGAATTTAGAAATACCAAAGATAAAATAGGTCTAGGTTTCAAATCTGAAAACCCTACTTTAAGAGATAGTCCAATCTCTGACAAAGAAAGTGATGAAGAAGAAGAAACAGAACTAGAACAATGGACCTATGAGAGATTATTACATATTGGTATAGAGTATCCTAAATATCAAGGAGAAAGATATATAACTAGCTTTGAGACATCACAAGACACTCATATTCCTTTGTTAACACAAGCTCCTCTTCCAGAGATAGAAGAAACAATAGAAGACATTCTAGAAGTTCCCTTGATAGAAACAACTACTGAAGACACATCTCGACAACAAGATTCACATCCTAACTGGGGGCAGTTAGTCACAATCACACATGTCCTAGATTTACCACACTTTTATCTATGAGGGGCTAATAGAGTACATTAGGTAACTATTTCTGAATTCCTAAACAGATCTGATGATGAAATAACTGACTCACATGATTATGAGTGGTATGATTTGTCTATTTCCACATAGGATATTGGAATAGATGTGATTCACATGTTTTTTGCTCAATCAGAGAGAGTAGAGAATTCTAACACTACTCCTAACATTATTGATGCTCCTAAAGCAGAGGATTTATCCCTTCCCTAAATCATTGATGAAGAAACTGGCCTTCTCCTAAGTCTAGAAGAAATTCAGAGGCTCCAAGCTAGGAGCCTCCTTCTACAAAGAGAAGAAGAAGAATACTCAATTGATGAGTTGCTATAGTTAGGTCCACATATTACTAACAACAACCCATTTTATGACGGTTTAACTCTTGATGATCTCAATGCCATAGAAGTAGCTCTAACAAAACATGTCTTATCTGTTAATAGTGTTGACGCTAACGTGATGTTGTCCTTCCCAAAATCTGAATCCTTGTCCTTAATAAACCCCGACCTAATTGATTGGACTAAAAGAGATTCTACTCCTATCCTAGACTTCCCTAATGACTACACTTTGGCTTGCTACTTAAATTCATGTGAACCTTATCCTTCTTCCACCAATGCAAGGAGCAAAAAGCTCATCGAGGAGGATATCAAGTTTCTTAGTCAAAAATTGAAAAATAAAAAGAAGAAAATAATTGATGGTGAAAACCACATTGTGGTAGTATCAGATTCTAAAAAGGTTAAAAACAAAAGATGTATCTGATGGTGAAAACCTCTTAGAGACACCAAAAGATGAGATTCTTGATATCCTCCCTAAGAAATTTCAAGAAAGATCTTCAGTTTTGATAGAACCAACACAACCAATTAACTTGGGCACAGATGAAGTTCCTCAAATTGTTCACCTGGCACAATATTTGTTGGTCGAGGAGAAGATACAATTCACTAAATTCCTGAAAGAGAAAAAGATCAATTTTGCATGGTCTTACACTGATATGCCTAGACGCGATCCTAAATTAATAATGCACCATTTATCTATAGCTCCTGGGATCAAACCCGTAAAATAGAAAATGAGAAAACTGCATCCTCATGTTGCATTACTGGTAAAAGTGAAGCTAGAAAAACTATTAAAAGTTGGGTTCATCAGAGTCATCGCTTATGTAGGATGGATTTCTAATGTGGTTCCAGTATCTAAATTTGATAAATCTATCAAGATCTATACAGACTTTAGGGACTTAAACAAATCATGTCCTAAAGATGATTTTCCACTGCCAAACATTGATATGATCATAGATCTAACAGTAGGATATCAAATGTACTCACTCATGGATGGATTCTCAGGATATAACCAGATTAAGATTGCTACTGAAGACCAAGATAAGACAACATTCACATGTGCATGGGCAACATTTTTATGGAATGTCATGCCATTTGGATTGAAAAAAGTTGGTGCTACATACCAGAGAGCTATGACAACCATCTTCTACGATATGATACACAAAAAAATGGAGGACTATGTAGACGATACCTTGGCCAAATCAAAAACAAGGGAGGCTCAAATTGAAGACCTAAGAAAGATACTGGATCGCATGGAACAATTCCAACTCAGACTCAATCCAAAGAAATGTGCCTTTGGGGTACAATCGAGAAATCTCTTAGGGTTTATTGTTTCAGCAAAAGGAATTGAGGTGGACCCTAAAAAGGTAAAAGCTATACTAGAAATGTCACCTCCACATAATATAAGTCAAATGAGGATGCTACAGGGAAGATTCCAATCCATCAGGAGATTCATGTCACAACTAGCCGATAAAGCACAACCTTTTACTAAGCTACTGCATAAAGGTGTTCCATTGAAATGGGGCGAGCATTATGAAAAGAACTTCAAAGAATTAAAGGATTACTTGGCTAGTCCTCCTATTCTCATGGTGCCCATTCATGGAAAGCCATTACTCCTATATATTTCTACTACCGCTACATCACTAGGAGTATTGATGGCACAAGAGGATGAAACTAAAAAGGAAAGAGCAATCTACTATATCAGCAGAACACTAGTGTCCTATGAACTCAATTACAACATAATTTAAAAAGATTTCCTAGCAGTTGTCTTCGCATCACAAAAATTAAGACATTATATGCCATCACCTACAGTAAATCTCACTGCAAAGATAGATCCTTTGAAATATCTCTTAAGCAAGACAACATTAATAGGACGACTAGCAAAGTGGGTCATGATTCTGAGCGAATTTGACATTGAGTATGTGGATCGAAGGGATATTAAAGGACAAGTCCTCACTGATCAATTGGCTAATTCAACACTCCAAGATGATGAACCTTTGAGAATTGAGTTCCCTGATGAGAAAATTATGCATCTAACCGATTATCCCTGGAAGATGTACTTTGATGGTTCTTTCACACAACAAGGCTCTGGAGCAGGGGTTCTCTTCATAACTCAAGGATACAAAATACCCAAGTCATACAAATTGATGTTTCCATGCACAAATAACATTTTTGAATATGAATCATTAGTAAATGGTCTTAAACTTGCTATGGAGTGGAAGATTGTAGAGTTATAGGTGTATGGTGACTCCCAACTCATTGTCAATCCATTAAATATAGATTATCAGACCAAAGATGAGAATTTGATGCCCTACAAGCAACTGGTTGATGACCTAAAGAAATAATTTGTCTTCATTATATTCCAGCAGGTACCCAGAATAAAGAATAAAGCTGTAGATGCTATGGCTACATTGGGATCCATGTTATAGTTAGAGGAACATCAATTATTCTATGACTTCTTGGTGGAAGAATTACCCTACCTAGCCTTTGATACACCTGAACACCAAGTCATTTGTGCTTTGAACACCCCAGACCAATCTCGGTATGCTAAAATCATTGCTTACCTAACTGACCAAACTATACCCAATGACCTATCTAGAAATGAAAAATGAGCCTTGATTAGGATAGCATCACGTTATGTCCTCATTACTAATAAATTATATAAGCAAGCTCTTGACGGTACACTTCTTAGGTGTTTAGAACATGAATAATTGGATCACGCATTAAAAGAAGTCCACAAAGGTGTATGTGGATCTCACTCAAATGGCTTTTCACTAGCTACAAAACTACTCAGAGTTGGCTGTTATTGGCCCATCATGGAAAAAGATGCTATTCTATTTTCAAAAACATGTCACAAATTTCAAACACACGAAAATCTCATTCATGTTCCTACTAGAGAACTCATACCATTTATAACACATTGACCATTTTAGAAATGGGTCTTTATTTTGGTTGGACAAATATATCCTAATTCTTAAAGTGAACACAAGTTCATCATTATGGCCACTGAGTATTTCACTAAGTGGGTCAAAGTCATGCCGCTAATCAAAGCCACAGGCAAATAGGTGGCTATGTTTATCTTGAACTACATTATTTGTAGGTATGGGATACCCTCTTCTATTATAACATACAATGGGGGTCAATTTAAAAACCAAGACATCAATGACCTATGCACACACTTTCATATCACTCAGCATTGTTCTTCAAACAATTATCCTCAAGGTAATGGGCAGGCTGAGGCATCTAACAAGAATATTCTCAAAATCCTACACAAAACTGTGAGTAAGTCTGGCAGAGACTAGCATTTGCAACTAAATCCATCACTATGGGCCTATAGAACAAGTATCTGAACACCAATTGGAGCCACACAATTTTTCCTAGTCTATGGTGTAGAAGTAGTACTACCTATTGAAGTCAAAATTCCATCTTTGCGGGTCTCTCTCCAAGGTCTTGTTACTGATGAACAATACCACATTGATAGGATTAATGCACTAGAACTACTTGATGAGCGCAGAAAACAAGTGTTCGATCATCAAAAGGTGTACCAAAAATGAATGTAAAAAGGGTACAATAAAAAGGTCAAACCATGATAATTTCAAGTAGGGGATCTCGTCCTAAAAGAGAATCCTAAAAATGAGCTGAAACAAGAACAAAAGGGAAAGTTTGAACCCAACTAGCTAGGACCTTATGTCATTACTGCAACTTTTGGGACATGAGCTTATTAGTTAGCTACACCTGAGGGAGATATTATTCCTGATCCCATCAATAACCTACATTTGAAGCGGTTCTACACTTGATATCTAGCTAGCAAAGCCCGTGCAGTGAAATAGTTCTCAAAAAATACCAAAAAAATCATAAAATTGATCCTGAAATAATTCAAAAACATTGGAAAAAGAGAAAAAGAACAAAAACTTGAAAAAGAGAAAAGTGCCTTGGCAAAAACCTAGCAAACATGCATCTTGGTAGAAAAAATAATAAAAAACATTTTTGAGTGGTGAAAACCTGGCAATCAAGCATCACTTGTACTATGCACTCTATCTATCAATGCATTGCTGATACTAAGCCTTCACAATTACACATGTGCTATGGCTTGACTCTGTTTCCTTACAAATGTTCTATCCTTTCCTGGGATTTGTCTACATTTTTATCTTAAGGAACAAGTCATTCTACACTGGGGGCATCTTTGCTAGCATGTTAGGTTATGTATGCTAGGTCATCCTAGGATGGTTTTCCTTACAACACAATGCTTCTTGATACTTGCACCAAAATGTCACTTTCACGAAACAAGGGTGTTTCTTAAAAAACCACCTATCTGGCACAAACATTACACTCACATACACAGTGTTCCTAAAACACTACATTGGATTTCAAATAGGGACAAGGTTATACACAGACATGGAACACATAATGCTTAAATTCCAAATTTTGATTGATGAATCTCTACTGTGCTTGAAACATGAATCAGCAATATTTCTTAAAAACTATTTAAAATCATCATTTGATTTTGGTTTGATTATGACTCTTTTATTTTTTGATGACATTTCAAACTAAGGGCATTTAAGTAGTTATGAATTTTCTTTGCTTGATTCTCAATTGATGGTTGTTATGTCTTGCGAGTTACTCCATGATGTTTGTGCAAAGACAAAGAGTTGCAAGGACGAGGGGCATAAAATTTTCTTAGTTTTCTTTGTATGATGATTGTTTCAAATGATCCTATGAATTTCACCTAACTTAGATGTTTATGGTAAAAGCTGCCAACATGAGTGGATAGCCGCATATATCTTGATCTTTGTTACGTGTAAACTACCGTGAGGTTGAAAAAATTTCCTTATCTATTTTCTAAACTAAAGTGTACGAAACATTATGTACCCAAGGATATGAATTTTCAAGGTCATTGCGGGTCATGTATCTTACCTTACACTTGCATAGAATCTGATATAGTAAAAGGAAGGTGACTAACTTGTCATCCTCGTTTTTGTGCCTTGATCCGTAAGTTTATTTTTGACATTGCATCCGGTAAACATAGTATTCATACTTTCATAATAATCAGTCAGTATTAGTGATTTTTGTACTATCAGGTGGTATCCATTCCAAAAAGTTCCCAATGATGATAAAAATGTTACAATATCTACAAATTAGTGATAGTCCTAAGAGTTTGCATGTAGATGCATTTAGAGATTGCATGATTCATTAAAAGAAAGAAATGGTATAAAGGATTTGAGCTCAAAATGATTTCTAATTTCATTCATAAATCCAAAATTAAAACACATTACTCAATATTACTAATATCAATGTCGTTGCGCATCCATAACATACATTCTGCATTCATACATGATCCAGAGAAAATACAAAAACAAAGCATCCATACATTGTATTTATTTCTACATCCTAAATGTACCCATACATTTATTTACATAAGAAAATCTCATAAACATACATTTGCATATTCCCTTAATATCATTTTGGAACACATTTGTATCAGTGATAAATAAAAAAGCATAAATGATGTCATCATCTCAACTATAACTCATCATGAGACCAAGATAAACATACATCACATGTGCATCAACATCTAAACATCTATCAAAGCAAAAATAATCCATGAACATGTAAGAATCAGGAAAAACTGCACCAGATAGATACCAAATCATGGAACAGATCAAAAATATGGAACTGTCTACAAAAAGAGTATCAGAGTATCAGTATGAATCAGATATACATGTATGAAATATTATCGTACAAAAGAATATTCTCAAAAGGATCTAGACATACAATATGATCTCAAAAAATATATGGCAAAGTACAGTATCAACTCTGACTCCCCCCCTCTCCCTGATCTGGAGGAGGAGGAGGAGGTGGTACAAACAGAGTTACTGGTGATGGCATGGCCCCCTCTGACTTTTGAGCCAAACATGAAAAAGATGGTACTCTCTGACCCTCTGGTACCGCCGCATGATATAAAGCATAATAGTATGTAGCTCTCTACCCCAAGCCACTCAAGTTGTGCATCTCTTTCTGCAAGAAAAGCCTCTAATGTGGTGATCTTGGCCTCTAATGTGGTGATCTTGGCCCTAAGATGCTCCTTCTCCTGCTCACACTGTGATAAGTCATCTCCATCCCTACCAAAACCTCTACCTATATCCTTTCCTATGGGCCTATCCTGTGGCCTATCCTGTTGGGCATCCCGCTGCCTCTGCCTCTTCTGCTCTCTAGTAAGGAGTGGACTAGGATCTCTTTGTAGAGAAAAAAATCTGAATCAGGTACGATGACCCTCTCCAATGCCAGTAACACCACCTACACCTCCAACTGCACCCCCACCCCTATCATCTCCGCCATCATCACCATCATCCAGACCCTATCCTTTATCTAGAGGAGGGTGTCTCCCATCTCACCCACCATCTTGTCCACCGTCCCTACCTCCAGCTTCGCTATCTCTCTGAGCTCCTCCTCTGCCTCTGACAAGACGATCATCGACAAGATCATAATCTATAGGGTCCTCGATACGAGGAATGGGCTCATCTGGTACTATGAACCATGGAAAGGGATGTTGGAGCATTTGTGCTAGATATCCATTGGAACAACCTACATCTGCAACATCTAACCGAAGGTCCCATGCGACTCTGACCATATCCCTGATCTCTTGATGTGTAGTCCCATACATCAGTTGAAGGCCCCACAATGGTGTCTCATCTTAGATCTGTGCATATACTGTCATATCCTGGCACCTACCCTATAATTGGTCAAACTATCTCAATACACGGGTATGTAAGAAATGCTCTATGATATATTAGGTTTGGCCGATCAAGTACCTTCTCTGAAAGAAGAATGGCATTTTTCGCCTGTCATATGCCCACTCCTTGTAATCCAAGTATGGCCGCCATACTACTGATGTCATATCATCAAAAAGGTGATGCCAGTACTCTACCTTACCTAGATGGGGCTGCTGGATAAGACCTGAATACATATACACATAAGGCTACTCGGGTGCGCACTACCTATCTACTATCGGCCATGTAACTGGGATGTTCTCCCAAGCCCAGATATGAAGAATCAGTATCCCTACAGTCATGCTTTGGGAATACTGGTATACAAGCTCATGAAGCTCCCTATAAATATGGATAAGGATGTAGCTACCCCATGTGAATCTCCATCCCGAAGCAACCATCTGGTCCAACATATCTACCCATCCTACCAAAAAACCATGATGTCCTCTATCTGGCATTAGGATTCCACCAATTACTCCAGCTAAGTATATAGACAGGCGATCATAGTGATCACACATATAATCCCAGGTGATGTATCTACAAGCATTGGTATCATCTCCAAAGAAACAATGAGCTGCACCAATGACAATGGAAGATGTCGCCTCAAATCGCACCCCGTGACCCATAACTGGAACTCAAAGTATCCACCCCACATCCTCTGGTGTGACAGTCATCTCGCCGGTTAGGAGATGGAAGGTGTTGTGCTCTGAGTGCCATCTCTTGGTAGGAGCAGTCAACAACCCTCAGTTTACCCTAATGTTGGGTAAATCTATCAATGACTGTAATCCTACTCAGACCACTATATCTAGCTCATCATCCGTCAGCTATCGTGACAAGCTGAGGACATGGCTAGTGTATGGTCCTCAAAATGCTACCACCTCAAATGGGACATGTTTCACACAATGATAGCAATTACACAAGAAAATTAGTGCTCTATCTATGACGACTACAAAGAAACAAAATCCATTAAGTATTTTTCTAGCCAGCAGATCAAAGATAGTTCACATTTGTAGAATTCTAAGTATAAAACTAGATACGATTCAGTATTGATAGGGTATGATCCTTTTCTAAGATACGATTCTTGATTTACAGGATACGATGAGACATACATGGTATGATTCCAGAAACATCAGATACGACGAAAGAGGCAGCATACGACTCTATTTTGTAGGGTATGACACCATTTAAACTCTACCCTAATCTACTATATATGATACAATATTTGAACACAGGGTACGATCCAAGAAATATCATATGCGACACAGGATTTCTTGTATCCACAAGATACAACATGGGTTGAACAAGGTGTGATCTAGAATCCTAGATTCAATGCAAAATTCATTTGGCTATAAATTCTACGAAAATGCATAAAAATTAAATTTGCAGGGTAGATTTACGAGTACTTCCTAAAGGTGCGTAGTCGGTCAAGCGTTGATGTCGACGAGTGAGCTTGAAATGACTCTTCTCTATTGGGACCACCATCTTCTTTGCAGAGCTCTAAGGATAAAAGTGAAAATGAATAGTTAAAAAGTGGTTTTTGAGATATATATTGGACTTTTTGAGCTATTTAGGAGCTCCAAAACTCCTACCAGACAATTGAATTCCATTTTTTTCTCTTTTTGATCAATCAAGAATGAAATTGAACGTGCCTTCACCATTTTTCACTACACAGTAATATTTTATGCCAGTTCCCAAACATGCATAATTGCTCTATATGTTCTAACAATGATTCAAAAGATTTGCACAATCAGTTTTATGGGTTCTATATCGTCAAAAATCGCACATTATTCATCACAAATCTTGGTTTGACATCATTTTATCCAACGCAGAACTCACATTTTAAACGTGATTAACTTGGTAAGCTTGTGTTTTCTCATAACACATCCTCGCTTCCTCCTTTCTCCTCAATTGATTCTTTCTCAAATCAATCGATCAATTCAAGTGATATATCATTCTACAGAGGGATTTTATTCTTTTTCCTTTGATTTCATTCTCGAGGGGGCATGATCACTCTTAAATCAATCTTAATTCTTGCTCAAAACAACATTAAAAATGACTTCATTATCAAAAGACTAAAGGCATGATAGTTCCTTGACAAAGTTAGGACTATTGGATTGAAGGCTTTGATACTCACAAGCTGGATATCTTATATCTACTTTTTCTCCGATTCTTATTAAGCTCCTAGCAGCTTCATACTGACCTATGTTCAATCAAGTTTAGTGTCACTATTATCAATTCTTGAACGAAAACCAAGTTCATAATTGGTATCTTTAATATCTTTGCTTATTAACCTTTGTTTGATCAAGTTCAAAGTCAATTCTATCATTCTTATTTCAATCAAGTATGAGACTAGTCTCATCAAACATTTCATTCGATCAAAGATGAAATTCTCAAACTTTTTGAAGTCAACAAACTTTCTTTGAATCAAAGCACTACTCACACATCAATTCAAAGAGGGGAAAATGTAACCACCCTAATTTGGTCTGTTGTGACTAGGGACCCTATTTTCCCTAAGTGTGATCATACCCCCAATTATGTCAAACCAACTCTTCAACTGGTTGGCATAATTCTTTTGAAATCAGATTTAATCTCCTAAGTGATCTAATCACTAAAATAATTACTTTAGCCCATTTCAAAAATAATCAAATACATGGCTAAGATAATTAATCTAAAAGGAATTAAATAAAATCCTAAATCCAATTTCTCACTTGCAAAAGAGAAAATCAATCCCCTAGCCTAATTAATTCAAATTTGGCTATAGTTCTAATTAATTATTACAAAGCAATCCGAATCTTAAATGATTAATTAAAATCCCTATTATTGAGTGAATATGTTATTAAAACAATTTATTTCATTAATATTCCCTCTAACCTAACCAATCTCAAAATACCTAACCTTGAGTTCAAACTCATCCCAACCCCTTCTCACATGCTAATTCTTCTTAATTAGTTGATAAACCCTAATTAGCTAATCTCCCCTCCACTCATTCCCATCTCTATCTCCTTAATCACTTGTCTTAACCTTAATCCTAATCCTAAGCTACCAATAAGCTTGTCGCATTCCTAATTTTGTGATTAGGAATTCAACCCACTCACAAAAGTCAACTTTCTCAAGTTTGGCCTTAAACCCTCACCCATGCTTCTTAAACTCTCTCACATGCCTCATAAATACTCTCATAAATGAAGCATTTATGCCTCTTACATATTCTCTTCCACACTCCTCATTAATGAGTCTTACACCCTCATTAATGGCTTTCACTTCTCAAGCCTTCCCCCATTTCTCCATTTCTTCTATAAATTGGATGAATTTTGAGCACAAATGGCCCTTAAATTTTAAGAGTTGAAAGCATCCTTATGCTGCCCATATTTTGAGATTGGAAGGAGTAGACTCATGTTGCTCACATTTTTAGTGATTCATATTGCATTTTAGCTCTCATACATGCACTGTTATAATCTTTTATTTTAGAGTTAAAAGGGACATGTCTTGAGCATATTAGATTAGTTTCATTTAAATTTTTCATTCTAGGTTGTATATGTCACTGATAAATGCATAATCTAAGGGAATATTATGGCATCTTTTATACTCCTCCTAGATAGGAAGCAATAGGTCGGATTTAGTGATTTATGTCAAAACCCTTGCTTTTTATGATTTTCACTAATATAATGACCTATTGAAGTGTTGTGTCTTTCTTAACAGGTACATAAAATCACACACACATTTCTTATGATCACACTTAAATCAATCTTAATTCTTGCTCAAAACAACATTAAAAATAAATTCGGTATCAAAAGACTAAATGCATGACAATTCCTTGACTAAGTCAGGATTGTTGGATTGAAGGCATCAGTTCTCACAAGCTGGCTATCTTATGTCTACTTTTTTCTAGATTCTTATTAAGCCCCTAGCAGCTTCATATTGACCTACGTTCAATCAATTTCAGCATCAGTATTATCAATTCTCGAACGAAAACCAAGTTCAGAATTGGTATCTTTAAGATATTTTCTTATTGACCTTTGTTCGATCAAGTTCAAAGTGAATTCTATCAGTCTTATTTCAATCAAGTAGGAGACTGATCTCATCAGACATTTCGTTCGATCAAAGACAAAATTCTCAAACTTTCTGAAGTTAGCAAACTTTTTTTGAATCAAAGCGCTGCTCGCACATCAATTCAAAGAGGGGCAAATGTAACAACCCTAATTTGGTCTGCTTTGACCAGGGACCCTATTTTTCCTAAGTGTGATCATACCCCCAATTATGTCAAAACAACTCTTCAACTGGTTGGCATAATTCTTTTGGAATCAAATTTAATCTCCTAAGTGATCTAATCACTAAAATAATTACTTTAGCCCATTTCAAAAATAATCAAATACATGGCTAAGATAATTAATTTAAAATAAATTAAATAAAATCCTAAATCCAATTTCTCACTTGGAAAAGACAAAATGAATCCCCTAGCCCAATTAATTCAAATTTGGCTATAGTCCTAATTAATTATTACAAAGCAATCAAAAGTTTAAATGATTAATTAATATCCCTATTATTGAGTGAATATGTTATTACAACAATTCATTTCATTAATATTCTCTCTAATCTAACCAATCTCAAAATACCTAACCTTGAGTTCAAACTCATCCCAACCCCTTCTCACATGCTAATTCTTCTTAATTAGTTGATTAAACCCTAATTAGATAATCTCCCCTCCACTCATTCTCTCTCCTCCTATCTCTATCTCCTTAATCACCTATCTTAACCTTAATCCTAATCCTAAGCTACCCTTAAGATTTTCACATTCCTAATTTTGTGATTAGGAATTCAACCCACTCCCAAAAGTCAACTTTCTCAAGCTTGACCTTAAACCCTCACCCATGCTTAAACCCTCTCCCATCCCTCATAAATGCTCTCATAAATGAAGCATTAATGACTTACATATTCTCTTCCACACTCCTCATTAATAAGTCTTACACCCTCATTAATGGCTTTCACTTCTCAAGCCTTCCCCCATTCTTCCATTTCTTCTATAAATTGGATGAATTTTGAGCACAAATGGCCCTGAATTTTAAGAGTTGAAAGCATCCTTATGCTGCCCATATTTTGAGATTGGAAGGAGTAGACTCATGTTTCTCACATTTTTAGTGATTCATATTGCATTTTAGCTCTCATACATGCATTGTTATAATCTTTTATTTTGGAGTTAAAAGGGACATGTCTTGAGCATATTAGATTAGTTTCATTTAAATCTTTCATTTGAGGTTGTATATGTCACTGATAAAGCATAATTTGAGGGCATATTATGGATTTTTTAATACTCCTAGATAGGAAGAAATAGGTCAGTTTTAGTTATTTATATCAAAACCCTTGCTTTTTATGATTTTTCACTAATATAATGACCTATTTAAGTGTTGTGTCTTTCTTACCAGGTACATAAAATCACACACACAACAGGAAGTTGCTCAAGTCACTAAATTAGTTTCCTCTTCTCTTACCTCAGTAAATCCATTTTCTTCTAGACCAAAATCTACTCCTCCGATCATTAGGAAGTTGTTTATAGAAGAATTAGTCTCTGCCACCAAAGTTACTAGTGCGGAGTCTTGGATAGAGAACACTCTAGAGCGCAAAAGGAAGATGATAGAAGAAAGAGCTCCCAGCAAGGATACTCTTTCAAGGGCCTTACAATCTATTACTACTGTGAGCAAGGTGAAGAAAGAAAAGACATTGTCTATATTAGGCCGAGATCCAGAAATAGGGCACTTCACCATAGAGGTAGCGAAGCCCACAAAAGAAGGCAAGTTTGAAGATTTAACCGCTTCTAATTTCGAGCTACAGTCATTTGATATGGGGTTAGCTCGTCATGATACTAAGGTGGATTGGTGGATATCCACTAATATAGTAATTGAAGAAGAGCTTGAGGAGCTTAAGACTACTAAAGTACAACTTAAAGAAGAAGTCAATGAACTGACTAACTTTATCAGGCAGTTAGTTACTCCAATTGTAAGCATTCCTAGTGCCCAAACCACCTTCGACCCCAATGCTTCAGAGAATCAAGCCATCATCGCCAAGTTGCAAGTGTGTGCTAAAAATGTCTCGAATGGCAACTCATAGCTCTTTATTCATGGAGTGCAAGGGTTTGTAATGGAGACCCTCAGATTGACCTAGTTTGTGCCCATGCAAGTACACCATAAAATGAGAGATTCAAAGAGGAAGAGAAAGAATGCTAGTCTCCATGATAATAAAGTATGCATGCAAATGAAAATGGAAGCTATTCTATATGATAACAATGCAAGAAAGGAAATTAATCTATATGATAACAATGCATGATTATTCTATGAAAGGAAATATGCAAGATTAATCTATGAAAGGAAACATGAATCTAATCTAAATGAATATCCATGGATGCAAGAAGAAGACAAGAAGAGAGAAGTTGCAATATCCAAGCTCAAGTGCTCAAATTCTCTTCCAAAATTGCTCTCCAAACCTGCAGCATAACAATACTTAAAAATTCTATATGAAAATAAGGAGAGATTTCTTTATAAAGAGCAATGGACAGTAGAGATTAAGAGGCAAAAAGAAAATAAGCAATGGTGGAGATTAAATCTTGGTTGATCTATGTGCTCATATCTTCAAAAGGCAAAATCAAACACTATGATTAAGAGGCAAAAAACCCACCACTTAGGAAGATGTGTAGAAAAAGGAACTTTATTTATTTTTATTTAATTTATTTCTTTTTTCATCAAAAGAAGAGCTTTAAGTGGGAACTTTTATTTATTTAATTAAAAGAGGGGTTTTCTTTGAATTAAATAAATTAGAAGAATTTTATTTAATTAAAAGGGAGAAATTTAATTTAATTAAATAAGATGAATTTTATTTAATTAAAAGGGAGATTAAATCTTTTAATTAAATAAAAATGATCAAACCTTAGGAAATATTGAAATAATTGAATTAATTACAATTTGATCAAGGAAATTGATTTGAATTGAAATTGTTGCAAAGCATTGATTCAGGAAATTTGATAAATTGATAAATGGGGCTCACAGTCTAGGCGATAATTTTAGGGTGCATACATTTGCCCCTCTTTGACTATTGTGTGATCTTTATGGGAACACATGTAGTCAAAGAATGCAGTTGAAATGTGAGATCGATTTGGGATCACAAAACAACACAAATGTGTGATCTTTATGGGAACACATCAGGACAAAGATAAACAGATTTAAAAAAAGACAAGGTCAACACCCCTGTAAATAGGTAATTGACAAGTCCAAGATAAGAATCACAAGCAAGGTTGCCCCAAGAGGAACAATTGATAGAATTGATAAAGTTGAATCAATATTTGAAGTTTGATAGGTATTGCCCCCTCATGATCGAAATCAGAATGAGATAGAGGAGAAACAACAAATTGATAAATTTGATCAAATCAAACTAAAGATAAGGTTCTTGATGTAAGATGAAAGATATAAGGATCATAGAACCAAGGTAGATCATCAAGCACGAAAGATTATGCCCGAAGGTTGAATTAGAAGAAAAGAAGTGGGGTAAAAGTGAATAGAAGATAAAAGTTTGGAAGAGGTTGAAAGAAATGGAGAGAAGAAAAAGAATTTTCCTTAAGAAAGAGAATGCCCCAAAATCAATCAACTGTTTAAGATGGAAAATTTTGATTGAGATCACGAAAGAAGATAAGGAAATGAAGATCAGAACGTGATCATGGTTGATTAAAATTCCACAAGAAAGATGAAGGAAACCCTCTCAAACTTATAATGCAACCTAAAAATGCAAACTAACATGAGGTCTAACAATGCAAGCTACATGAAAATGAAAAGGTGTACTTGCAATAGAGAAACTGTAAAATATGACTTTATGTTCATCATTCATAAGAGAATGCTAAGGAACTTATTTTCATCATTGGGCCATTATTAACGGACATCGGAAAATCACACAATTATCACTAGTCACAAGTGCAACTATAAAGATATGAATGTGATTTATATCGGATTGGAATGTGGAAAGATTCTAACATAAGCATCAAAGACATAAAGGTCAAGATGACTGTGATGTTAGCTTACCCAATTTAATGTAGCAAAATCATGCTTGCATCAAGGCATAGAGGCCAGGATGACTAGCAGAATAGTTGTGCAAAAATAGTTAAGCATAGAGTAGGAAGAAAATAAAAAAATTCCCCATGCCCCAAGTCCTCTAGATATGCATCACAGAGAGACTTATTTAGACAAGCACACTCAACGAAAAGCAATAACAGTCAGCACACAAAGAAAAGATCATGACATAGCTCAAGCATTTAGTGTTGCCTTTAAAAATTTAAGTGTGTTAACTGATACTGAGTTCTGAGGATAAGGATCGAATTCTTGCAAGAAGATAAGATCACATGACAAAACTAGGTAAGACCAAACCGATAAGTGTTGAAAAACACTCGATGTCAAGGGGTTGTATTGAAAAATATAGTTGGGGTGGTGTTGAAAAACACCATTTGTGAGATGTCCTAAAGACTAACACATCCAAGAGACTGAAGCTAACACAGGTATGCCCCCTAGACAAAGACAAAGACCAATTCCAGACTGAGGCAACAAGGAAAAGGCTAAGTGTTGAGGACATGCGCTAAGAAACAGGGGTGCAAAGGCTTCAAGTAGCACCCGTTTCTAGGTTTTCACCACTTGGATTTTATTACAATTTTTTCATTTCATTTTTTTCATTTTTTTAAAATTTTTTTTAGGACTTTTTATAATTTTTTTGAATTTTTTGCTACCAAGGCGCCTGTTTCCAGGTTTTCACCAAGGCACTTTTTCTATTTTTTTAAATTTTCTTATTTTTTCTTATTTTTTGGAATATATTTTTTTTTCGAAGACACATCAAAGCGCTTATTGCTAGGTTTTCACTAAGATAATCATTTTTTAGGACATTTTCTGATTTTTAGAATTTTTGACAATATATCATTTTTTTGGACTTTTTTAAGATCAATAAGTATGTACAAAGGATGCCCCCAGATAGAATGGGCATCAAACTCTCAAGCAAGATCACATTGTGCAGTCTCGATGCTTAGAAAGGTGGAGGACAGGAGGGATTAGCAAGCTGGTGGAAGAGATGGAAGACAGGAGAATGTAGGAAAATGAAGGGAAGAAATCCTCAAAGACAAACTCCTCAAGAGTACCCAAGCTAGGGAAAAGAAAGAAACATCATGTAAAGCACACTTGGACAAGCAATGAAATGCGAACATAGGATAAGTCACAAAATCATAATGCAAGAGCAGGAAAGGATGTAGTCCAAAGGAGTAGACATGTCAAGAGGCTTCATAGCACCGTGTTTTACTCTTTTTTTTATTAGATCAAGACCAAAGGGGAAAAGGATAGCGATAGGTGAAAATGAATGGAGGAAGATAGATATGAAGGCTAAACATGAAAGGAATGAAAGAAAAGTCATTGTAAGATAGCTCACAAGATAGCCCAAATGTTCGTGTATAGATCAGCATTGTCAAGATCAAAGACAGAATATAGAATGGATTAAAGATGTAGAAGAACTACGCATGATGCTTGACTACCAGGTTTTCATTAAGGTACCTATCCAAGGTGCCACAAGGGAGTGGTTTCACCATAGGATGAAATTATTTCTCTTTAATTTTATTTTAAATTTATTTATTTATTTATTTTTGAATTTTTTTGGAAGAAGGCAAATTTTTAGATAATGCTCCTTGAAAGGATAAACCATGATATGCCAAGGTGTTAATCTCTAAGTTCTGTTGATGATTAGTGACCAACACTTAGTTATTCACTTAGGCAGTTTTAGTTGGCTATCACTGTGGCCGAGCTAAAACTATGCAAGGCCAAGCAACATTGCTGAGCAATTTTTTAGTTTGCCTAGTTACATTGTCAAGCTGAGAAGGATACAGAGATGTTAAGTGTTGAGCGACAAAGAAGTCAAGTGCCGAGAAGAATAGTTTTTGTATACATGTTTGGAATGATTCAAACTTCGAGGATAAGTGATCTGGCCGACTTATATAATCTTTTTGGGCCGACTTATGTATGCATTTAATATTCTTCTACAGAGTTAGTTATGCATTTAATTATTTTATCCTATGCATGAACATTAATTGTAATACCATCAAGGTATAGGTATTAGATCTTGATCGTTGATCTAGATCTTGCTATCAGACTTGAACAGATATATTAGATTGCTTTGAAACCCTATTTTTGTATGTGTGTATAAGAAGAGCAGACAAAGTGTGGTGACTGCATTTTTCAAGTGAAATGCATAGAGGGTTATTTTGTCAAGAAGCAGAGATCAAGTAGAGTGACAACACAGTGAACAGAAGAGTAAAGTTATATCAGATTATGAGATCATAGAAGGTACTAGAAAGAGGAGATCTGTCATCAGCATCAGAGTGCAAAATGAAGGATCAATACTTGAGACATTCTAATCATTGTATCAGGTGAAAATCTCTTAACATAGTGGTTCTAGCAAACCTTTCTTTATCTCCTAACAGAGTGCTTACTTTATTGTAAGTTAAAATCCTTTAACAGGGTAGATTGTAATGATCTTTAGCTCTTAACTAGGCAGACCTTTAACAGGGTAGATTACATTTTGTAATCAACATTTGTAGCCTTAACATGCACACTTTATTACTGCAGTAGTGGAGAATTTTGTGGGTGTCATCCCCACCCCAATTTTACCTATTTGGATTTCTGGGTTACCAAGTTATTGTGTTATGTGTTATTTATTTCATTGTGTGGATACTATCCGAGATTACATTAGATTCATATATGTATGAATGTGGATCAGTTTGTTTTAAGTGTTTAAATTTGAAGATCTGATTCACCCCCCCTCTTAGTATCTTGCTTTCCCATTATTGTATTTCCAAAAATTGGTATTAGAGCTCAGTTCTCTAAAAAGGTCATAATCATCTTGAGAATATAGATCTTGAGATGGAGATCTACAAGATGGGTAAAGTCATTGAGAATCAAAAGATTGATATTCAACTAGCACTACAACAGCTTGAGACTGCAAGACAAGAATTAAAGAAGTCCTTGACTGCAAGGAAAGATTTGGCCAAACTAATGAATGACACTCATTATCAGGAAGAGGACACTACAAATCTATTTTAGAATGGAGATTCTACTGAGAGCGATGCAAAAATAGAAGATCTACTGGAAAAGAACAGTGCACTATGTGAAGAAGTCAAAAACCTGAAAAAGGAACAAGAAGCCCAATCAATAAGAATGTTTGAATTTTTTGAACATAAAAAGAAAGCCAAAGATGACAAGGCTATGACAGAAGAAGACAAGAGAATGATGACTACCAGACTTAATGAAAGAACACATGATGTACAAACTATGATAGTCAATCAAGTAGACATGGAAAATCAATTAATACTTATGAATTAGGAGATCAGTAGGAAAGACTTGGAGATTGTTAATCTTAGATCTGAGAATAGTCAATTGAAAGATGAATTGAGATCTGAGAAATAAATTAATAACAGAGTGAATGATCCCAATGCTGTTATGAGCTACTTTGAACAACTAGTGGAAGCATCAAGAAGACCTAAATATTCTTCTGGATTAGGTCACACTGACAACATACAACCACTAAAGATGGAGAATCATCTAAGACAGGTGAAAGAAGGTATGCAAATCCAAGAAACAACAAAATCATTTGCCACCACTATGGGAAACCAGGTCATACAACAAACATTTTCTAAAGCAAGAATGGTAAGTCCAATCCAAAAACTAACTTTAATGGTTATTGCTTTAACTGTAATAAGTTTAGACATGAAGCACGTGAGTGTAAGACAAAGGAAAGAAAAGCACCTATACTCAATGGTAATTACTATAACTATCACAAATATGGTCATAGAGCTCAAGATTACAGATCTAAAGGTAAACAGTAGTGGACATCAAAGGTACAAGAGAAATCACCAAGAATAGGCAATACTCACAATTGGGATTACAATACATGGCATAGTTGTCATAACTGTGGTGAGTATGGACATGTTCCAGAAAACTGCATAAGGACACATTTCAAAGGAAAGTCTAAAAGTTGGATGAATGGAAGCCTAGTTTGTCACAGTTGTCTGAAAATTGGTCATACAAGGAAAGCTTGCAAGACTAGGGTTCCTTCTCCTTCTATTGAGAAAATAAGGGAACAGATGAACAAGACATGGGTTAAGAATTCTGAGCCATGCAGCAGTGAAGCTCGTGAAGCTGAGGTCACCCAATCTAATGGACCAGGTGATCACATCATCACCAACTAAGAAAAAGAGGTATGTAAGGAACTATATCTAAAACTCTTATCTTACATTAGTTCCTAACATGAAATGTACAAAAGTCCATATTTGCATATGTTAAGATGCACCAGGACATATTTTGAAGACAAATGCCGAGTTGAGCCAATTGCACTATAGGTGCCAAGTACCAATCATGGACACTAAGGTCGAGTTCTTTAGTGAGTGTCGAGTTTTGTTCGCCGAGTAAGTTTTATGATGGCCGAGTTTAGTAAGCCGAGTGGGATGCAAGTTGTGTTAAAGCTGAGGACAACTAGCTTGCACTAACTCAATGGGAAGAACATTCATTGCTTACCTACCTTGACCTTTCAAAGTCTATAAAGGATGAACAGTTGACACTTCATTTTTACCTTGTGATTTTTATTGTTTACAGAGTGATTGAATTAATTTGTAGAATTGATCTTAACGAAGTTATCATCAAAGATTTCATCAGCGTGTCATTGGAAATCCTAAGGAGAACAGTGTGAAGTGTTACTTTTCAAGGTACTCTATTTTTCATCTTCTGAACCCTAATTTCAAGATTATAGCTGCAAGTTCTTTCGCACCAGCTAAGAGTATGGAGGGGGAACAACAACAAATTTAGTTAGCACGGAGTGATGAGTGTGAACCTCTCAACTTTCGATTTGTTCCTGAAAGTGTGATCCAGAGTGATTTAACATGAGCCCTCTCATCCATTCCACCCAAGGTACTTATGATCCATGATGTTCGATCGTGTTATATGGTTAATATTGGTGAAATAGGTGATAGTGAATTGAGGAAGTCCTACAGAAAATTGTGTATCGATGGAGTTCTAAAGGCAGAATTCAAACATCTAGCCGACAAAGGGTTAACTCGTGCCCTAGATTTTACATAAGGTTTCAAAGATGAATGGATTAAGGTTATCCTTAGCTGAGTTCATGATATGTGTATGTGGTTCCAGTCAAGATCACCAAAAGCATGATTCATCGAGTGACTGGATATCCTGTAGTAAAAAAAAAATGAACAATGAGGGATAACAACAAAGAAGAAATTACACTGAACACTGGAGCCGTATGGAATAAAAAAGGTATGACTATCTCTACAATTACAGACCTAGAAATTGATTTTGGAGTAAGAGTAATAGCATATAAGTTTTATCAGTCAAGTAGATTGGATAGTGTTCCTTGTACATCCATTGATTAGGCATGGAAAATTGTGAAGAAAAATCATACATATGATCTTTCCGAGCTACAACTGACACAATTAGCTAAGAACCTAGCATCAATTTGAAAGGCTAAGAGCTCATCATGTAAGTTTGGTTCCTTACTAGTTTGTATATTTTTCTACATTCAGGATACATTTCCTACATTGGGAAATATTGTTTGGAAAAAGGATAGACCCATTACAGTTCAGAT
>MU223848.1:681956-716032 GCA_018584345.1 Thuja plicata
CATCCTATTTCACACTCCTTGGAAATACCTTTCACCCAAGGAGTTTTGATCATGACTTACTATGATGAATATAATAAGAAGGGGCTATTCTTGTGATCAAATAAGTTCACAATGGTATCTATAATACATGCACTAATGTCATGGTCCTAAGTAGAAATATCTTGAAAATAAGATGCTAAGGGAAAATGAATGTAATTCCAAGAGAGATGAACAAATGAGATATGTGATGTTTTTCAAACCACTATTTAATTTTTGGATAATGGTGAATTGGTGCTCTGAAGTTAGTGAGGAGAATTTTTTGGTAGGACATTTTTGTTATGTTGAAAAATAGGCGATAGTTTGCCAATTAATATTACTATTTTAAGGCCATGGGCAAGGTGGATGATGGAGTGATAGGGGATGGGATAATTTTAGAAAATATTAGAGGAGGTCCCAAATTAGTGTGAGGAAAATATGGGTTTGAAAAATAGTTATATATAACATACAACATAAATATATCTAAAAGATTTATGTCTCAAATCTATAAGCTAGGCTGTTTAAGCTTTCAAGCTCTTACTAAATAGTTGGAATGACTTTAAACTTACCACTAAATTAATTATCTTTCCTCCCCATCCATTAGTGGAACTAAAAAAGTATCAATCCATAATCAAATATTGATCACATTCAACACTAGTGTTTATCTTGATTATTTCATTCCTTTATTATACATAAGATACCATAGATTAAACAAAAAACTCAATCGCATGAAAATGGATTCAAAACAAATGTTCTCATCATACGCATACTAAAAAATTATTACAACACAATACCCAACACTTCACATTACATTATTTCCCAGATGAAATACTAGTAGGACCAACATAAAATAGTCCAACTTTGAATATCCTTAGACCGTGAAGACTCTTTTACTATTGTATAACAAATATTTCCATTGATAAGTAGGAGATATTTTTCCACAACAAGTCAAATTGTGATATTGCTATCAAGATTCAATTGTGTAGTTTTTTGAGTAAAACTCATTGACCCATGTTTCATGAGTAGTGGTTCACTTGAACCAATCTCTCATGAGAATGAATGGAACACTTAGAACTCATTTCATCTAGGTGATGCTCACAAAGGTGAAGCACTATGACTTCCTGGGAGGTCACCCACTCTTCCTACAACCCCATATTTCCATGGTAGAGAAAATACTACACCTTTATGAACAATGGTTAGACATAAATTCTTCTTGCGCCAATTGAGAAGGCAATATAAGTATACATTAATGCCAAAGATGGGTACTTGTGGATGGTAAAAAAACATTCGATGGTTTAAAGAATGAAAACTATAGTCCATAATAACAATGGTGTATGTAATAGAATGTATAGAAGAGAATGGCTTGTAATATGGATCTTAAAGTGGTTGAAAGTGTATCATAGATGTTTGTTACTACTTTAAAATTTAACAACACAACAAGATTGTGCTATGTAGTTGGAGTAGATTAGGTGAGTGAGAGCAGGTATTCATTTAGTACAAGAGATGCACTGCTTCCTAGTCAACATAGATCTTATATCAGTTACAATGAACTGTCTCAATATTTTCATACGCAGAGGGTTTGGAATTCCTAGATGGTCATACCGTAATATTAAAGTACAATGCTGGTTGTAATTTTAGAATTTTAAAATGTAACATCTGAGAATTTCATCAGACTTTCAAGACTGATTTGACATAATATAGATTTTATAATTCATCTTCTTTGATTTCAATATTCTTTTAAAAGAAACAATATTTTGTGGGATCTGTGAAGTGAAACCCTAAAAATCCCAATGTTGTTCAATGAACAAATAAGGGAGCTTTTTTTTCAAACTTGAAGTTTTCATCTTTTAAAAAAGGCTCTAAGTGAAAAATGGATTGGAAGAACCTATTCCCTTACATATTATCTCTTTTATATTTCATCTAATATTTTCATCTATCCACATGGTAGTCAACAATTATTTCAAAGTTGCGAGGAGCAATGCAGGGGTTGACAAATGCAGTAGAGATTGATGGATGAAAAGACAAAAAGGATTCGACGGGCATGTTTTAAGCCCAATTACATCATATAAAGTAGAGACATTATCAACAAAAAACTATATTAGTTGCAGTTCCAATCAGATCATATATAACAAAGACATTACCTGCATATTCTTTTATTCATTTTCAAGAGAAATTAAAAGCCTCGTAGTTTTTAAGAATTGATGAATTATTTTCTATAGTATGAGGAAACAGAGGAAACAATAGTGTATTCTATTTTGTGATGATAATATTTGTGCAACAAGTCTGTAATCATAACTTTTATCACTATAAGTGAGTATAGAGGTAGGGGACATAAACTGCTACATTTTTCTTATACTAGAGTGAAGATAGGAGAATAATTCAAAATTAAAATTAGATGTAATTGTGATACTGCAATTATAGTTTGGTCATTTGCAATATGACAGAAGTTTTGAACAAATGTAAATCTTTAAGATTGACTGTGATGATGATGTTATGGTGGAATGAATGATGTATTATCTGAATAAAATTTGTACCATTTTCATTGTTGATGATGAATAAAGGATGTTATAATGTTGTACTTATGATTTGGTGGCAAAGAAAACTATTTATATTGGGTATTATACTACGAGCTTGGTGAAATGGGTCCTTTTTTAGTGATGGACTTGTTGTCATGTGGTCATGACTTGTGTAAGATCCTTGCAATCACAGTGTCAATCCTAAAGACATCAAATCTTCTCAGATAAAAAGTTTTGATCCACCTTCAACCAAAAAAAGCTCTTTGTTACAGGCCCATTACTGTTATCTTAATACTATTTTGTTTCATTCATGGACCGCTCATTGGCCATTTTGATGAGGACTGCAAGCCTGTCATAATCTAGGAAGGTAAAATCCTAAGGGAAATGAATGAAATTATTTCTAAGACAATAGAATTGCAATTATGAATGATAGGTTAAAGAAGGAGAACTTATACTTACAACAACATAAGTTAAAATTTATGACGGTACATTTAAAGTAGGATCAAAAGTAAGGAGTAAAGTGAAAGTTGAAATGATAAAGTAAACACTTTTAATTCCTATGTTTGAAATTCTTTTAGGAAAAACTCTTATCTTTCTTAGATTAACATCTCAGATCACACTCTCTTTACAATAGATTGGAGAGTATGATCGAAAATGTTGATCTAAAAGCTATCAATTATTTCTACAAATATTTGAAAATACATCACAATGAAATATCATATTTGAATTTTATTTCTAACACAAGCCTATTATTACAAAACTAACAAAGTATATACACACACACACACACACACACACACACATGCATAGGATCTTCAATTAAAAATATTTTCATAGACCTTCCTCATACACACATTAAATATAAAATATAGTGTGCCTTGTGTTAAGATACCTACCAAATCTTCTAACTTAGGAATAGACAAGATCACTAGGGGACATTTTTTGCTCAGATATTTTTCAATGGTTATACATAAAATCTACTATTTTACTCCTGCCATTGATGTAATGCAACACCCTCTTCTCTAAGACATTGTACAAGACATGTGCAGTCAACATAATTAAGGATAAATATGGGTATCATCATTTGCTCATCTATAGATAATTTTCATTAACGTTACTGGATAAAGAGCAAGGAATTACATGAGATCATTCTCTCACTAAATTGATATGACTAATGTATATAACATCTGATCTTATCCCTAGCCCTAAAATATTTGGAAACTATGAGACCTAGAGGAGGGTAGGTATCTCCTATCTATTGGACACATGTCTGGTAGTCAGGGGGTGTTTTCTGATGTCTCATGATGCTTCAATGTGCATCTCTCACACCAAGAAAAACCAAAGAGAATTAATGAAAGTAAAAAGTAAATGAAATACCCAAGGTCCTAATAGGTGAGAACTAAGAAGGCTTAAACCACTTCGTTTGTAGAGTCATGTAATTTTCGTGGTCCATATTGTTAGATTTGTTAGACTTCTAGATTAAATATCATACACAGTTTAATCCAAAAGTTTAACAATCATTGCCAACATTATGTGCTCCCTCTTTACGGACATCCAAGTAGGAATGTTATTGTTGATAACACAAATAGGCCACACTGAGTAAATAGATCTCATATCTCCAAATGGATTGACATCGTCCACTGCCAATGAAAGCTTGAGATTACGAGGTTATTCTTTAAAGTGTGGCCAAGTTTCCTCTATGTCCTTAAATGCAGAACCATCTGCAGAAATTCTCATAATGTCATCTCGACTTCTATTGCGTGCATGGTAATCCATAAATTGTGCTAAGGTAGTGCACCTGAATAATCGTTGCAGACGTGGAATAATGGGAATATACCAAAGAACCTTGTGAGACACCTTTTTTGTTATTTGATCTATTTGATATCTACTAATATGAAAATCATGGAATTCTGTTACAAATTCATGTTGTTTATGATATATAATATGATCATTGGGACATGCATGTATTGTTTGATATTCCATCCCAATATCTTTCATAATGGCAGATAGTTCCCGGTACGAGCAAGGTAGAATATTTGATGGTGGTAAAAAACACTCACCTATCAACCTAAGGCAAAAGATATAATTAGTATACATGATTCACCCTCTATTAAAATAAGGAACTTATGACTAAAATAAGTGAAAAAGATGACATATATGACATACCTTAACATTCGTGACATTGCTACATTGGATAAACCATTCAAAACCTTGAAGTTCACCAACAAAAATACAGCGGAGAGAAGAGTTGTTTGGGAGCCTTTGTATAGGGTCTCATATGCCTTCTCAAGTATAGGTAAATTAAGGTCATTTTCATCATCGTGATCAGTTGTGCCAGTACTATCATCTTCAATCATATTCTCTGGCACATGATTAGCTGCAACAATACCATCATCTTCAATTGTGTTCTCTGTCGCAGTATCATCTTCTTCCATGGAATCATTATCTTCTCCTTGGATATTCACAACTCCATGTTCCTCCACTTGGAAATTCACACTCTTGGGATTGTTATGGTCCATAACACGTAACCCAGGGTGGTTAACCTATATCAAAATGATGATATTAAATTAACCATGACCATGATCTCATCATCAATTAATTTTTATGTATATAAATTGTTAAAAAAATATATTGAAATACTTGCCAATGAACAAAAATCGTGCCCCCCCTTCAATGTGACCATGATCTCTACAATGTTTCTCAGCTGTTTTGACTAGAAGTCTTCGATTCTTTAAGCCCTTGTAATTTTTGCAGGGACAATAACATTTTCCATCACCTTTTCTTTTAAAATTATCCCACAATCTAGCAATTGTCTCCCTATTTTGTTCTAGGTTCATATTCTCAGACATGGTCTTTCTTCATAGGAAAATATCCGGGCTATAATTATACCAAAAACTTGTCTCCCATACTCTAAATTAAGATATTAACGTTGTAATCCATCAAATATTAACATAGTAGCATTAGTACTATCTTGTATAAAATAAAGCGCAAATCCATTAAATAGATTTTGACTGCAAAGCATTGTACATTTAATCTTATCATGATTCATATTTGATAGGAATGGTATTCATATTTGACAGGAATGCTAAAAAAATAAAATAAAAATAAAAATATAAAATATCCACTTCGACATTGTTGGAGATAAAGTGACTATTCTGAGAAAGGTTTGGTGGTGAATATTCACATAAGTCAAATATAAGACAACTAGGAATGTCAATTTGATGGAATTGTGTAATTACAAATCACCAGTTGCCACTTGTGGCTAGATTACAAAGAACCCTAGAAAAATCCCACAGCTTGGAAATAAGCACTAATAATAGCGACATTATGTTAAGAAATCCCTAAAACCACACTTAGAATTTAATAAATCCCTAGAACCATAAAGTCCATTATCAAATCACCTTCATAGTCATCAATTCATCATTAGGACAAAGATCCAATCAGAAAAACATTATCTTTATTAAGGCATTATTAACCTTTTGCGGCAGATCACAATTCATACACCAATTAGGTCTCTAGGCTCATTAGGCCTTACCATTTCTTAGAACTTACTAAAATTACTAAAATTGTAGACCCTTAAATTTGTAGACACTTTAAATTGCAGACCCTTAAATTTGTAGACACTTAAAATTGTAGACTCTAATTGGTGGAGTCAACCCTTGATCCCATCTTGAAGTAGGCTCATCATCGATGATTGGAGTAGCTCAAGAATTAGAGTATTCAAGACATTTACCAGAGCAATATTTGGAGGCAGACCCTTCATCAAGAGCATGAGAAGTAGCTTCAAATCCACGTGATTGATTTTGAAAAATGTTATCATGCATAGTTTGTTTAGTTTATAGTTTAGTTTATTGTTTACATAAACATTATCATGACAATTGATAGTAAGCTAAGCTACTAATCCTGGTTTTGTTTTTGTTACTAGATATTTGAATTCTTATGATGGACTTCAAATAATTCAAGATATGGTTGTTGATATTTGAAAATTTTCTCTTGGTTTCTTATGCTTAGACTGAGAAACAGGGAACATGGCGAAATTAGGTGATGACTAAACCCTACTATTTCATCTCTCTTTTTTGTAATTACAAATATTTATACTTAATAATAAAATTTCCTTGGCTATGGCCGCTTATTTATAAAAAAAATTAATGGAAAAATATCTCTTAAGACATTAGGAGAAAAAATAGTAGTTCCTCTTATTTCTTAGGATACAATTCTAATCTATCTTGTAGAAAAAATTTCCTTGTCCCATCAGATTTCCTACTTTATAAATATACATCTTCAAGCTCAATCCATAGGACTATTCCTTGGACACTCTTTAAAAACCTCAATCCATAGGACTATTCCTTGGAAAATATTAGTCCCTAATCCATGTTCAACCACGAAACTTCTTATTATCCTTTCCACAACTCAACAATATTAGTTTTGATCATCTTAACCCTAATCTCTACCTTTTGGAAAATTTACATTAATCATGAATATCACACCAAATTGATCACGGCTTCCAATCATAACTTATTTTCTGTCAAACAGCCCTAGCTTCATATTCATCTTAACATTGTTGTGGGGGAGGATTGAATCATACTATGGTCTACACGTCAACAACCACCAGAAGATAGTTATATTTGCATATATGCAATGAATAGTTATTTTCAATGTCAATCAATAAAATATCTAAAGAACTACTCAACGCTATAGGGTTTGGTAATTGCTAAATGATGCCAAATATTGCCACATATAATTAGAGAGTCCCAAAATTATATTGATAGGGACAATTCATCGATGATCCATCAGATGAATTAAACCAAAAAGGAGGCAACATCAAACATAAGACTTATATCATCCAATCAGCGATTGGGGGGAGTTTAGGACACATATTGAATCAACACTTCGATAGAGAGTCAGTCTCAGTAACATGCGGTGAGCATTTTATTAGGAAACGTTAACCATCAAATGAGACAAACTCAACAACTAGTCAATCACAGTCCAATCAGTAATTCTGAGACATTCAGTGACTATATTGTCAAACAGAAAATATCATTCCCAGCGGATAAAACCCCAATAAGAATTAGAAGTTGTAGCATACAACCTAGTACCTCATCAATTAAATACAATCAATATCTCTACATTTGCATAATATCTAGTTTCCAAAGAAGATAAACAATAATAACAATAGAAGGTTAGAGAGGAAGTCATAAATAACTCTCTAATCTATCTAAAGGCCAGAATAGAGTTATCAATTGAATTAATCAGAAGCAATTGAACAACCAAGATAGCAAGTCAGATCAGAACTTAGTTCTTAGTAAATAAGTGGAAGAATCCTCATTTTCCATTAAAGGTACATCAATAAATAAGGATAAAATTAAGGAAATTTTGAGATTAAATGTTATAAAGAAAATCAAGGTAGAGAATCGGGTCTACTCATCAAGGAACAAGCAAAAGTTTAACATCACACCAAGATTCTATATATAATTTAAGATTCAAGATTCTACACCACACCAATAAAATTCATAGCATTAAAAAATCATTGTACTACTTGTTCAAAGACAAATCATCTAGATCAATGTACACAAGTATTTTGAAAAGAAACTTGTGAGTCATTTAAAACATAAAGACATGGCCCTCCAAAGCCTATAGCTTTTGTTTCCAAATATGGAAGTATACCTCCGCTTGCTCACTAATTTCAACATTGAATGAAATTGTCAATCACTGCTTAGTTGTTCTTGAAATCCATGGATGTAAACCTCTATATACTTGTAACTGTCTCCACAACCTCTTGCGGCTATTATGATAGTGAAATTTTATGTCTTATAGAGTCTATCCAGTAGAGAATTGATCTATATATTATTTCTTGGAGGCATATGGGATTTTCCATGTACTCTAAAATATTTCACAAGTCAGTTTCATGGGAATTGCATAGTAGGTAATGTGTGCTAGAAGGTTTTATTATGTGGAAATCCTCAACTATTTCAAATTCTGCTGCACTAAGCTTTTTGATATTTGAACTACCTATTAAAGTATTTTGCTTACGTTCCTAGGGTGAGGAACATTGAGGTAAATTCATGTCACTAATGACAATAACCCTTATCAGGACCATATCAAAAGCATCTTATTGTACATTAAATATACTTTAATACTCAAGGGTTTAAAACTATTATATTAGCAAAAAATGTGACCCCTGGGATATGTCAAACCTTACTCTTGCTTTGTCTTGCCAAATTTTTTGCATCCTTAAATTAATTCCTTACATTATTTCTAGTGCCTTCCTTTAGCCTAATCACATACAAAATGCAACCCTTAGAAATTCATGAAAGGGAAAATATACTGATGTGTTTTGGACAGAGAATTGATATGGCAAAGAAAGGTAAAAATCAGTATGATACTGGTTGGAATGGGATGGATAAGTTGCAGATTTGGGAAGGACAAGACAGTCCAAAGAAGAGAGGACTAATTGAAAAAAAAATTGTGTTGATTGGGACAATGAAGTGTCCCATTGGAAAACCAAAGAATGGTGATGAGATTGGTAGTAGGAAGGGTCCACATGACTCACACAAGGAGTCACAAGTGCAGGCATTGTCAAGAAAACATTGTCATCCACAAAGACAATCACCTCATGTACACTTTTCTTCTAATGATTTGTGTGTGAATGTAGGTTGGTAGGGTGTGAGAAAGAAGGCTACATTGGGGGACTTTTTGATCCCTAAGTTTTAGATTTATCCCAGGAAGGTAAGAGGACCAGTAAGCCTAACTCTTGGGACAAGAGTTTCCTTGGAGGAGGGGAGTATGGTGCAGGGACACCAAGGATCATCAATCAAGGTATGAAGACCATAGGAAGGGAAGACCCCATAAAAGTCAAAAGATCAGTTGGAAGGTCTTAGAGCCTATAATGGTTCTCAATTGTTGTAATGCTCTCAATTGATGTAGTGCATTAAATAAGTTTGCAATATCCTTAAAGAACTAAAATCTTGCTTGTAAGTGGACCAATAGTGTCCAAGCATAAAATTATGTCCTAAGAGTCTAGAATAGGTCATTGAAAAAGTTCAGGGCATTAGAAGTCATTAGGTTGGAGTTTGGAATCCAATAAAGTTATTTTTCATAGTTTAAAATTCAAATATTTAAAAAGTAATGGCTACATAAGAGTTTAGAGGGAAAGTAGTGTTTTATTATGTTTTAGGCCTTAACTATTCAACTCAATGTCCAAAGTTTGTTGATATGGTTATAGGAAGTTTATATATTATATGAGGAAGTTTATTGAAAGGCAAAGAAGCCTGGATCTGTACAGACAGTGACTAGAAAATTCAATAAAGATTGTATTTCTTTTCATTTGGTGATTTGTATGTGGGGATTCATGTGAGTTTTGATTGGTAAGAGTATACAAAGGACCCAATACACATTGGGAAGTAACATTGAATGTTTTTGAATGTTTTGAGAGTCACTTAGTATGATTGTTCCTTCAAATGCAGCGTTATAATACTGTTCTGCACAGATTTCTTTAATTGTTTGATTTCATTTCATGAATACTAACCATTCCATGGACTCAAAGGCATAGGATCCATGGAATGAGATTAATTTAACCTTTTATCATAGTCTATAACCATGCATATACAGATGAGATAGAGGAAAAGAGTGATCACAGTCAACAAATGAAGAAATTACATTGAATTTGATGGTATAGGTATAGTAGCAGATGATCTAGTAAAGTGAGGGGTGTATTTTATAATTTGGGATGTCCTATCATGCCTGTCTAATGGTCAATAAAGCACTTGTTGTTCCTAGGAGTGGTTAGAAATAGGACATTGTGAAAGCCCTAGAAATAAGGGTTTGAGGAGTCAAATTTGGGGCTTTTGGGGTTCCAGGAGGTGTGAGTCTAATTCCTTTCGGATTTGGTCATTGGAGGACATAATAAAATACTCTTGAGGATTTGGGGTCATAAGAGAAAAGGAATTATACAGTTGCTTTGTTAATTGGAGTCATTTTGTGCACTTTTGAAGCTACAGTGGGCAGACAATAGTATAAGGTCCAAAGAAACCTATTGAATGCTTTTGATATGTTGAAGAAAGGGATAGAGGGTATCTGAAACAATTGTTTTTCATTTGATGCTTTCAAGAAGTTAGGAGTTATAAATTGTTTTCAGACGTTGCATGGCTACAATGCGGACAATTAGGTCTCTGGAAGTTTGGGAGAAGATTGGGAGTTGGGTGCCTTAGGGGTTGAAAATGACCTTGAAATCTATTGAATATCTTTGAATGAAACCTATAAACATCATTCATGTCACCTTGCTGGGGGAAAAATTGTCATATTTGAGTTCATTAAAGCCTTCAAGGGTTTGTGAAACCTAGTCACCATTTCAAGTTTATAGCTATCCCTATGTTCGACAATCCATGAACTGTATTTATTGCACAAATTTCTCCATGTTTGACACTTCTACCTTTTCCAAAACCTTCACTGCCTTACACATAATATGAATTAATGAAGACTTATGCACGTTTATGGATTTTGTATCTCCTTGTTGACATAGTTGATGAATGATGCTAGGATATGGATGTCATTAATCTTTTCTCAAAAATTTTTGCTTCTTATTTGGGGGACCCTTCCAAGATGGGAGCTTTTCCTAGTTGTCTTTCTTCTTCTTTCCTGCATTTGGCATCACTCTTTCTAAATATGGAAAACTTATGGGAGTACTACTAAAGAGAGAATTCAATGCCCATGGGTGCCAATTTAGGTGAGTTTAAGAAAAGGTACTTTTTCTAGAAGATAAGATTTGCAAAAATGGAAAAGGAAAGAAAGAAAAAAAAACGAAACCTAGGAAGGCCCCACAAAGGGGAAGAAGAAAACAATGACAATCAATTTTCTACTGGATAAACTCTACAAGACTCTTGAGTAAAACCAACCTCTTGTGGCTAGCATGAATGTACATTTAAACCACCTCTTCATAAGTTAATAAGTTGCAATCTTACTGATATGTCTGGTCATGATAGCACTAGATATCATAGAGCCACAAATAGATGGAAACTTTCACCTATTTGAAAAATAAGTACACTATGACTTCTTCCATCCTCTTTAACTCTATATATGCTTGGAAACTATGCCCTATTTTCTTGTAAGCAAGAAATATGATAATGAGATTGCTCTTTCATCTATACTATAATACATAAAGTAACTTTATAAGGGATGAAACAACTTAGGTTACATGCACAATAACTAATAAGATATTAATAGTAACAATAACTAAATTTGACTTCACAATGCTCGAAAAAGAAATTTGAGTTCATAAGGCTTGGAAAAGAATACAATGGTCATCCAGTTCCATATTATTATTTAATGACAAAAGTTTCTAAGGGAAGATAGTTTGTTTATCTTTTCTATTAATGTTAGGTTTGACAATTGTTTTCCTCATTCAAAAATTTAGCATTCATAAGGCCCAAAGAAGAAAACAATGATCCTTACGTTATATTAGGTTCGACAAAAATGATTTCCATGTACACTCGGATGAAACATTTATGGTAATCATAATTGAATTTGAATTGACAAGACTTAGAACTCAAAAATTAAACCATACCTTTCAGACTCTTGAGTTAAAGCCCAGATGTTGAGGAATTCACTAATGGTGGATGCACACCAATTCTTAGAGACAATCTTGTTACCAAGGGATTACATAAATTGCAATTGAGAAACAAAGGCCTCTTGGATCGTAAAAAAAATAAAAATCTTAATCATCTCACATCTGAATATGCAACACAAGGTTTATCCTACAATAGAATAGATTTAAGTCATAGCATGAATGTGATGACATTAATTTGTCATTAGTATGCAAACAACACTTTCGGTAGGCATACACCGAAAGATAGGACAGAGAAAACCGAAGATCAGATAGAAAGAGATCACCGAAGATGACTAAGTGCAAAGAGAACTAATGACACAACTTAGTGTATAAACCAAAAATGCAAAGATAGAAGGATAAAGAGGAACCCGACAGAGGAACCCAATAGGGGAACCCGACGTGTAGGATACAGTGCAGACCGAGAGATAGTTAAAGAGAAAACTGAAAAAAAAAAATAGAAAGAAATTCAACTAATTTCAAAGCATAACCAATAGAACAAAACTGAAAGTTAGTCAACTCATTTCAGAGCATAACCGACATACAGAAATCGAGAGTCAATTGCAGCCCGCAAAAAGTGGATCTGACTTCCACGTTAGATAAAGGAGTCTTATTCTATTTATAGAATATTGATTTGTTTTTAAATCAATTTCTTTAGGGACAAGAAACATGAATGTAAGTGTTTTAATCAGTCTAACTGATTTAAAACACACAGAGTAGGAGATCTAAGTACAAGTTGTAAACCTGATCTTAGAGTTAACATTGTTATTTGTGAAACTTAACGAAGTCAATCCATCTTATAAATAGATGATCCAATCATTCATTATAGATGGATGAAAAAGGATGTGAAGAGAGAGGAGAACATGAATGAAGCATACGAGCACATCTATGGATTAGATTGAAAGTGTCAAGAACAAAAACATCAAAAGGTGAATTTGGTTATCAAAACCAAGAATAGAGACTACCGAGAATCAGAGGTATTATTCAATCACAATTATCCTTTTCATGTAAACTAAATTGGATCTGTATCAGCAATAGGAGATTGCATTTGCCAGGTCAATTTGTAATTTGCTATCATTCTAACAAGTGTCGGAGCAAAGTGTAAAAATCCTTTCAAGGAAGGTGGACTTAACAGTCCAACTACAAATCTCTTAACTGAGTGCACACTCAACAGTGTTGCTAAAGTTCCTAACAGAGTAAAATTTAACAGGTCTCCACTGATACTCTTAACCAGGTAGATCATCAGAAGTGATAAAATTGTAAGCCTTAACCGGCCCCTTCCAATCTGCAGATAGTGAAGATTTTGTGGGTGTCATCCCCTCCGCAGTTTTTACTTCCTAACAAGAGTTTTCTGCGATATCATATCTTGTGTTATGTGTCAATTATTTTTATGAATGTTTCTATGAATGTTCACATGTATGTTAATGTTATGAATTGATATAAATCACATCAGATAGTATAGATCAGATTGTTTGGATGTACAATTGATTACACAAAGGTTAATTGATAAAAGGATACAAAATTTTTAGAGGTACTGATTCACCCCTCCCCTCTCAGTAGATACTTCCCATTAATCCCAGCAATTGGTATTAGAGGTAAGTCTCTTCTTGAAAATCTTAAAGGCTTAAGAGAAAAGATCATGCAATGGAGAAGTACAGACTTGATAAGAATAATGAGAATAAGAAGCTAGAAATTCATATGTTCTATGAATAGTATAAAGAAGCTAGAATCAATATGAGACAACTACTAGATGAAATAAATAATATGGCATCTTGCTGTAATGAGACAGATTATCATAAGGAAGAGATACCAGATTTCTTTGAGTCTTCAGGATCAACTACAAGCAAAGCATCAGATACATCATAAGAAAACATCACAAGCCTAACTGAAACCAATCTACATCTGGCCAGACAATTTAAATCTCTGCAAATCGGTCAAGAGACATAGATGGTAAGGATGATTGATGTCATGAACAATGCTATACAAGCTAAGCAAGAAAGAACACTAGCTATTGATGATATAAGAAAGATTACAGAAAAACTACAAGAAAAGGAGTCTGAAATACAAAGACTTACAGAGCATCACCATGAGATTACAAATCAGATTATTCTTATGAGTCAAGAGGCAAACAAAATAAATGTTGAACTCATTGAAAGAATAGAAGCTATCGGTGAACTGAGGGATGATAATGAAAAGTTGAAACATGAAACAAGAATTCAGCAGCAACATAATGAAATTATCAAGAAAGTTGAAGAAAGAAATAAAAGAATGGATGATTTTCTTGAAGGACAACGAAGAGTCAACAACAATACTGGTCTAGGTTTTACCAAAAATGGAGAATCATCAAATCAAACTGATCCAAAGAATGTCTATACAAATTCAAGACCAAGAAAGCTGACATGCAATCACTATGGAAAGCAAGGCCACACATCAAATGTATGCAGAGGCAAAATGAAAGGTATTCCTAAATCTACATCTTCATTCATAGGATTTTGTTATAAATGTAACAAGAAAGGACATAAGGCATATGAATGTAAGTCTGAGATGAAACAACCAAAGAAGGAAACCTTTATGGACAAATACTGTCCTACATGCAAAATGAATGGGCACACAACTCTTGAATGTTGGAAAAAGAAAAGGCAAGCATGGAAGCCAAAAGGTCAAGAAACTCCCTATCAACCGAAGAGAGTCGGTAACCGGTATGTATGGGATTACAACACTTGGACAAATTGTACAGCATGTGGAAGATATGGTCACATTGCTGTAAACTATAAAAGACAGTGGACTAGAAAGTCTAGAGGTTGGACTAACCCCAGAATGGCATGCTTACACTATCATAAAGTTGGTCATCTCAAGAAAGACTGCAGAGACCGAATGACAGAAACCAACACATATCCCAATGGAAACACCATTGAAGATATCCATAGGGCAAGAGACAAAATGTGGAGAAAAGCTTCAAACAATGATGATGCTGGACCAAGCAATGCAAATGGTGACACCCCATCTAATGGATTCGATGACATCACCACCCCCACCTAAGTAGAACACATAAGTATGGAACTGCATTACCCAAGTTATTACTTTACATCAGTTCCATAATATATTGATTAAATGCCAAATTAGCATAAGAAAGATGCATCATGGTATTACTTGTTAAAATCTATGATAACTATGCTATCGGGTATATATACCAAAACCCGTCGGTATACACTCAAAGCTAAGACTGCCTACACCTACCGAGAAGCATCGGTTAAACTAAGAAAGAAAAGTTGTTAAGTGTAAACCAAGCCTTGTTGGTAATCAAGAAAAGTGAACAAGTTTTCTGTGACATCGAAACCCGTCAGTAAAAGCAAGTGGAATAACGACTGCTTTGAAATGTTATGTTGTCATCGAAGGAAAATGAAGTCTTTGCTGACAAACTCTGTCTTCATACACTAATGAGTTGGTAGGCATTAATGACACACATTTTAGGGAAACAACTATAAAAGGGCAACAGAATAACTCATTATTCACCATGACCAGAGCAGAGCGACCAAGGCAATTTTTGAGCAGAAAGCGACTGAATCAAAAAGTGACCACAACTCGACAAAAAGCAGTCCAGAAATCTTTGCAAGAGTAAACAGTAAGTTGTACAGAATCGACAACTCTATTTTGTGTATTTCATAGGAAGCCCTAAATCTAAAAATGGTCACGACTTCGAGAACTATGAAATCCAAGAACACTAAGAAGGATGAGTTCAAACTCATCAAGAATTCAGCATGTGAAGAACCAAACTACAAGATTCACCCTGAGGTTGCCTCACAACCCGACGATGCTGGAGCATTCTTGCGAATACCAGCTAGGGTTTTACTCATGGAAGCCGTATGATCATTTATAAACTACAAGATTGCAGAGATAGGAAATTCAGAAGTTGAAGAAGCTTATAAGAAGCTATGCAACAAAGATGGAACTCTAAAAGATGAGCATAAACATATAGAACTAAAAGGTCTTACCAATGCCCTAATGTTCCTGAAGGTTTTCAAAACTGAGTGGATTCAGTTAGTACTAAGCCGAATGCATAATTGCAAGCTATGGCTTGATGAACCGAAGGTGATAACCTGAGATGTTATCCATGCTGTCACCAGTTACCCTATAACCAAAAGGGTGAAGGCACTAAAGCATCCACCCAAGGCCGAGACCGAGAAGATGACAGGAGCCAAATGGGCTGGCAGAGGATTGAAAGTTTCCACCATAACTGATGATGAGATGAAATTCAGTGCATGCGTTCTAGGTTACAAATTCTTTCAAGCCACCAGATTGAACAACATTGCATCTAGTGCAGTAGACACAACGTATAAGATTGTGAAGAAAGGAACACAGTTGGATTTATTCGAACTACTACTGAATCATTTGAAAGATAATTTAAAGACTATTAGGAATGCAAAGTCAAACACATGTAAGTTTGGCTTGCTCATAATGTGTATTTTCTTCTACTTTCAAGAAACATTCCCATTGGTAGGAGATGTGAAATGGGACATCAGGAAACCGGTCACCATGCAGATCAGTGTACATATAGCCTCATTGGGAGAAAATTTTGAAAGAGTCATGGATGAATACTTTAATGTATTCAAAGACCGAATGCAAGAGAGGGTAAGGATCCCCGAGAAACTCATTGAGAAATATAAAGATGAAATATGTTTTATGGTTGATATAGATCATACATATATCAAGCCTGTTGTACTGAGGACAGCGTGGCTTCGACCATTAGAATATGAGATAAACATTGATCTTGCATCTCAAGTAATTAATGCCTTGTTAAATGAACCACTTGATAAGAAACAACCAAAGTTTGGAACATATGAAGAGGCCAAGACAAGAATAAAATCGGGTTTGGTTGTTAAGAAAATTGTCAAGAAAAAGGACAAGATGGTAAAGAATCTCAAAAAGATATTGTCAGCCACAGAGGAAGAAACCGAGTAGGAAGAGGAAGTTGAACAGGAGGAATAAAATGAAGGACAGTTATCTATCGGTGAAACTAAAGAAAATAATGAATCCGACGCTACAAAGTCAGATTCACTGCCTCCTCCACCAATCAAGAAGCCAAGGACCACAGTTGCTTCTAGGACACGAAGCCAAACATCTAAGGATTCAACTCCTTCACCTTTGAAGAAAGGAAAGGTCAGAACCAACAAAAGGAAAGCGACCACACTGAAAAGAGGAGCAAACAAAAGAGTAAGGAAGCTTATAAGAACCCAAGAAGACATTGAAGACATCGAGCAAGATGAAGCTACAGAGGAAAAAAATGTCAAGGTTAAAGCTCCTGAAAGCATTGATGAGGTATGCAAATATATTGCCAATTCAGGATCTATAACAAATTCTAAGATTAGAAGATGGTCAAATCTGAATCCAGAAGATCAGAATAAAATTGAAGATGCCATCATAGCAAAAATGTACAAATTCAAATATGTACCAATACAATTTGAAAGTAAAATGTACCAAGGGAACTATTAGACAAATTATATGCTAGATGGACATTTGCTTTGAAGAATGAGAAGGAAATAAGAGAAAGAGTAATTGTTACTCTCATGCCTCCTGAATCAAAGAAGGTATAAATAGATGAGATGATGGAGAAACACACAAAGGAGTTCTCACCCAAGTTGAGAGCCTACAAATTTCTTGAAGGAAGGCTAATAGAGCTATGGTGTAAGATTCTGAATAGACCTGCTGAGAAAGATAGCCCCGACAAATACCTACAACAAAAAGATGTTGATAAGGAAACTCAAGAATAGATCTTAATAAAAGATGTAGAAGATGATACATCCGTTGAGTTAGACAAGGAAGAAGATGACACAACTGGAAACAAAAATGAAGATGTTGCACATGAATCATGGCCAAACACCACAAATGACAACATTGTGGATAAAAATATCATTGACATTACTAATGATCCAGCTGAAGGAATAAATAAAGATGAAGATGTCAATGTAACAAAGGACACAATCGATGAGCAGGAAACAACACTTGATACTGCACAGGTGAACATACTAGGCAACATGCAAATATTGATACAAGCTATCAATATTCTATAAGAATCAAACAAGTCACCTGAAAAAGATACTCCTGAGGATGCAAGGGAAGAGGAGAAGAAAGACAACACCGATGATCATAAGGACATCGGGGACACTCAAACAGTAACTGATACTGATAAGGTTGCAGGAGGAGATTCAAAACAAACAGATGCATAAACAACAGAGAAGAATGTAGAAACAAAGAATGATGAAGCTAAGGACACTGATGAAGGAGACAAACATAAAGATGACACTCCTGAGGAAACCGACAAAGGTGCTACCGAAAATGTGAAGGTGAATGTGGAGACGTCTACTGACACCCAACAAGCTGAAACTGATACACAACAGCAGAAAGAACCACAACGGGTTACTTCATCAAGCACAACTGAGAAAGCCGAGAAATTGGCAATGGTTTTACATTCAAGTGCCACACAAAAGAACAAGAAGAAATCTAAGAAGAATAAATTGGAAGTCACCCTGGAAGAAATTTTTGAAATACCAAAATGTGACCCAACTACACTTGATTTTGAAGCATTACAAGAATACGGTGAAATATGCCAAAGGAAGGCATTATAGGAGAAGCTAAAGAAACAACACCGAGACTCAATGGTACCGACAACAACAAGGGACGTCTTGCATCAGATTGTACCCAATGTAGATAATGATCAAAACAAGCCAATTCTTGATCAATTAGAAACTCTCACCAAAGCTATAACAACTCAAAATATTGATGTAGAGATGACAATTGAGGAGAGAGCAGAGCAGCGGTACTAGCAGAAGCTCATTGGGAACATCAGCCAAGAAGTGGTAGTCAATAAGGTAAAGCTATCATAAGTCATTACTGAATTGGATCCAATTATAACTGAAGCTATAACCTTGATTCAACAACTGGGCACATTAGACAAGTTCACTAAAGAGAATAGTGACAACATTGCAAAGATGGATACAGATCTAGCTAACAATGCAAAAAGCTTAATCACCGATGGAGACAATGCAATTAAGTTGCATTATGAGAAGATCATAGAAATAAAGAGGTTAAGGCAAGAACTGTGGGAAGCAGAGACACAATTCAAGGAAGAAGTCACTGAGCTTCAAGCTCAAATTCTACCAAACCTTACTCTGCTCCAACAACACATCAATTTAGCATGGCAACTGATAGGAACTCCTGAGATGTCTGTAGTAGACAACATCTATGAAATGCACTCCAAGATCACACTCGAGCACATGGCTCTTGAGAACTTAAAGGAACAATGGGAGAAAATGATGGAAGACATGAGGTCTTCACACTCCCACATTTTTGATAAACTATAAGGTATTGACCTTTGCGCTTAATATCAAAAAAGGGGGAAAATGATATGTATATGTATATTCATATGGGAAAAATGATATATATTCACATGGAAAATGATATGTATATATACTCACAAAGGGAAAGATATCATATGTATAGATATATTGGCATATACACATGGGGTCATAAAATGACTAAGGATTTTATATGGTGTATATACTTGACATTTTGTTAGTATTTTGGACATATCAGTTTTTGATACTAATGTCAAAGGGGGGGATTGATGACATTAATTTGTCATTAGTATGCAAACAACACTTTCAGTAAGCATACACCGAAAGACAAGACAGAGAAAACCAAATATTAGATAGAAAGAGATAACCGAAGATGACTAAGTGCAAAGAGAACTGATGACACAACTTAGTGTGTAAACCAAAAATACAAAGAAAGAAGGATAAAGAGGAACCCGACGTGCAAGATACAGTGCAGACCGAGAGACAGTTAAAGAGAAAATTGACAAAAAAAAACTGAAAGACAATCAATTGATTTCAAAGCATAACCGACAGAACAAAACTGAAAGACAATCAACTGATTTCAAAGCATAACCAACAGAACAAAACTGAAAGACAATCAACTGATTTCAAAGCATAACCAACAGACAGAAACTGAGAGTCAGTTGCAGCCCGCAAAAAGTGGATCTAACTTCCACGTCAGATAAAGCAGTCTTATCCTATTTATAGAATATTGATTTTTTTTAAATCCATTTCTTTGGGGACAAGAAACAAAATGTAAGTGTTTTAATCAGTCTAATTGATTTAAAACACATAGACTAGGAGATCTAGGTACAAGTTGTAAACCTGATCTTAGAGTTAACATTGTTATTTGTGAAACTTAATGAAGTCAATCCATCTTATAAATAGATGAAGCAATCATTCATTATAGATGGATGAAAAAGGATGTGAAGAGAGAGGGGAACATGAATGAAGCATACGAGCACATCTATAATTTAGATTGAAAGTTTCAAGAACAAGAACAAAAAAAGGTGAATTTGGTTATCACAACCAAGAATAGAGACTACCGAGAATCAGAGGTATTATTCAATCACAATTAGGTGATAATCATTTTCATGTAAACTAAATTGGATTTATATCAACAATAGGAGATTGCATTTACCAAGTCAGTTTGTAAATTTCTATCATTCTAACAAGTGGAACAAAGTGTAAAAATCCTTTCAAGGAAGCTGGATTTAACAGTCCAACTACAAATCTGTTAACCAAGTGCACACTCAACAGTGTTTCTAAAGCTCCTAACAGAGTAGAATTTAATAGGTCTCCATTGATACTCTTAACTGGGTAGATCATTAGAAGTGATCAAATTGTAAGCCTTAACCGGCCCCTTCCAATCTGCAGATAGTGAATATTTTGTGGGTGTCATCCCCACCATAGTTTTTACTTCCTAACAAAAGTTTTCTGCGATATTATATCTTGTGTTATGTGTCAATTACTTTCATGAATGTTTCTATGAATGTTCACATGTATGTTAATGTTGTGAATTGATATAACTCACATCAAGATAGTATAGATCAGATTGTTTGTATGTACAATTGATTATACAAAGGTTAATTGATAAAAGGATACAAAAGTTTTAGAGGTACTGATTCACCCCTCCCCTCTCAGTACATAGTTCTCATTAATCCCAACAGAATATACATTAAAACCACCTCTTCATAAGTTAATAAGTTGCAATCTTACTGATCTGTCTGGTCATGACAACACTAGATATCATAGAGCCACAAATAGATGGAAACTTTCACCTATTTGAAAAATAAGTACACCATGACTTCTTCCATCCTCTTTAGCTCTATATCTGCTTGGAAACTATGCCCAATTTTCTTGTAAGCAAGAAATGTGATAATGAAATTGCTCTTTCATCTATACTATAATACATAAGGTAACTTTATAAGGGATGAAACAACTTAGGTTACATGCACAATAACTAATAAGATATTAACAATAACAATAACTAAATTTGACTTCACAACGCTCAAAATATAAATTTTAGTTCATAAGGCTTGGAAAAGAATACAATGGTCATCCAGTTCCATATTATTATTTAAAGACAAAAGTTTCTAAGGGAAGATAATTTGTTTATCTTTTCTATTAATATTAGGTTCGACAATTGTTTTCCTCATCGAAAATGTTAGCATTCATAAGGCCCAAAGAAGAAAACAATGATCCTTATGTTATATTAGGTTCGACAAAAATGATTTCCATGTACACTCAGATGAAAAATTTATGGTAATCATAATTTAATTTGAATTGACAAGAATCAAAACTCAAAAATTAATATATACCTTTCAGACTCTTGAGTTCAAGCCTAGATGCTGAGGAATTCACAAATGGTGGATGCACACCATTTCTTAGAGACAATCCGGTTACCAAGGGATTACATCAAATTGCAATTAAGAAACAACTGCCTCTTGGATCGTAAAAAAACTAATAATCTTAATCATCTCACATTTGACTATGCAGCACAAGGTTTATCCTATAATAGAATAGATTTAAGTCATAGCATGAATGTACATTAAAACCACCTCTTCATAAGTTAATAAGTTGCAATCTTACTGATCTGTCTGGTCATGACAATACTAGATATCATAGAGCCACAAATAGATGGAAACTTTCACCTAGTTTAAAAATAAGTACACCATGACTTCTTTCATCCTCTTTATCTCTATATCTGCTTGGAAACTATGCCCTATTTTCTTGTAAGCAAGAAATGTGATAATGAGAATGCTCTTTCATCTATACTATAATACATAAAGTAACTTTATAGGGGATGAAACAACTTAGGTTACGTGCACAATAACTAATAAAATATTAACATTAACAATAACTAAGTTTGACTTCACAACGCTCGGAAAAGAAATTTGAGTTCATAAGGCTTGGAAAAGAATACAATGGTCATCCAGTTCCATATTATTATTTAATGAAAAAAGTTTCTAAGGGAAGATAATTTGTTTATCTTTTCTATTAATATTAGGTTCGACAATTGTTTTCCTCATTCAAAAGTTAGCATTCATAAGGCCCAAAGAAGAAAACAATGATCCTTACGTTATATTAGGTTCGACAATAGTGATTTCCACATACACTCGGATGAAACATTTATGGTACTCATAATTGAATTTGAATTGACAAGACTCAGAACTCAAAAATTAATCCATACCTTTCAGACTCTTGAGTTCAAGTCCAGATGCTGAGGAATTCACTAATGGTGGATGCACACCAGTTCTTAGAGACAATCCTGTAACCAAGGGATTACATCAAATTGCGATTAAGAAACAATTGCCTCTTGGATTGTACAAAAAGTAAAAATCTTAATCATCTCTTATCTGACTATGCAACACAAGTTTTATCCTACAATAGAACATATTTAAGTCATAGCATGAATGTACATTAATATCACCTCTTCATATGTTAAAAGTTGCAATCTTACTGATCTATCTGGTCATGACAACACTAGATATCATAGAGCCACAAATAGATGGGAACTTTCACCTATTTGAAAAATAAGTACGCCATGACTTCTTCCATCGTCTTTAACTCTATATCTGCTTGGAAACTATGCCCTATTTTCTTGTAAGAAAGAAATGTGATAATAAGATTGCTCTTTCATCTATACTATAATACATAAAGTAACTTTATAAGGGATGAAACAACTTAGGTTACATGCACCATAACCAATAAGATATTAACAACAACAATAACTAAATTTTACTTCACAATGCTTGGAAATGAAATTTGAGTTCATAAGGCTTGGAAAAGAATACAATGGTCATTCAGTTCCATATTATTATTTAATGACAAAAGTTTCTAAGGGAAGATAATTTGTTTATCTTTTCTATTAATATTAGGTTCGACAATTGTTTTCCTCATTCAAAAAGTTAGCATTCATAAATCCCAAAGAAGAAAACAATGATCGTTACGGTATATTAGGTTCGACAATAATGATTTCCATGTACACTCGGATGAAACATTTATTGTAATCATAATTGAATTTGAAATGACAAGACTCAGAACTCAAAAATTAATCCATACCTTTCAGACTCTTGAGTTCAAGCCCAAATGTTGAGGAATTCACTGATGGTGGATGCACACCATTTCTTAGAGACAATCTTGTTACGAAGGGATTACATCAAAGTGCAATTAAGAGGCAACTACCTCTTGGATCGTAAAAATAAATAAAAATCTTAATCATCTCACATCTGACTATGTAGCACAAGGTTTATCCTACAATAGAATAGATTTAAGTCATAGCATGAATGTACCACCTCTTCATAAGTTAAAAGTTGCAATCTTACTGATCTATCTGGTCATGAAAGCACTAGATATCATAGAGCCACAAATAGATGGGAACTTTCACCCACTTGAAAAATAAGTACACCATGACTTCTTCCATCCTCTTTAACTCTATATCTTCTTGGAAACTATGCCCTATTTTCTTGTAAGCACGGAATGTGAGAATGAGATTTCTCTTTCATCTATACTATAATACATAAAGTAACTTTATAAGGGATGAAACAACTTAGGTTACATGCACAATAACTAATAAGATATTAACAAAAATAATAACTAAATTTGACTTCACAACACTCAGAAAAGAAATTTGAGTTCATAAGGCTTGAAAAAGAGTACAATGGTCATCCAGTTCCATATTATTATTTAATGACAAAAGTTTCTAAGGGAAGATAATTTGTTTATCTTTTCTATTAATATTAGGTTCGACAATTGTTTTCCTTATTCAAAAAGTTAGCATTCATAAGGCCCAAAGAAGAAAATAATGATCCTTACGTTATATTAGGTTCGGCAATAATGATTTCCACGTACACTCGTATGAAACATTTATGGTAATCATAATTGAAATTGAATTGACAAGACTCAGAACTCAAAAATTAATCCATACCAATGACGATGCATATGCATTTCAGGAAGGCGATATTATTTTCTTGCCGATATACATTAACATATAATATTTTTATTAAATCCATTTTGTGTTTAGGGATAAACACTAGCAAGCCACCAAAACCACACACACAAGAAAGCATATTCGTTATATCATCAAAGACTAATTATTAGCTGCAAAAGAAAGAATCGACAGTGCAAAGGAAAAGAAGTTATAATCAATATTCATATAAATAGAGATAGATGTGTTCTAACTTCTTTTACAAAAGACACACTTCATCTTCTAGTAATTTGGAGCGAGGGAGGGGGACAGTGGTTACACTTGCATGAGAGAGAATTAACATACCTTTTTGTCAATAGCTTGCACACTATTACCAACACCAATACTTGAAACCTAGAAATCAAAATTTGAGACCATAAGTATGGTAAAACTCTACAAAAAAAAAGATCACCAAATATACTTTGAGCATGAAATCATTAATTCATGAAAATAACTTATAAATTTCTCAACTCGTGTATGCTTGGTAATTGGTACAATTATCTGCAGAGTTAAAATAATATATAATATTTAATATATCAGCAAACATAATGCAGGGGATTTTAGGATTCACGAGTTGCTAGATTGGGCATTGATGTGGAACCATGAGCACAAGAAAATGCTTAGCAAAGTTGACATAATGGAGATATCTGAGGCATCCACCATTATTAAGGTATAGGCATGTGAATACAAACATCAGAAGTTCTTCTCTTATGCTTAAAATGCTTCTTGGAAATGCCATGAAATGGAGGCTAAAGAAGTGAACTTCAAGCAATAAGATCATAGGAAAGTGCAAGGCTCACAACAAGTAATAACCACTAATTCTTTGAGGATAAGAAACATCCAAAACAATAATACTGGACCACCCGTTTCAAGAAACTCAAGTCATCCCAATAAAGGAACACCTTCACAAACTTATTTGAAAATATGCCTACTGGTTATCATAGTCAGGGGGAGCGTACAGAAGATGGTCAACAAATTGGAGATTCCTAGAGAATTATGGTTCAGGAAGCTCTTGATGAAAAATATAGAGATCTATGATGTATTTGAACTGTTTGATTAAATGCTTCAAAGGATGGTGTTCATTTTAACTGTCGTAGCCTTGAAATCGGTATGGATGAGCTTCAAAGAAAAATGAATTTTGCAGACATTGGGAGTATGATGACTACATGATTTGCAAAGGTTGTATTTGATGAAATATTCAATCTGTATCTGGAGGAGCATGCACGATAACCGTATCCCCAATTTTCCTTGTGAAGAAGTTGGTTTCTGAACTATATTCGTTGTCATAAAATTCCAATTCACAATTTTGTCAAAACCTCTGTCTGCGCATGGATGCATCTTGAAATGAGGTCCCCAACCACAACCTAGAATGGGGAATCACATCTGACAATCCCACTTCATTCTCACATCCAAGACATAATACATCACCAACATAAGATTGTAAAGGACTATGAACTCTGCTAATTCGATAGGTTTAACTAAAAGTAAAACCCCAATGGAAGGAGAAATCCATACTACTCTTGGTGATTTCGATAATGCTAGAGCTAAAGTGATTACCTGGCTCAGTAGATGCAATATCGTCGCAGTTGGGACCTCCAAGAAAGGTTTGTGCCCTCCAAGAAATGCAGAAACCATTTGGAAGTAGGGAAATTGTTGTCATTGATTACCAGGCTTAGTAGATGCAATTCCTCGTAGCTAGGACCTCCAAGAAAGCTTTGTGCCCTCCAAGAAATGCGGAGCCCTCTTCTATTCTCAATGACGCAAAGATAATGATAAGAAATATTTCCTTTTTTATAAAGTTATATCCCCGTGTTGGTCGTAATTACGACCAACATGAGCATTGACTCTTATCTCGTCGTAATTACGACTAATGCGGGCATGGATTTTGAAAAAAATCAAAACTATCCTTCCATAGTCTGACCAAGCAAAACTAGGGTCAAATGTACTAGTGCACGTAAACGATCCATTCTCTGTTTGTATTTATATTATATTCTCCTTCGACACCCAGTTTTTGAATTGAACTTGGTGTTGGCTTTCTCTTTGACCCCCCCACCGCCCTCCCCCATTTTTCTGACTGATGTAGTATGGCATTGAAGTCCCCTCCAATAATGAGATTTTTATCCGACCCTACTGAAAATAAGTTGTTGATCTACTCCCATACCTCTTATTTTTTCTTGGCTTGGATCAAACCATAGACACTGATTAAAACAATGTTTAGTTTGGAGTAGAGGCTGCCTGTAGTACGTACCCCCCAACCAGTTGGAGTATCTTATTACTCTTGAAAATAATATGGGATCCCATATTACTGCAAAACCACCCGAGGAATCAATAGCCTCCACTGATTCCACCTTCCAACCATCCAAATCAATCGCGAATTGCTCCATTTGTTTAGTGTCCATTTTGGTTTCTTGTAACAATACAATGTAGGCCTTAAGTGAAGATAAACAACGTTTAACCAAACGTTGTTTGTTAGGGGCCCTTAGGCCCCTAACATTCCATGTTATAACTCTCATTGCGACACGAGAAGGCTCTTCCCCTTCCCAACTTTCATGAAAGTAGTAATTTTTTTTTGATCTGAATCTTCCCCATCTTCTTCCCTAAGAGTAGCCAATGATTTGCGGTCTTTGCCTTGTTTCCTTTTAATTCCACAGTCTGGAGAGATTATGTTGAGTTCCTATTTTTGGAAGCCCAGGCCTCCAAGAGAAGCATGATCAATTGATGATTTAGTTTTGGCACCAAGCTCTTTAAGGACCGATGTGTTGTCGTGGTCCTCCTCCCCTGAAGGTGTAAATAGGTCATCATACTCCACCTCTTCATCCCCAAATTCAGAATCTATAAGTCTTTCCATGAAGGAAGGAGAGGGAAGATCGGCCCCATTATTTTCTACTTGTGAGGTTGAGTTTTCCATAAGGCCAGACATTTGAAAAACTGCCTGTAGTCAAGGGGATAATTCATGATCTTGATTACTTTTGTTTGACAGACCCTCCACCCAGTTCTCTTTATCTACTTTCTTCTTTCTTCTCATTTTTTGTTGAAGGTTAAGGATCCTCCCATGATCTTGTTTGTGGGGAGGCAATTATCCCCAACAGTCCTTTGAGATATTGCTTTCCCTTTTTTTATGCCCTTTGATAGGAAGAGAGATCTGCCTTCTAGTTCTTTTTATAATAAGCTTGTCAATTTTCTGCAAACACTACCATTAACTTTTGGCATAGTGAAAAAGGAATCAATATTGACATTTTTTATTTATTTTTGTATTATATTCGCCAATGGGAGATTAAAAAAAAACATCTTCCTTCTCCAAGGAAACCTTCTACCTCTCAATCCCACTCATTCTTTCCTCCCTAACTGACTTCCAGAGACTAGAGAGTTTAGTTTGTAGCACATCCTCTCCATCATGTTTCTAAATGTCTGGAGATAACTCCTTATTCATTTTCACTTCACGTTGTATGTCTTGTGCTTCTTGAAGATCATATACCCTTGGTTCTTCCTATAGGACTTGGTCTGCAATCTCATATATCATTTTATCTTGAACCTCCTTCCACCATTGCGTAATAAGTGTCTCAGCCTGTTTGTGATTAAATCTCTGTATATGATGGTCATGATTTCTATTAGGTTGAAGACCCTCATTTGACCTAAGATCAATTTGAGACATCCTGCTTTTACTGCAAAAATTTAACCCAAAATGACCCTCAATCTTGCAAACCCCACTCCACAACATGCTATCGTCCTTGATTTTGATCGCTTTAGGAAGACCTTTGTTGGTTATTTCCCAATCGATAAGTGATACCCCACTACCATTTTGTAAAGTAATTGAGTGTCTAGCCTAGGGAGAGTGAATAGTGTAATCATGTTGATGTAATAAATATGGAACTTTAGGAGTCCTGTTGTAATAGAAAAACAATCTCCAAAATAAGATCCAAATGAATATTGTCATGTTCCCTTGAGACACCTCCCTTGCATCCTCCAAGATATCAATAGTGGAGGGCTGGGGTTGTTCTATTTCTGGAAACATCGATGTAGTCCAACCTAGCAGTGATTGGCGAAACCCAACAAGATCTTCCTGAATGTTATGTGTCTTGACCCGGGTTGGGTCTAAATCTATTTCTTGGGGCTCGAAGGGAAGACCATCCTCCAAAGATTCCTTCTCACTTGAATTTGAACATGCCATAGGGACTATTTGTGGATTGAGGTGATCGTAAGTAATCTTTTGGATCCAAAATCCTCCCTTTGATATAATTTTGAGATTCTGTGGTAGTTCAGATTCAAGGTTCACGATTAAACAAAGCTTTGGCCTTTCTCTTCCCTCATCCCACTTATAACTCAGAAAAATTCCAACTTTGTGCAGAATGTCTTCTACCCTATATTCTATTGGGAGATCGTTTAGCGTGATCCACATTGGTATAAATCTTATAGAATGTGCTTTGCTATCAAAGTTAGGAGTCCATTTTGCTTAGATAATCCTTTATTATTAAAGAACCACCCTTTATATCTAAAGATACTATCCCTAGAGCATATTGATTCAAAGCATACTAAGAAATACCCCGAAATAGGGTCAATGCATTCTATGTATGAGACACCTTTCCAATTTTGGTCAGCCCATTTTTTGAACTCGAGAACAGATAGGTTGGTGTCCCAAATCTTACAGATTAAGGCTTGATGTTGTAAGCAATATGATCTCTCCTACATCATTTCCACTGGGATAGAGATTTGCATTTTAGATTTGTAGATGGCTTCATGTCGTTCATACAACACCCTTTTGACATATGCATTTCTTGGTTCATCTGATTGTTCATTATCACTTACAGCTTCAAGTTCCAAATATTCCCCTGCCTTTGGAAGATACACCATTGACGTTGCTTTGTCTTTTGAATGAGCCAATGAATCCTCCACCCCACCCACATTTTGTGTGATGTCAGTTGTATCCTTTTGCTTCCTTATAAGGTTTTCTGCATGTCCTCCTTTCGATTGTAGAAAGGCATTCCCGCTAGGGTTTATACCCCCTAAATAAAAGTTCCCTCTTAAAATATTCTGCCTTTGATTATGAATCTCCCAATATTCTATTGACCAAGCTTTCTTCGGCAATGGTGGGTTGAAGGGTCTGTCAGAATTTGTTGTTGGAAGAATTGGAATGAGATTGGGATTAACGCCATTGTTGATTAGGAAACTGTAATCCTTAGTTCCCCATTGTGGGTGATGTTTGTGATGAGGCTCTAGACCATGTTTTTTACCAATGAGACCATATCTAGGCAACTGAAATAAAACATCTCCCTTCCAGTTACATCTGATGTCGATTCTTCTGAAAGTAGGCCTGTCATTTCTATGATTTAGATATTCTAAGGATCGATTTTGCAATCTAACATTCCCCCCATTTTGAAAGCTTTCGCACCCTCTCCTTAGCCGCAAATCATGCGGTCCTTTTTGTGAGAGTTTGTTACCCCAATAGCGCAAGTGTATGGGGGTTAATAATGTCCTATGTTTTCTATTTGTGCTACAGATCTGTATCTCCAATGGACCTTTGCTGAAAGCTATGATCTGCCTTCTCTACTATCCCTCTCCAGTGCCATTTTCCTTTCTACTTATTGTTCACCGCACAATCTTACTTTAATAATTCATTAACTGATTCCTGATACAGGGCACGTAGCAGGCAACAGACAACAGCAGCAGGCTAAAAAGATTAATATAACCGAGGATGTCATTCACGTAGCACACAATAGCAGAGAGGGCTCCACCGCAGCAGGGTGGGCTCACGCAGAGGGAAAAAAACATACACAGAGGGCTCCACAGTAGGCTGGAGACAAAACTGACGCAGTGGGATCCACCACAGGATAAAGTTTCGTGAATTTGGCTCCACAATAGCACGCAACACAGAGATTGTTTATTTTTAGGGTTGTCGAAAAATTTGGGCTCCAGGGTGTTCTAGCGGGCTCCAGTCCCTGTCAGCGGCTTTTTCCAGTGGGCTCCAGTCCCTCCCAGCTGAAGACTTCTAGATGCTCATCCTTTCTTTTGGCTGCCTCCTATAGGCAGACATGTACCTTTTCTCTAGTGTTCTCTTGGTCTTTTTCTCTCTTTATCCCTTATGGCAAGAGGGGTTCACCCTTCAACTTTCACTAGCAATGAACAAGCAATCACTGAGACTCTTGAAACAAATCATTTAGGGCAAGTCAAAATTGCCTCTTCCATAACAACAGGAAAATGGGTTTGGGTGAATGCTAAACAATTGCAGGGCATATTGAAACGAAGGCTTGCAAGTTTAAAATGGGAACAAGCAAAGAAAAAAATACTTCTGAGGGAAAGTATTTTGGCCATCCGCAACAAACACCTGTCAGGAAAGACTTCTGATCAACGATATAAAAATAGTAAGCACAAGGAAAACAATAAGATGAAGGACTCTATCTTATATAGCCCCACATCAACACCTCTCACTTGGTCATCTAGACTCTATGTGCAAGAATTGCTAAATGCCAGGAGAAGGTTAGAAGCGTTAGAAGTCAATGATCGCGATAAAGATCATAAAATTCATGTTTTAATGACTGCAAATCAACTGCTAGCAGAAAATAACAAGGTGCTAAAGGAGCAAATGACAATGTTGCAAGAGGCTATATCTATAGGGAGGGCTGAATGGCAAGTTATAAAAGAAGAGTGGCGGACTATGAAAGGTTCGAAAATGGCAGACATGACATATTCTAAAGTTTGTCAGATTCAAGAGAAAGTGGCTGATCAAATGAATAACAGTGAAGGGGCAACAAGCGAGGAATACAATGGGGGCCCCTCAAAACACCCTAAAAAGAGAGCACAAGGGGTTAACAATTCCAAACACAAGAAGGCAGAAACAAACAATCAGAGAGACAACATTCAGGATAAAGAGAACAAAGAAAGACAAATCAGAGCAGCAAACGTCATAATCAAAGGAGTAAAGGATTATGAAAAAAATGAATGCACCCTCGATCTCACAAGTGACTTCATCAAAGAAAAACTTCTGTGGCAAGGGCAAATCTGTCAAGCATGGAGGGTGGGCAAGCTTGCTGAGGATAGAGATAGGCCCATAAGAATTGTTATGTCAAGCATTCATGACAAACAATGTCTCCTAGGCAAGAAACATCTTTTGCGGGGATCTCGGTTCGTGTTAGATGAAGATCTAACTGTTAAACAACAAAAAGAAAGAAAAGACGAACTTTCAAAGGTTAGAACAACAAGAGATGAGGGCAAACGAGCATGGTTATACAAAGGCAAAGCTGTCATTGCCTCTTTTGGCTATCATCCACAAAGTGAACTACAAGGGGGCAGCACAGAGGTGGCAACAAACTCCATGGTAAGCAACTTTGCAACAAGGGCTGATTGGGCAAATAGGGATGAAGTCTCGTCTGTGAGCCTTGTACGCCAGCTCAAATAGCAATCAAGTCCTAACCAAGCCCCCTTGAGCTTAGTTTGTTGGAATTGTAGAGGTTACCCGTGGAGGCGGGGACCTGGGTTAGGGCCTATCGCAGAAGGCAGAGACATAATCTATCTCATAGAAACACATGAGCATGAAGGGTGCAGGACACCTTCGTTTGAAGGGTATTTGAAAATGCAGGTATGGAATACTGCAGCTGCAAATGGCAAAGGATATGGAGGTATCTTGATTTTAGTGAGAGAAAAAAAAGGTCGTCACATTTAGCTTGAAAAAGAAGACTCAAATAAACAATTCATATGGTTCAAAATTTCAGAAAATGGAAATATTATTTGGATTGTTGCTTGCTATTTTGCCCCACAAGTGTCTAAAACTTACAAATATAGGGGTCTTGACTGCAAAGACCCCTTTGCAGCGTTAAAAAGGGACATTGTTGTATTTTCTCAGCTTGGTGAAATCCTTCTTGTGAGTGACTTCAACGCCAGGACTGTAAATGAACAAGCTAGCATTATCTGTTTTAGGGAAACTCACAATCCTATTTGGCTCATAGAAGAAAGCAATCATCAATGGACTAGAATGTCTAAAGATAGAAAAGGCTTCAATCCTTTTGGGAAACAACTCCTTACTCTTTGTGGTGCGTTTGACTTAGTCATTTGCAATGATATGACTAGATGGGCCAAGTCTAGTAATTTCACTTGTAATACATACAATGACGCAAGCGTTGTGGATTATGCAATTTGTTCACATGGTTTATGCAAGAATATAGAAGTCATGTCAATCGGTGAACAACTTTGGGATTTAAATTCAGATCACAATCCTATATATTTAAGCATTTCATGGTCTGAAAAGCAACAATGTGGGACCAATACCCAGCACATTCAACAATCTTCCTCTAAGGGCGGTTTTGTTGACTCAGAAAAATTGCAGCACTTTCAAGATTGTGCTTGAGAAGCTCGTCAAGAAGGAAAAAATCTCGATGCATGGGCTCCACAACCACACATTAACAAACTTGATTCTTAGTGCACTTGATGGGTGCAAAAGGACTAAATATAAGAAATCTGAAAAAATTTGTTTTCCAACTAATGCTTGGTTTGATGAAGAATGCAAAAGGGCAAGGAGAACGTTGAAAGATTCAAAAAAGGAAAAAAACAAACATCAAAGCTTACAAGCAGATTTTAAGGGAAAAAAAAGTTGATTACATGATTACAAGACGGGAAGAGCTTATCTTTCTTGGGAAAAACAATCCTAAGGCATTTTGGAAAGAGTTGCAACCAAAGAAAAAACAAATAGAAAATAATATCACAGCTTCTCAGTGGTTCAATTATGCTAGGCAACTGTATGAGCAGAAACTCAAGGTTGACAATCCTCCTTGGGTCAACACTTCTACTTTACTTTTCACTTTCCAAGAGATAGAGATGGGAATCAAGAAATTAGGTGTTGGTAAAGCAAAGGATCTGGTGGACCTTCAAGCTGAGTATCTAAAGTGGGGGATGGTAATTCTTGCTCCTCACATCACTAAAAATTTTAACAACATTCAGCAGGGGTTCCCTATAGATTGGACAACTAGCCTTGTTATTCCTCTTTTCAAGAGCGGTGACGTCAATGACCCGTCCAACTATAGAACCATAATGATTAATCCTTTGTTTGCTAAATTATTTGGGAGTATGGTTGAAAACAGAATCAGCATGTGGGCAAAAAAAAATGATAAACGTGCTAAAGGACAAGCGGGTTTCAGACCTAAACACTCTACAGTGGACCATAGTATAACTTTAAGACACGTTATTGAAAAAATTTGGGAGGAGGAAGCTTTTTGTTGTTTTATTGATTTCAAAAAAGCGTTTGATACGGTCCCTAGGGACAAGCTTTGGCTCAGACTTGAGGAACTTGGGATCCCCATTCACCTTAGAGCTATTGTTCATAGACTTTATGAGGAGGTTAAAGTTAAAATCAGAACTGCGGATGATATCTTTGAGAGTTTCATAAGTGATATTGGGGTCAAGCAAGGGTGCCCTTTGTCCCCCACACTCTTTGGTTTGTATATTGATAAACTTGAGGAGTGGTTAAACCTTCAAGGTGGAGATGGTGTACACTTGAGCAAGTTTATTATTAGACTTCTTTTGTATGCGGATGACCTTGTGCTGATCTCTAATTCTGTCGGTGGCTTACAAAAACACTTACTTGCTCTTGAGAATTTTTGCAACATGGTGGGGATGCAGGTCAA
>MU223848.1:716082-733965 GCA_018584345.1 Thuja plicata
GCTTACAAAAACACTTACTTGCTCTTGAGAATTTTTGCAACATGGTGGGGATGCAGGTCAACATCAGCAAAATGAAAGTGATGGTCTTCTCTAGTAAAAGAAAACATAACCAACATAAGTTTTACTTCCAGGGCAGCATCCTTTATGAGGTGTCAGATTACAAATACCTAGGAATTGACTTCAATAAAAATTTGAGCTAGGAAGGGTGTAGAAAGAAGCGTATTTTAGGAGGTTGGAAAGCGTTTTATGCCTTCCAAAATAGATGTAGAGACGCTGAGCTATGGGATTGGAAGACTACTCAAATTCTCTTTGGTCTTTTCCTATTACCGGTTGTTCTCTATGGGTGTGAACTGTGGGCCAGCAACACTTCAGATTTACAATGGAAGGAAATTGAAAAAATCCAAAAACGTTTGATTACAAACAAGCTCAAACTAAAAAACTCTGTCCCGTATGATATCATGTTGAGTGAGGTTGGAGCTGGTCCTATTGAAGCAATTGCTATGGTATGTCTTATAAGATACTTAAAAAGAATCGAACAAATGGATGAGGACAGATTGCCTAAAGTTGTCTTCAGGGACACTTTGTGCCAAAGAAAGAAGACGTGGATGCGCTAAAACAAGTGGTTCAATAAATGGGATATTCACTTGAATTCTTGCCCCACTAATAGTAAAGAAATAAAGGCGTATGTTATGAGTAAGTTCCACAAGCGTTCTTGGGATAAGGGCTTAACTAGAAAGAAAGAGTATTATATTGTGGAGTTTAATCCCACTCGTAACCTCCATCAAAAAGCGTACATTGGGGTTAATATCTCTTGGAGAGCCAAGATTCTCATTGCCCAATTAAGGACCAATTCGCATCAACTTCGTTGTGAAACCGGGCGTTGGAAAAGGCCTAAAGAAACATGGGAAGAAAGAATTTGTATTTCTGCACTTCCGGTAAGGTAGAAACATAAAAACATTTCATTCTAGAATGTGACGCCTTCAAGGACAGTAGGGACAGTTTTAACACACTTTTGACCGAGAATTCGTGGTTTGATCTTTTCAATGAGGGTACAGTTGAGTAGTTGGGGGCACTCATCTTCAAACTTCACAAGAAAAGGGTGGAAATGAAAATTTCAGCGTGTGAGACAGTCTGTCCCATAGGCTATCTTTAGCCTTGTGAATGTTAAAATTATTTTCTTTCTTTCTTTCTTTTACATTTACCCATTTCGGGGTCGAGAGGCTTATTTTTGTTGATGGAGTAGTGTCTCTATTGAACGATTGCTAGCCCCACTTTTGCATTCGATCAGTGTATACGTCTTTTCGGAGGCCGACAGTCCAAAACTTCTTTTTCGGAGGCTGCAAATTTGGAGGTTGTAAGTCCGAAACTATTTTTGGAGGCCACAAGTCTTGAGTAGTCTTTGAGTGAAAAACTTCTTGAATGATCTTTCGTGGTCTGAAAGTCTTCAGTAGTTGCAGGATTTTACTTTTGGCGCCTTCTCTATGACCTTCGCTTCGCTTCGCAACATCTGCAAGTGCTACTTGCCTTTCTATTTCATTTAAGCAGAGCAGGCATGGAGAGAACAGAAGGAGCAGCGAAGCTGCAAAGTAGAGCAACCTTTTTCGGAGGCTGCAAGTTCAAAATTGTTTTCAAAGGCGGGAAGTCCAAAACAGCTATGCGGAGGCCTCTGAGTCCAAAACTCAAGAGTGATCTTTCGGAGTGCGAGAGTTATCATCCCATGAAATCTGCTCAAATCTCTGTCTCCAGCTCAAGCGAAGTCCACCAACACCTTCTCCATAGCTCACAGTCCTTCATACCTCACGTCGAGTAAAGATTCTTAACCAAACTCCTCAATCCTGTAACTGTATTTTTGTCATGGCAGCTAGGGTTCGAGCCTGCCCTTTCTGTAAAAATTTCTCATTCTAGCAAGGAGAGACGGATGAGAGTTGTTTTGGCCCTTCTCGCGGCTAGCTCTGTTCTGGGCAGTTTGGTTCCTTGTCCGCTGCCAGATCTGTTCTGGTTTGCCCATGGCAGAGCAGCAAACTTGCAAACAGCTCCCACGGCTTCGCTCTCCGCAGAGATCTGCCAGATCCGTTATCTTTCAGCTAGGGTTCGAGCCTGCTCTTTCTGCAAAAAATTCTCGTTCGACCAAGGAGAGACGGATGAAGGCTGTTTTGGCCCTTCTTGCGGCCAGCTCTGTTCTGGACAGTTTGGTTACTCGTCTGCTGCCAGATCTGTTCTGGTTTGCCCACGGCAGAGCAGCAAACTTGCAAACGGCTCGCACGGCTTCACTCTCTGCAGAGATCTGCCATATCCATTATCTTTCAGCTAGGGTTAGAGCCCGCTCTTTGTTTAGCAAAGGGATGACGCTCTCCGTGCCTGCAACGTTAGATCAAGCATTTCTTATCGCGCCATTGCTGGTAATGGCGTCCCTGTTCCTTGAGCCGTTTATAATCTATATTGTTGATGTGTCATTGATCTTCAATTAATTAATGACATCTCAAATATTAAGAAAATCTTCTAATAAAGTCTGTCTTCCACAGTTGATAGTTTTTTAAAGTGGTTTTCTGAGAAAAAATTAACAATCAGAGTTTCAGATCATATTCTGTGATCCATCATCAAAATGCAAGAGAGTTAAAAGAGATGTATGATATTTGCTTTTTAAACTCAACAGAAACAAATCATATTTTGTATATTATATTTGCTATTTAATTCCCCCACATATATGTTTCCTATTTGATTCCCTCACATAAGCTAGCATTTACTTGCAGTACTGGTAAGAGTTAACTGAAGCTATCACCAACATCTAAAACCAAAACTAATACTTTATAAAGAAGATATATCCAGTTGAAAGGAAAATTAGACAAAAATCGAAATGAACAGCTGAACACAGACAATATATAAATATGACTACTCTTATATTTGATATTGCATTTTACAGGTATGTTTTTGCAATTGGCGATAAAATGCAATCTCTTTTGAACAATGTGCAAGGCAAGATTACACTTCTCAATGCAGATATAACAATCCCTGGCCAAGCTTGATAAATTAAATTATCAACGATTTTGACAGTTGCTGTAAGATCATAATATATGTTCATTTTCAAGGGACAATCAGATAGTTGTTTAATTAGTTGCATTGATTAGAAGATGAAAAAGAGTCCACAATTCCAAGAAACATAAACTAGGCTCAAAAAAGTTAAGTGTCAAGGAACAATCAGTAATGATTTATATAGTAGCGTGGATTAGAAGATGAACAAGTGTTACATAATTCAAGGAAAATTGAAATGAAAAGTAATCAAATAAACATGATAACTACAAGTTTTGACTTCAAATGTTCAGCACAGTCATATAATCATACAGTAAATTTCTATTAAAAATTTCACGAATATGGAAACTTTTTTTTTCTCCCTTGCAGTGTCAAACATACCCACTGGACATGAAATAGTATATCGGCAAAATTCTTCTGGTGTGGTCGCCAAATGTCAAAGACATGATAACTTCTGGATTCCAAATTTCAAACATGTTCCACTATGAATCATGAATTGAAAATCTTTTCCCGGAGAATGTTTTCCTTTATTGCTTCCAAAGAGAACAACTCCATGGCCTTAAAACCAGAAATCTTATACATTAAGTCCAATTGGCTTTGCCACTAGACTAACCTCTTCAGGGCTGTAACATAATATAAGCACAGTTTAAATATCATCTTTCCTATGCTGGCAGGTATTATCTACATAACCAATGTCCTCCCAGACATCCTGCTGTTATTTCTTCACATCTCGCTGTCCAAGGACAAATGTAATTGACAAGTCCTTATCAAATTTAAGTGGCTCATGGGCTCAATGATAAGCAGACAATTTTCTTAACCTTGACTTGTTGGGACTTTTTTGCATCCATCGGTTGAAATACCACTTCTGTGCCTGCTCTTACACTTACCTCTGTTCTCTCTACTTCAGAAGTACCTTCGTCCCGGTAATCACGAGGTACACAAACAAAGTTAACATTTAAACGCCCGCCTGCAAAGAAAAACCCCACTTAAACTGAGCAACCTTTTAGTATTATAAATTGAACTAGAAATTGATAATGGAATTATTATCATAATCAACCATGATGGAAAATGCGAACCAAGTTTGATTCAAAAACAGCACAGATTTACATAAGCTGATTCTGATGATCGATCTATGTTCTATCCACATTATACAATCTTGTATTGCTATAGGCATTCAATTATGTTCATAAACATGTGGACATCACATATCATTTCATGATTTCAATGAATTTTTTAACCTTCATTTACAACGTGGACAACCAAAAATGCTAATAGTCTGCTATTTACTATACTCAAATTTTGCTATCTAGTAATTTCCTATTCTCAATAGTTTTCTACTCATTAAAGGAAAATATTAATAAGTTTCAACAGAAATGTTTATATAAAGGTGCTAGGAATTTTATCACAATGTAAAATTGACATGTGGACCAAGCTTTCCAAATAAGAACTTTTGTATGACAACAATGAGGAACCAGAACGCTAATTATGGAATGCTTTTAGAATAACAATCCGGATAGATCTAGGTGCATGCAAGGATGGAGCGACAACGGGTGGGAAGAGAAGCTTTTTGAAAGCATGAGGGTTTGGACAATGGCGACCAATCCAGATGGAGATGGCACCCTTGACAAAGCTCTTTCCAAAACCCTTCGGGGTTTAATGGGCAAAGAAGTGGGTGGGCTGAATCAAAGCGGGGGAATTTTTCAAAAGGTGCTTCTAGCAGGAATACGAATGGACGGGGTTGGGGGAACAGATTGCCAAAGCCATATGGTTTTCCTCTTCAAAATGGGTTTAATTTTAATTAGATTGCTAAGAAGTTTTGGCGCCCCAAGTCTCCTCCAGTATTGGCTTGTGACTCTCTTCGGGAAAGCGGGAATGTTAAACGCGTTACTGCGTCGTTTTGGTAAATAATACGCATTGGATAGAGACTGTGCAGATTTTGTCTGATAATGCCTTTGTAATGAAATGGATGGGTCCTTGGCCTTCTTTGAGTTTAGTTAAAAGCTGGTGTGAATCTCAGTGGCGATGTTTCTGTTCTATAAAAACATTGACCAACGGATTCTATTTGGTAACCTTCTCCTCGAAACAGGATAAGGAGTGGATTCTGGAAAATGGGCCCTACCTTATCAATGGACAAGGTTTATTTCTCAAAGAGTGGTCTCCAAACTTTGACCCTTTAATGGCGAAGGTTAGGAAGATTCCTATCTGGTTCAAACTCTATAATCTCCCTCATGAATATTGGGGACCAGACACACTGAAGTCTATTGGGGAAAGTCTGGGGACCTTTGTTCGGTCTGAGGAAAAAATACACTACCCAGATCTCTCAATTTGCCCTAGGGTTTTAGTGTGGAGACAAGAATGTTATAAATGCCCAGACTTTATAGTCTTAGGCTCGGAGAAAGGAGAATGGAAACAACCTCTATTTGTGGAAAAGGGAGAAGAAAATTTGTGCTTAAATGACTCTCTAAGGACATAAACTTTGGGTAAAGGAAAAGGGTTGGATGCAGATAGAATTAATGATATTATTGCCAAAGGCACGGATGGTGTAGGAATGACTGAAAAGGACACAGATGGGATTGGTCAGGCTAAGGACAGGTTTCCCATTTGGGGTCAGGCAGATGTTTTGGAGTCGTGGACAGATTGTAGGAAAAGGGCTATTACCCTGCTCTTTTCTGAGGGAGATATTGCTGGTGCTGTAGACACTGCAGAAAGTAGCTCTACGCAAGTTGTACAGGAGACCCCTTTTTCGGTTGATCAAGTTAATGGTAGGATTGAATCTCGCATTGTAGATATGGATTAGGACAAAACCTCAGAACGGATAGGTGCTACGGTGACAAAAACTTTTGCTGAAGGACAGATGGACAGTATTAGTAATTGTGAACTCTCTTCCAGAATGTGTCAGAGGATGGGCAGTGACAATGTGGTTATCCCTGACACTTATAAGGGGGAAGACATTGGTGACAGAGGACCAGAGAGCAGTGAATGGCTGGCGAGGTGTAATAAACCCCTAGAGGAGTTAGTTTATCCTTCTGTTTATGAAAAGTATATGTCCCCAGCTAGAGAAGAAAATGACAACAATGGGGAGCCCCTGTTTAAAGATATTGAGATCTCCCCAATCAGGAATCTTAATAGCTCCTTTGAGGCGGTTAGGGACAGTGGGGGTGATTGGGTTGATACTGATTATGATTATGACAACCAGGATGGTGATAGAATGATTGATGAGCTAGGCATTTCTAAGTCACCAGGCATTATGGAACCAAGACTAGTTGAACAAACTCGTCGGGTTTATCTAAACCTAAGATTGGGGAAAAGAAGAGAGGGCGCAGATCTAATAGGGTTCATTTGGAACTTGCGGGGAGTGCCCCAAACCAAGCCAAACTTTTGAGGTCGGGAAAAGGCTATGCCTTTTCTTGGCAGCAATGAAGATCCTCTTGTGGAATGTCAGGGGCTACAATGCCCCTGACAAGATTCGCCTAATCAAGCGTTGTCTTAAACAGGCAAGACCAGATATTTTATTCTTACAAGAAACTAAGATTAAGGATAGTGATGCAGAATGGTTTTTGAAGTGTTTTTCAAGATGGCATGGGATTCTTTGTGGAGCTGATGGTGCTTCAAGGGGTCTTGGGGTTCTTTGGAACTCTGATACAGTAGATGTTCGAAGTTGGGAAAAGGGTAGAAATTGGTAGAGATTTGAGGTATGTTCAAAGCAGCTTTTGGCAAAATTCTACGCCTTTAACATTTATGGGCCGAATAGTCCTGCCCTTAAAAAAGTGTTATGGCAAGAGATTTCAAATGTGTTGAACTCCCAGAATGATGAGCTTTCTATTTTGGGGGGAGACTTTAATGCCATCCTGTCCTTCAAAGAAAAAAGGAGGATTGGGGTGGGCCGGGCAGAGTCAAAGGGACTTTGCAAACTTTATTAACATGAATGGTCTTTTGGAGGTTAATTTTAGCAATGGAAATTTTACTTGGATAGACCCTAGGAGTGGTCATTTAAACATTACAGAGAAGCTGGACAGATTCCTGCTGTCAGGACCACTAGAAAGCGTTAATTGGATCTTCAATGCTGAGATTATGCCCTTGTCAGGTTCAGATCACTTCCCGATTTGCTTGAGGTTTCAAGAGGACTCGACACCAGTTAGAGCCCCTTTTAAGTTTGAGGCGATGTAGCTGTGAACTGACAATTACTTGGAAAAAGTAGCTAAATGGTGGCAGATGGCACTAAAACGATCTGGTAACAAAGCATTCCTCTTTTTTAAAAAGTTGCAATTCCTAAAAGAACAATTGAAGATATGGAACCGAGAGGAATTTAGAAACATTTTTGTTGAAAAATTTAAACTAGAAGCTGAGTTAGCAGATTTGAATTCTAAGGTGATTGTTGAGGGGATGGGGGAAGATGATTTCCTTCAGGAAGTGAGCTTATCTAAGGAGTATGCTGAAGTTTTAGCTAGGGAGGAGGTTTTCTGGAAACATAAATCTAGAGAAACATGGTTGAGAGAAGGGCACACCAAATTCTTTCATAACTCAGCAAAAGCAAAAATATCACAGAATAGAATCTTCTCAATTCAGGACAGTAATGGTATGCTTCTTCAGGATGAGGACATCAATCAGGAAGCGGTTAATTTATTTAAGAATATATTTGTTGTGCCCCAAAATAGTTCTGATTTGGATTTGAGTCTTTTGGATGTTGTTCCATGCTGCATCTCAGAGTTGCAGAACTCTGCCTTAATGCAGCCTATTTCTAAAGTTGAGGTCAGGGACGCCCTATTTTATTTGGGGGGGGGGGGGGGGGGGGGACAAATCCCCTAGCCCGGATGGTTTCTCAGCAATTTTCTTCCAAAAGGCTTGAGAGATTGTGGGGACAGAAATGTGGGAAGTGGTGGAGGAATCGCGTGCTGAAGGTTTTATTCTTAAAGACATTAATAACACCTTTATTGCTCTGATTCCTAAAAGATCCGATAGGATTTCCTTTGATGATTATAGGCTGATTGCCTTATGTAATAATATTTATAAGGTTATATTGAAGGTCGGCCAATCGCCTTAAGAAAGGGCTTTGCTCCATTATTTTCCCAGAACAGAGTGGTTTCATGCCAAATAGGTCTATTTTTGAAGTAGCGGTTGCACATGAAGCTATTCACTCGATCAGAATTGCAAAGACTGAGAAATTGATGATGAAAGTAGATATAAAAAAAGCCTATGATAATGTCCACCGAGGTTTTATGCTGAAAGTGCTGGAGAAATTTGGTTTTTTTGAAGGTTGGATTAAATGGGTAGGTAGCTGCATCAACACCCCAAGGATCTCAGTCATGGTTAATGGCAGCCCTTAAGGTTTTTTTGATACATGTAGGGGTATCCGTCAAGGACATCCAATCTCTCCTTTCCTCTTCATCATTCTGGTAGAAGTGTTGGGAAGACTTATTTCAAGTAAACGTAGTGGGGGCTTATGGAAAGGAATAAAGGTGGTGGATGGTATTGATCCTTTATCACATTTACAGTTTGTTGATGACACTAACCTAATGGGGGAGGCTATGGCAAGGGAAGCAAGATTGATTAGATCGACTATTGATTCTTATAGTGCTGCCTCGAGATAGAATATAAACTGGAACAAGTCCGAAATTTACTTTTTCAATACTAATTTGGCAAAACAAAGACAGCTGTGTAGGATTCTGGGCATGCAAATGGGTAAGCTCCCTGGTAAGTATCTTGGCATTCCTCTTTTTGGTGGGGCCTGCAAAGCTAATTTATGGAAGGATTTGACTAACAGCTGCATCAAACGTCTTTAAGGGTGGAAGAGTAAATGTCTCTCTTCAGCAAGGAGAATTTTAATGCTCCAATCTGTGGTTTCGGTCATTCCAATCTTCTCTATGAGATATCTGAAATTGCCTAAGAAGGTTATAGGCTTCCTGGAACAAATAATGCAAATTTTTTTTTTGGAATGGTGCAAACAATGATGATAAGATCCCACTTCTTGCTTGGGAGCAGATCGGTAAAGCGAAAGCTTGTGGTGGGGCACGTGTTAAAAATTGGCATTTGATGAATCTTGACTTAGGGGCTTAGTTTGGAATATGTATTCTAATCCAAATATGTTGTGGGCTAAGATCCTTAGAGCAAAGTATTTAGACTCAGAATTGCCTAATAGGATCCTCACTGTTAGGAACCCCCCAAAAGGCTCGGCAATTTGAAATTTTATATTAGACTGTAGGCAGGTTATTACTAACCACTTAACTTGGCAGGTTGGTGATGGGAGACGGGCTTCCTTTTGGAAGGACTCATGGAATGGCTATCCTATGCTTGGTGATAATGAGGGTTACCATGATTTGATGAGGGTATGTTTAGAGGTTTGGGGGGATAAGGTTGCTGATTATTTGGAATTGAAACCTACTCCTATGGGACCCCAATGGGGATAGAAGGATGTTAGTCAACTTGGACTCAATCATCAGCAATCGATGTTTTTAAATAATATTTCTCTCAAGGGAAGTTATCTTCTCCAATAAAACTAATACTCTTATTTGGTGTGCAGCTAAAAGTGGGCAATATTTGGTCAAGCTAAGCTATAGGCTTCTTGATAACTCCAGTTTACTCTCTGATTGGCCTACAAAGTTGTGTTGGGGAAAATATTTTCTTCCAAAAGCTGGAGCCTTTGCTTGGATGGCTTTCAGAGGTAGGATACTTACAAGGGAGCGCAGAAAAAAGTATGGCTTCATCGGTCCTACGAAGGGTGTTCTATGTGAGAAGGTTGTTGAAGATGTCAATCATTTGCTGGTACAATGTGAGTATGCTAGTGCATGTTGGGACATGTTGAAAGTGAAATTGGGGTGGTTGGGTCCTCTTCAAAACACAGTTAAGGAGATTTTTTTGGGGTGGCCGATTGCAAAATGTAAGTCTGTTTTATCCAAAGTCTGGCATATTAGTCCGTCAATTGTTGTATGGGAACTTTGGAAGGAACGCAACAGAAGGATCTTTGAAGATAAGAAAGAATCTATTCAAAGGATTAAAGCTAGAATTAACTGCTCTATTGAGGAGGTCTTAGGGGCTTCGACCTTTTCTCTCAATTCTTCTACTCCTTTCACTTCTGAGGATAAAAGAATTTATGGGGAATGGCCTTCTACCAAGATTCGGTTCAGGAACTTTGGTAAACAAATTGGGAAGCCAAAGTCATGTGTGAACAAAATTATATGGGAGAACCCGGAATGGGGATGGGTTAAGATAAATTTTGATGGGGCTGCCAAGGGAAATCCGGGTCCTTCAAGTGCTGGTGTGATTGTTAGAGATTGGCTTGGCAACACTTTGGCATATGCAACACAAAAATTTAAAGATGGGACGAATAATATGGCTGAAGCAAAAGCAGCTATTTTGGCTTTGAATATTGGCTTAAAGCTAAATATAAGGAAGATTCACCTGGAAGGAGATTCACTAATTATAATTCAAGCTATTCAGAAAGGAGCTTCACAGGCTTGGCACCTTCAAGGGTATATACATATTATTTTAGATTTACTTTCTAAATTTGATGCTTTTAAGATTAGTCATATCAAAAGGGAAGGCGATTGTGAAGCGGATATTTTGTCAAAATGGGCGGTCTCGTTTGAGACTATAGATGAAATTAGATGGGAGAATTTTAATAAGGTACCTTTAGATTTTTTGGAGTAAGATTTCATATTTATGTGATGTGGCTTCCAACGCAAGCTAAATGATAGCTTTTTGTGAACTCTTGGATAACCTCCTTCCCGTGGCGTCCTTCAATGATGGTGTAATAAATTCTGCTTTATGTGGTTCGTGTGAAAGGTGACGGTTTTGTGGCCTCGGTTGTCCTCCCATTAATTACCTTATGATGGGATTAGCTTATTAAAGCTGCCTTTTAGTTATTTGTGGTGTGTGGCAATTGCAAGCTGTGTAGAAGCGAAGATTAAGGTTTAATTTTGAAAGCTTAGAGCCGACTGTTTTCTTTGGTTCAGTGTGGTGGCTTAAGGTGCTAAAATGGAAGCGACTTTCTCTGTTGACATATGGAAACAGCAGAAATCTTTCAAGGGTCCGATGAAAATGGAAAGAATGTGAGGGTTGGTTAAAATAAAAAATGAATGGATTGTGAATGTTGTCTGTGATGTTCTGGGTCCTTTCTTCATGAACCGGAAGGGTAAATGGAGAATCAACCTGGACATAATATCAATGTTGATGGCGTGGGGACTAGAAATTGGGAGAGAATGTGTGGAGGTAAAATGGATGGCGACCAGTCTGTTTGAAGGGGATTTGCTTTTTGAAGTTGATTCGATTCTTGAATGGGCGGTCCCGGGGATTGGTTCTGATATCTCCGAATGCTTCAAAGATGAAGATGGCGCCCGTGTTTATGGGTTCGTGCCCTTTGTTCGTTGGTGGGGCAAAGTGGATAAAGGATGCTTCAGAGCGGAAAGGGCAAGAGCATGGGCGTGCCTGAAGAATTTGGTTGTTGAGTAGGAAGAAGTAATGGTAAAGATGAAGGCCCTAGATGTGAAGGTGCCGAGGAAAAAGAGGTCCTACCACGGGAAAAAGTGGTGTTTGGGCATGTAATGGAATGAAATCTGCAATTTTTTGTCTTGTTACGTCCAATGCTCTGTTTTTTTCTTGGCGACAATGCTACAAAAAAGATACTGGCTTTCGAAAGACTGTTTCTTTTTTTGTTTAATGATCATGCGGATGACTTTGAAATTAAATAGAAAATGAAGGTCTGCATTTTGATATGTTCTGGGAGGCAGACGATTTTGGCGTTGTTGTTCGTGGGACAGGAGTTTTTGTTGATGGCAGATTCGGAATGCTTTGGTGTCGAGGTCGCCTCTGTTTTTGGGTGAAGGCTCGGTCTGTTCGTATGGAAGATGTTGGGCCCTTTCTTTGTGCAGGTGCTGATAATCAGCGTTTGGTTTAAAAACAGCTTTATGTAAAAACTATGATTTTAGTCATGCGAAGATATCCCTGAAAGGTAGTCTGGGGATTAAAGTCATTTAGTTGTTTAGTTTGAAGATGTAATGACAGTTAGAGGCAGATGATGTTAGGTTCAGAATCCAGATAGTGCTATTCTAATGTAAAGCCTATCTGCTTTGTTTTTATGTAGTTTCCTTTTAATATTAATATAAAATCATTGTTAACGATCAAAAAAAAAATGAGGAACCAGAACCAACATTTTTCTACGTAAATTCTCACAAATGACTCTCTTAGGTGACAATAAAAAGTAAATCCATATTAAAACAAATAGGCAAAAGTTATGTGCCATTGTCATGCTGAGTGATGAAACACAGTAATGCAGAATACTCTAAATTGAATAGAACTACACATTTAACTTGTTTCCATATGTAGTTAAAACTTACGCATGCATAAGTGGTAAAACTCTGATGTTTGTATCCATAAACTTATGCACAATGTCCCTTTTCAACATAGCTAGAGCCCAAGTTGTGAAGAATGATAGAAGGGCATTTACTGTATTGGTTTTAACGCAAGTTCCATGTTTCCTCAAGTCAACTAAGACATTCCGAGTGATGTTGTGACTTACATTTACCATGCTACTATATGCTTAATTGATAGAAAATGAGAACAATCAAATTAGCACTTATCTAAAATATCAATATATACCCATCAATCATTATAATAGTTGCAGTAATAAAATTTTAAAGAATATATGTAGCATAAAAATTTTATTTTTAGCATTTACATTTCAAAAAAGGAAAATAGAGAAAGAATAGCATGACTGTTACTCACTCAGAAGATCAAACATAATTGGCTTATATTTGACAATCTTGGCCACCTTTGACCTCTTTACAACTTTGAGGGCATCCATATCCTCCTTCTTCCCTTTGAACCCCAGAAATTCTCCATACATTTGTTTACTACCTTTAAGCTCCAATCTGATAGACAAAGTGAATTAGCCATATAGAACTCTTTATTTCTACAATCCACAAATACTATCATACAGACTAGTCAAAGCCAATTACTATCATATAGACAAATCAAAGACAAGATGATTTATAGCACCAGGAAAATCAGTAGCATGGACAACAGTTGGGTTTTGTTTTTGTTTTTTCAGTATTGTAAACATACATTATTTTTCATGGCACCTAGCCACAAGTTTTCTATTTTGCAAAAAACGTCTGATCTAGCATGTGCATAGTTGTTGTATTGAAGATTCGTAATATCATTTCAATTAGACTGTAAATATTATCCTAATGTAGGACATTCACTGTAACATATGTTACTGTAGAAAGGAAAATCATTCATTAATCAAAAAGTTGTGAGAAAGCCAGCATAGCAATTGTTGTGATATGGTTTCCGAACCATGGCAACCATTGTAGTATCTCATGTATTGTAGAGGCTGTAGCATGGAGGGTTTCAGTTGACAGCATAAAGTTCTAGAAGCAGTGACCACAGTTGAGATGATCAGGGAAAGAACACCAAGAAAAATTCAATTGTTTTTACAGTTGCAAGTTTCAGAGCATATGAATGAGCACCACCTTCTATCCTTCTATCTCAAAGCACTTTAGTGTTGAGCATCACCTTGGAGAATGAATATGGAGATGTGAGGAGGGCTTGTTCCGGAATCCAGACACATGGACACAAAAGTTTCAGATATGGAGAAAGAAATTCTTCTATATTTCAAGAGTAAGCTTTTGTGAGACCAAAAGCCTTCAAATAAGCAAGGTATGATGCATAAGGATCTGTTGAGACCTTTTCACACCATCACCACATTGCAAATGGGGACCCCCTCTTTTTGCTCGTAGTTGTTAGGTTTTGGTAGTTAGATTGGCAGTTCAGAACTTAAAAAAATTGAACAGTGGTTAACTAATCAAGTTGTCGAGGTTGAGAATAAAATTTGGAATGTCCAAATTAAAGTCCTTCGGGGTTAAGTTGTAATGGGTTGACCCAAAAATCCTAAGTGCATTAAAATTTTGGCAAGTCAAATAGTCCAAAATACATTATAAAGACATTTTATGCATAAGGGCCTTGAAATTCTTACAAAAATTGATTTTTCATACTTAAAATGCGAAAAATCCTTATAAAAAATGCACAAAATCTGGATGGAAATAGAATTTCCGTACCAAAATTGCACTTTATCCCGATGGATATAGATTTTCCCCTCCAAAAATGGTGGAAATCCAGATGGAAATAGAATTTCCCCACTTAAAATCATGAAAATCCAGATGAGACATGAATTTCCCCACTTGATGAGATATTTTCGATGAAATTTTTTAAGTGTTAGACTAGTTTTTCGAGATGAAGGTCAAATTTCCCCATCTGGATACTAAGGACATGGAATAAAGTCCAAATGCAGAGTGATTTTCCCGTTGGACTTAGAAAATTTGAAGGCAATTACTTTGTCCCGATGGGTATGGATTTTCCCCTTTGTCCTGATGAAGATGGCTTTTCCCCTCCAACACTTGGAAATTTTTTGAGATGCAAAGTTAGGAAATCCCGATGGAGTATGAATTTCCCTTTGTCCAGATGAACATAGAAATTCCTCAAATCCAGACATGGGTCGATTTTCCCCTTGAAGGCAATTGAAGGTGAGCGAAAAACTTTCTAAGTATGGGATGAAATTTATCTCTACATGGGTCGATTTTCCCTTGTGGGCAAGTGAAGATAAAAATGGCTAAGTATAAAATTGGGAATTTATCCCTATGGAGATTGAATTTCTCCACTTGGATGAATGAAAAGAAACAATGGATATTCCTTATGGAGTTTGAAATTCCCCTTTTGGGATGGTAAGAGGTGGATTTAGAAAAAAATGGAACCCCAAGTTGGATCGATTTTCCCTTAGAGGCAAATAAAATTAAAATTAATTAAATAAAGGGAAATTAATTAAATATGAGTTGCACGAGTTTCAAGGTGGGATTTTTTAATCCCAAATTGGCTGTGTCAGTGAAACTCCAGCACAAAACCCCTTTAAAAGGAGCATCTAGCAGCAAAATTAGGATGCAAAAACAATGAAAGATTGCCTTTGAAGGTCAAAAGGGGTGTAAGAAGAAAAGCCAAGGAGCTGGTGAAGGAATTGCCCAAGGCCAAGAGGGCTGAAAATCGAACCTTGGAAGTGAAGATGAATACCAACTTTGGCCAACAAATCTGATATGGTGTGGGTGCTGATGTAAAATCAGAGTTTTTTTTTAAAAGGTAAGATGGAAATCCAAGCATGTTCAGATTTAAATCTGAATTTTTCCCCAAGGAAGTCGATTATGGCAAGAATTTTTTTAGAAATTTCCTCAACAACCAAATCTGTTCAAGACTGATTGCAGGCTATATGAGAGGCAAATTCTGATTTTTTGTGACCAATTTGGAAGCAAGAAAGGGTTGTAGGTAAGAGGTCAGCAGACCAAAGACTGAAAATACCCTATATTGTGCGATTGTTTTTGTAAAACCATAGAAAAATCATACGCAATTAAATCCATCCAAGTTTGATTGTAGGTTATTTGGGAAGTAAAGACTTGAATTTGAAGACCAAATTTGGGCATCCAAGTGGCTGAAAGTGTGAGTCTTCAGACTGAAATCTGAGAATTTCTCCATGTGGGGCGATTTTTTTTTGGAAAATCATGAGAAATTCTCAAGCTCTTAAATCATTCCCAACTTGATTGCAGATCAATTGCAAGGTCAAAATCTGATTTTTAGGACTGATTCCAAGCATCAAAGGGGCTGAGGGTGTAAGCTTTCAGATAAAGTCTAAAAATTCCTCCATAACACTCGATTTTTGTGAAAATTTTCTGAGTTTATTCCTTGCCCTCAAGATTAATAGATCTTTATTGCAGACCTTTTGAAGTGGTTTGATGCCTATTTCAAGATCAAGAGAGGTCTGAAACACATCTTGTCTTCAGACTAAAGTCAGAAAACACCATAAACGGACGATTTTGGGAAAAAATCCCATAATTCATTAACTCACCAACTCATTTGAGTGTTGTGTGGATATTCTTGCAAAAAAAACACCAAATTTGAAGGTCAAAATCATCTGGAGAGAGTAAGTTGCAGAGTTGTTTTCAAAAAATCTGAATTTGACATCATGGTGAAAATGGATTTCCTATCATGATTGGTTTGCAATTTCATTCCTAATTCGTAATAAAACGATGGATCATGATTTGTGATGAATTAAGAGAGTGTTAGGATTGATTTTAACTTGTCTTCAAACTTACCATGAGTTGCTTTAGAAAATCAGAACTCTTTATTTGATGATGAAGGTCTGATTTTATCATTTTAGAGGCTAAGCTTGTTCATTTTTGTTGTTCTAAAACTCTAATCTACATCCAGGTTCCATTTGCAACCTCTGAAGGATAAATTTCCTAAGTCGTTACATTGAATTCAAGGATTAAATCAAGGATCTTGAGGTCCCTTAAAAACTATACTGACTTCTTGTTTCAAGCAGGAATATGGCAGAAGACAAAGGGATAGCAGCGAGGAAGGTGTTACAAGCGAAGCTATCAAAGGGATTCTATCCTAAGTCCCTAACGGTTTCCAAGGGGGAGAAAGGTATGCATACAAACATGGAACACTTAGATATGAAGATGACGAGGAGAAGAATGTTTGGAACGAGAGATTGCCTACCTTCAGAAATAGCAGTTAGCACAACGAAGAGTGGCCTCTACCATGCAGCTAGATTTTCCATCCGCTATTCAGTGCAATGTGTTACCCCTGATTTTTGACTCATACCCTTTGTTTGATTATCTCCTAAAAATCAGGAGTTTACGGTCACATTTCAATAAATACCTTTCGGTCTAAGTTTGCATTTCGCACCTGTCGGTTGAACTTAAATCTTGAACTTGTCTAGTTCAAGGTTCAAGGTTCAAGGTTCAAAGTTGCCCTGCGGTGTGTATTGCCTTTCTTCGTTTTTTTTTTGTGAAAATGAGCGGCGTGGTTTGCAATTTCCCTTCTTCCGTTGAACTATGAATCTTGAACTTGTCTAGTTCAAGGTTCAATTGCGGGCCTCGTCTTGCATTAAGTGTTGTCGGGTTTAGTCTTTTTCGCCACTCACGTGTTCTTTTTAAAAAACACACCAAAGGGAAGTCATGTTTTATTGCCCAATTGAACTCACTTCTTTGAAATAGCCTTTTTCAATGTTCATAGTTCAACCGGAACTTGTGTATTGAAAAAGTGAAAAGACAGCGATGATGTGACTGAAAGGACAGCTGGCGGAGGATAAATATGCCCACGCATGCCATGGATATAATCATTATTGGATGCGATACTTATACGTCATTTCGATCATTCAAAGAGTTCAATATTTAATGATCGCATTAAGCCAAACCTCTTGTCGCATTTAATTGAAGCCCACTTCATCATTAAATGCAAATCTTGCGTATTTTGTTGAAAATCAGTTATAAATGAGAGTTCATGCTATCACTCCTATAGTGAAGTTTTTCTGAAGTGATCAATTTGGCGAAGCAAGCGGAAGGTATACTCTGATCCTGAGAAGCATAGGGTGTGCGCAATCTTCAGGTTAGTGTTTTTCTCCCCCAGAGCTCCTGTTCGAAATTGAAGACATTTGAAAGTTTGATACTGAAAGGCTCTGTTCTTCACTTCTGCAATCTGTTCTTCAAGATTTGCCTAAAGCCTATTGACAGTCTAAGAAGGAGGTTGATTCAAGGATGGTAGCAAATAGATGCCCGATACTAAGTGACAACCTCTGAATAAAATCCTCTAAAAAGGTCGCACCTAATAGTGTGTTTGTAACCCTTAACAGGGTTGGCTCCTAACAGGGCTCACTTCAAAAGAGTGAAAATTTGGGGTACCGGTCCCAGTGGTTTTTCCCTTAACAGGGTTTCCACGTTAAAATCCATGTGTTATGTGTGTGTGGTTTATTACTTTACTGTTTTACATCTCACATAGTTAATTCTGGATTGATTGGTATACTCTGCTTATTTACTG
>MU223848.1:747529-758193 GCA_018584345.1 Thuja plicata
TTCGCTTTGCTGATACTGATGAACCATGCCTCGGGGATGTCTATGATTCCATGGACACTATGTTGGAGGAGATAAAAATCGTAAGTTATAATACATTCCTCTATCTTTGTTTATTGAGAGATATCTAGATTCTAAATTGACATAATGGTAACTTACATGAACACCATTTGATATCCTAGGTCATACAAAGGAGAGAGAATGATCCTGAGGACACCTTTTACAAAAAGATGGAAGCAATTGTTCATCATCATTGGAACAAGATGACCACACCTTTGCCCCTCCTCGCATATGCTTTATCCCCCAGGTACTATAGTGCATCCATACTTCGTCTTCCAAGTAGAGCGCCACCATTTAGAGATTCTGAAATTGCAAAGGGGTCTAGGGGAGCACTCAATAAAATCTTCCGCAATCCAGAAATTGGGGATATTGTTAGGGATGAATTTGGATCGTTTATCTCCGAAAAGGATATCGACTCTATTGCTGCCAATGACCAAAGAAAAATGGATGCTATTAAATGGTGGTACCTTCATGGGCAAGATTATATGTACCTCCAACCTCTTGCAATAAAGATTCTATCACAAGTAAGTTCTTAAGTTTTTTTCCTTTTTTTGGCCACTTGCATTGTAGAATTTAACACTTAACACTCTTGAATTTATCTTGTATTTTTTTAATTTTGTGGTTTTCCCTCTAGGTTGCGAGCTCTTCTGCCGCTGAGCGGAATTGGAGTACTTACTCCTTTATCCACTCAGTCAAGCATAACCGGCTGGCTGCAAAAGAAAGCAGAAGACTTGGTGTATATTCACAACAACTTGCGCCTCCTGGCACGGAAGGATCCAAAATATAAGAAGGGTCCAGAGAAGCTTTGGGATGTAGCACCTGAGACTGCTGACTTGGATATGACCATTCGGGATCTAGCTAGATCCACTTTGGCTAATGTGGATGATGATGATGATGATGATGAGACAGTCGCAATACCCTCTAGTGCTAGTGGAACCATTTTTGGTTCCATTGATGATATTGATCAGCCATTTGCAGCTGTTGGAGACCCCATTGATACGGATTTTTTTGATAATCCATTTGATGATTGATGAACACTTTCATGATTGATGAACATTGAATCATGTTTCAAACTTTAATGAACTATATTTTGAATTTTCATTTTGTAATTCAGTAATTCAATGTGCTGATTTTCTTTAGAATCGTGAACATAGATCACTGATCAAGTATACTACTTAAATTTTTAATGTTTATCTTTGAGATTTGGCATTGATCAATGATCAAGCATCATAGATTCATACTATGAAATGATTTAGTTTTAGAATTATGTATATTTCTCTTATTTTTTCTATATATAATGCATATATATATATACACACACGAACCCATACGAATCCAAATGGCAAAAAAAAAATTCACGAATCCACGAACCGGATTCGCGAACCCGAATCCGTCCTCAGACCCGAATCAGCAACTTAGTCTCAATGTCATCCTTCTACATGACTTAAGCATATAGTGGAGTGACATATCTTAAAATCTCATGGGAGAGTACAACTTGATCACAATTTTGACATGAAATATCTATTTTCTGGCTCCTTCAACATTATATTTGGCATCTTAAAAAGTCATGAAAATGAGGTGCGCCATGGAGGTCGGTGTGGTTCTGAAGGTGTTAAATTGGTCTTGGCGGCAGGGGTGTTGCCCCTCGACCTTGCTGGGGGTGCTACCCCAAGACCCCCGCAAGGGGCGCTACTCGTTGACCCCACTGGGGAACTGTCCCCAAACTCCCATTTGATTTTTGAAGTACATTACAATGTTGAGTTTGCATAGTACAAGTCATTGTCTACACTCTTGCCATTAGTCTTCCTGAATATTACTTGATGTATACTTGTCGTTTGGAAGACAACTTCTTCTTTTGGAGAGATGATGTAGTCAACATATAATGCCTATTGTTATGTTTGATAATATGGGTTATCCGTCAATGTATTAATTGTTCATTGGTCGTCACTCTTCGGTGGTTGTAAGTGTCAGTTGGTTGATGCTTGTGTCTTTCTTGGCAACCATCGGGTCATTTAAATATGTTGTGTACTACCAAGGAAGGGGGTAGGGTATAGTCGGATGAATTGTAATCCTTGGCCGACCATCTCTGGTCTTCTTCTCTATAATGAATTCATTAGCAAATAAAGATATATTTTACTCCTATATTTGGTACGCATTGTCATCTGTATTATTATTTCATGTATGTAATTTACTAGGTATAGTAGTAAACGCAGTTTCTCTTTAGACCATACAATGACAAGAAATCACTAATCAGTCATACAACTATGTTTGACCCTATCAAAAATCCTACATCATCAGTAGATTTGATCACTATAACTTTGCATGGGTTTATGTATCATCCACAATATTAGCACAAAACATTATGCATGCTTATTTTATTTATTTGCTTTCCTTTTTGCCTTTTAACACATTTTGCCCTAAGGTTTTTGGTGGGAGACATCAATTTTTGGTTGGTAGACTTTGGAGACGGCAAGAGATGGCAACCAAAAGAACCTTGTGCATCGAGAAGTTTCTGGAGACATCTCTGGTACTAGAGATGTGTCTCCGTCTCCAAGACGTGTGTTTCCGGGTAACCATGGTTGGAACCCTCAACTTCAAAAATACTTCAATATTTTCAAAGATCTCAATGAACCCCTAGGTTAGATAGTGTTATGACCATCTTGGCAATTAGGAACATTTAGAAGACAGCATTTGACCTTGTCACAAGGTTTTGAAGAAGTATGCCATGCAAACATCTCATATCACTGTGAGTTTACCAGCCTAACTGGGTGCCTTGAATTTGATGATTTCTTGATATTCTAAATGAATGCTGACTTAAATGCTATTTGAAAAGAAAAAAACCTTGCCAAAGGAGATGAAGTTTGGGTGACATACCTGCAAAGTGGAGGGAAGAAAACCTTGTCCCTGCTGAAGACATCAAGACAAAAAACATTTCTGAGTTGTAATGATGAACTTCTTGAGTACTCTTTAGAAGACCTGCAATACCATGAATGAACAAAGTTGCTTCTACTGCAAACAGCAGAAATGAAATGCTTATGAAGTTCATCAATGAAGTGCCCTTAGATAGGCGTTTGAGTGCTCTAAAGCCAACTTTTATCATGAAATATGCACCAACTTGAGAAATTGTCTTCTTTTTGCCTTGATATACTTCACTTAGGCAACTGCCACTTTTAACTTCAATTTGGTGCTGTTTTATAGGGCAAAACCATCAGGGATGTGCACCTTCCTTGGGTTTATTATACTTCATTACATTTGGCAAAGTTTTTTGACTTACTTTGGCATTTACAAGGGCATAACCATCAAGAAAGTACACACTTCTTATAGGTTTATTTCTAATCTTAATTTGCTGAGGGCTGATCACAAACAATTTGCCATCTTTTGACTGCTTTTGGTGGGGTTTTGGCTGGGCTTACCCACCTAAAAAAGGCATTTCACCCAACTTGAAACCTTTCTCATTCAACCTAGCTTCTGATAACTAAACGCTTTACCCACTTTCTGATATTTTGGTAGAATTTTTTAGGGTCATTTCTGATCGAAAAGTGTTCTAACAGCTTTGAACACTTAACTACCTTGACAATACCTTAGTGTGCATTCCTTAGGTCTCTGCTATCCTCTTAGGTTCAGTGTCCTTGTGGCATTGCCACTTGATTTGCACACCATAATTAATATTTTGAAACTGATTATCTTCCTTTAAGGTGCTGACTTGTGATGCATTTGCACCCTTCAATCTGCCAAATGAAGATCACTAATAATTTTGCCGATTAAGCTGATGCTTGATGGGGAAACTTGCTGGCTAGATCAAATAAAAAGTGTTCCATACTTCGTTTTCTGCTTCGTCCTTCTTCAAGCATATCTCACTAGGTCCTAGCCTACTTTGGCTAAGTTCTTTCATTGTTTCCTCCCTATGTTCCACGGTGTTTAAAGGATGGGGACAGCAGGGGATGTATTTGGGGGATGCTAGTTTGAGGGCAATTTTTTAGGGATGGAGGGGAGACATATATATATATACACACACACATATGTATGTATATGTGTGTGTGTATGTATATGTACAATGTGTGTGTACATGTATGTATATATACATACACACACACACACATGTATTTAAATTTGAATATCTACTATCTAGCAATAACAATAGTATGACAATAGAGATAAAGGAGAGATACTCAAATTTAATCATGGCAACAGTATACCAGCAGTATTTCAGCAATATAACAACAGTTCAATGATGACAATAGCATAACAACAATTTAGACTTTAAATTCAAGTGTCAAATAGTCAAACTTCAAAATAGTAAAATACAACTACACCTCATCTGGGCTATATCAATATGAAAAGATGAAGAGTTTGTCACTCCTTGGCTGAAGTTGTGGTTAGCCCAATAGAATACCAACCAAATCCAGTTGCACCCCCTCATCAATCTGCCTAACATTTTCAGAATCAACATCCCAACATGTTGCTGGATTTTCTGCACATTTAGAACTTTCCAATATTGCAGTTGAACTGCTAAAATTGACCTACTCTAGCTAGTGTCTCATCAATAGCTTTCTAAAATTGTATATCACTTGAGAGTTATCTGCACATTTTAAATTGCAAATAGGGGTCTGAATCTGCAATCTACACATCTAGTAATCTAGGTTGTAGTCACCTAACAGTGAGTTCGCAAGAAACTGTTAGATTTGTCTCAGAACGATTTCTAATTTTCCAGCAATATAGAAAACATGGGGCATTGTGAGATATTAGAGTTTTCAATAGACTTTTCACTGCGTAGCTTAACTGCAGTGAATTGCAGTTTTACCTCACAAGTAATTCACAAGAAAAAAAAGTTGAAATTTTATCACAAGATACCACTGGAACCACCTCCCTAAGATATTTCCAAATTCCAACAATAAATTACACTTGGTGTGAATACTATATTTGATACTCCAAGTTACAATTTTGCTAGGAAATAGTTTGCCAATTTCTATTTTGGTTTCACTCAAGTTTCCCAGAACATAATCTTCACATGCATTGTCCATTTTGGGAAAATGAATAGTTGAATATGGATCTTTCTGATTAATAATATGGTTTATACAAGCCCTAAATAAGCAGAACCAAAATTTAGTATTTGTCCCAACATGATGAGTTAGTAAAGCCTCAAAGTTACCAATATATGTGCATTCAAATATACTTCTTGAACATTATCAAAGTGTGAATGACGTTTACTTTTGACTGTTTTAAAGTAAAATCCAGTTTAGTTTTTATTTTATTTTTCCAGTACGATTTAAGTTTGGATGTAGTTAGTAGCACCACAAGGGTGCTACACCAATCACCTCGTTTATCTCTGTTTACCATAGAAATGAGACTCGGACTCGGCAAGGCTGACCCAACCTGGGACTCAGCAAGACTCGGCAGAATTAGGAAAAAAAAGCAGAGTACCAGTTTCTAGTGAGTCTCGCCTAGAGCGAGTTCCTACAGAGTCCCGGGCCCCTAGGACTCAGCTAGGGTCACTTGGCTCGGGACTCGCAAGGACTCGAAGAGTCCTGGAGAGTCTTGGAACTATGCTGTAGATTTTTCCTTGTTGAGTTTTCTGACAAAGAAAACTGTCGTTAGAGGTGATCACTTGTTTCGTAAGTATCACCTCTTTTGTAAATTTCAATCACACACCTTAACATTACCACTATTTTATCTTCACCACCATGCAGGTGATACTATCCCATTTATCCCCATATTTTTGGGAGGGAAAAAATGTGACCTCTAACTCAAAGGTTTGATTAATAAACTCATTTTTGCAATGTTCTTTTTGTAAATTTGATTTTATATACTTCCATGAAACAAAACCTTCATGAGAGCTCTTGTAATCGGCGTACACAGTAGATGACATTGTCTATTCATGAGAAAATAAAGAGATTGTGATCTATTTTCTTCTCCTCTACTGTTCTTTCTATTTGGGAAACATTTTTAACATCCATTTATCTGTTGAAACTAGAAATTGAAGCAATTCTTTGTTAGACTAAGCTAACTACTGTTACAGCTATCTCAAATGACAATGTTATTCAAAAAGAACTATAATCAAGTATTCAAGAATCAAAACCTGTCCCATGTTGGAGAAGTACTGAGAATAAAAAGAAGCTTTTTATCAATCTTGTCTGAAACATCACGTTCTCCTCTAGAAAACATACGCTTTAACCATTCACGAAAACCACCTCTTGACTCTTCCTTTAGTTGCATCCATTTATCATAGGATAACACTTCTTGATGCAAAGTAACTGATGGCAATGGCCTGTACACAGTTAAAAAGCAGTGTGGGATTAAAAAATAGAATGAAATTGAATGTAGAGTGCACCCAAAATTACTATGATTTCAAACAACTCCATTCATAAGATCTATGCAAAAGAATGAATAATAATACAGTGGTTTGACAACTTAGAAATTATTCCAAAGGGTAGAGCTCAATTGATATATCATTGCAATCTAATTATAAGGACCCAAGTTCTAATCCCCAACAGTGAAACCTAATGTGGAATTCTAAGTGGTGACTCTTGGTCTTCAAATATGGCTTCTACTGTTATCATCTAAGTTTCTATCTAATGTTAATGCTTGTAAGGAGCTAAACAATTTTGTTGCTCACACGGAGCTAACATTATTGTCTCACTTGGAATCAGCTGCTCATTTAAGCCATTCTAGTAAATTATCTTCAAATATATATTAAAAAGCTTTAAAGTTTATCCTCACTTTTGTTGCCAAAAGAATGCAGACAATCAAGAAAAAGTGCATGGATTCAATATCACATTGAAAGCTGCTATAAAATGGATAAAATTTTAAACCATTAAACCATGACAGTTAAAAAAAAAGTCAAAGGAACTTTCATTCTATTAAAACTTAGGTGGATCATACCACAATCTCTTTACTGAATATGCAGCTTGCTTTCTTCTTCAAAGCCCATAAAAATGAGCAGGAGATCAATCTTGGACAAAAACATTTTCAGAAACGGTTTTCTTCTCAGATTGCGTTGCTCTTACAATCCAAGACAAACAATTTCTGGAAATAAATTTCCTTTCAGTAATGGTGTTTATTGTATCATCAAAACATGAGCCTATGAAGAATAACAAAAATGAGCATTCAACTACCAAAGCAAACATCAACTAAAACCTACCATAAGCACAAAAAATATATAATGCAACTCACAATTTACTTTCACTCAGAGATTTTAAACATCTTAACAAAATGGTAGATTTTCCTCCTAAAATATTCAATACATGGAAAAAATTAAAGAACTTTCTCACCCTATACTTTTTGTTAGTATGAACAAGCACTGAGAAGGGGGGGTGAATCAGTGTAAACAAGTACTTAAGAAATTTCACCACCGATCTAACAAAGCTCAACTAATGAGCCATGCAACTAATAATATCAAATAGAAGTAAACAACATCAAGCATCCACAAAATCATCACATATGAAATATAGATTTTTCACATGGAAACCCTTGGTAGAGGGAAAAAACCACGGTGGGGATGACACCCACAAATCACCTTACTGCAGTATAAAGTGTTTTCCATGTTAGGAGCTACAATACCCTTTCTAGGGTTCACCCTGTTAAAAGTGACTAGTATACCATGTTAGAAGTACCAAAAGACTTGTTAGAGGATTTCAACCTTCAGTAAAGAAGTTACCCTATTAAAGGATTTACAATAAAGACCTGTTAGGATCTACCCAGTTAAGGGATTTAATCTGCTCCAACTGTTCGGAAAACAACAGTAACAATGATCTGTAGAATGACACTAATTGCCTATCAGATCCTTTCTACTCCTTTGCTCTCTGACGTTGTATTGATCTCTGCTCCTACAATCTCTGATCGTTGCACTTCAAAATATGATCGCAACACTAAATCACACGATTTAGCTCTCCTTATATATTGTGTTCTTAAGTCGGTTAAGACTTGAAAAATTTCCACAAGTTGGCACAAAATGTTTACCTAACTCAAGAAAATCAGCGTCAATCATACCTAACACATCATCTCCAAACGTAATATGCATTATCATAAATGATAGCCAACTTCAAATCCACCACCTTAACTAATTCATCATGAAATTCTAATCGGTGACCCAATAAGTACACTATCTTCCACATCAAAAATATAATTCACTCAAAACATCAAATTAGTTGTCGCGATCAGAACCATGCCTTCCTCATACCATATGAATGTCTCCTCTAAGATTGCATCTTTTGATTTTCTCTGAAACTCAACCGCTACCAATTTAACTGACTGAAATTGTTCTTCCTATACACCGATCAACAAAGGTAACTGTCTACCTTTACCGATCATGTACGGATCGTACCGACCGCTCCAATCATATTAACTGAACATGTCATCAATGAAAACCAATTATATATCTACATATGACCGATCTTCAGATCCCCTCCAAAAACTACCATAATGCCAACAATCTCCCCCTTTGGCATTGATGGCAGAAACTCTATATGAACTCAAAATTCTGCCATGCATAGCTCTGTAAGTATTGACCTATACTGTATAACTCATTCAAGTCATAGTCCCCCTTAACTATGCATGCTTTCACATCTATCTCCCCCTTTTTGTCAACAATGACATAGTAGCACATGTACGTTTCAGAATTACATTCTGTCAAAGACATACTTGAAGAGTGTCTTTGCAGACTCCAATGACTTTTCCCATGACTCTTGTAAGTGCTCCATAGATAGAATTTGTCCATGTATAACCGATGCTCACCCTTTAATATCATTTAAAGTACTCACCTCTAGTAGACTTAGTATAGTTTCTGCCTCACTGACATTTTGTTGCGTAAGATCTATTGTGGGAGCTTGGTAGGTCTGCAACTCCATAAGTGACATAATTCTTTTATCTTGCTCTGCTTGCAACCGCTTCACTGTGTGAGTAATCATTTTGACCTTAGCACTGTATACTGAAACTGAACTAGTTAGGTGATCAAACCTTTCAACCAAAGCATTAAGCTCATGTTGAGCGTCCTCTCTCTCCTCCAAATCCTTTGTAAAAGCTGTAAACTTGGACACTTTTATAAGTAACTGTCCTACCTCCTGTAGGATATCCTTTACTTTGTTCATTAGAACTGCAAGTGACTCTTTCTACTGATATAATCTCTTTCAACTTGTCAGTTTGTTGCTTCTCATACTCTTTCATTGCCAACTTCATAGGGGCATTCTCCAAGTTAAATACTTGATCAGAAATTGCTTTGACCAAAATACCCAGTTGATCAATACATTTATCTTGTTTATCATATTGCACATCAGTTACTAGATTCCTGATTATATTCCTTGCTCCTTTAGTACACTGTCCTTCCTCTTCTTTCCCTTTACTCTATCTCTTTCTTCTTTCTCTCTAAGCTTCTCAAACATCTTCATCAGCTCCTTAGGACTCATTTTAGTAATGTCAATAGTTGCTTGGATTTCTTCATCTTCAGGTCCACCTTCCTCTTCTTCCTCAGAACTAGTAGATTTTGCTGATTTCTTCTTCTGTGTGCTAGCTTCACCGGTTAAGTCTAATTTCCTTTTCACTGACAGTACATCTTCATCAATCTTTTGCTCCACTTTTTTGTTATGTTACTTCCTCTCCAGTCCAATCACTTGGTGAATCCACTTGGGTTTAAGTATTAATGTTCTGTATCTATTCAGGTATGTCAGAGATAACATTATCTATGACATCATTTATCTTTTCAGCTCTAGACTCTTGATCTTTTTCCTTCTCTTCTACCGATTTGTCCTTGGTTTCTGTCTCAGATTTCAATAACTTTTTCCATAACTCCATTGTCTCATCTCTTACCAATTGTGTTTCTCCAATGAGAATCCTTGTTACTCTGTTTCTTGTCTTGAATTCTCCTCTCATTGCTTCAACCATTAGCTTCACTTCCGCAATTGTTAATTCAGTTTGCAATAGTGCAAGTTCTTGCTCCATCATTACTCTATCAACCTTTAAAGCTTCTCTCCATCTTTTGTCAACTGCCTTATACAGTTCCTTAGGTATTTCCTTGTATAGCTCACTAGGTGTTTTGCAAAACGTATGTAGACTCTCTACAACTGCATCTTCTATCTTCTTCTTTTCTTCAATGACACATGCATCAAAACACTTCACCACATTTGTCGTTCTTCTGTTCTTAACATCTTAAATTATGATATCAACTGGAATAGCATCAACAACTTTTACAGATTTCACAGTAGGTTTGCCTACTATAGAGGACTTCTTCCCACTAGCTCTTAGTTCTTGTTCTGTAATGTCCCCACTTTAGCAGTTGACCAAGTGTGTGTGCGTTAGCCTTGTTCTACATGGTCCCAAGGGCTAACGAAGGGTTTAAGGGGATCCTAGAGTGTTTTGGCCTAGTCATTTCTAGTTTGGGCCAAAACGAAGTTGATTTACTCAGTTTCAGGCATACTTACTATTTTTAGTAAGTCGGCAGGACATAGTGGAAGCCAGTTTTGGTGATTAGATTTGATACTCCTCGGTGAGGGCTTTCCGACGAGCTATCACTCACATTATTCGGAGTCCGATTGCTAATACATTTTAATGCCTGAAGTTTTATTAAAGTAACATTTAATTTAATTATAAAGCATTAAAGCGTTACTTTAATATTTATT
>MU223848.1:774083-797519 GCA_018584345.1 Thuja plicata
AAGTTGCATAGTTTTAGTTTCGCACTTGCTTGGATATTCTGGAATTTTATAGCAGCAGCATATATACATTGCATGACAAGTGTTTGACAAAAATTCCAAGTGAGAAGTTAAGTGGTTTTAAGGTCCTGTTGAGTAGGGGACTTTACAGATGGTGTATATGCACACAACTGAATGCCCTTCGGTCTCTGCAATGCGCCGGCGACCTTCCAGCGGATTATCTTACATATCTTTGATAAGATGTCGACCGGGAACTCCGGAGTTGAACTCCCTAGCCTCCAGTCACTAACTAATTCCCAACCGACAACATTAATTACACTATTCCCAACAACATCATCCCCCCCAAAAGACAAGTCGTCTCTGATGACTTAACAACAAAAATGGAATAACGTTGATTACAAAACATGAAAGAAATCAGCTAAGAGGAAGTAGAAGAGGGCATCCCTTGAACTAACGTCTGGGACGCAGAAGAATTCAATTTCCGTCGTAAACGGTACACCTGTTGGGTACAGATATCCAAATCCGCCTGTATCTGGGAGTTGGTCTCTACTGCTTCCTTGAGCATGAGGGTAACCTCCTGCAGTTCCGCCTCCTTCTAACGACATGCCTCCTTGGCCTGACTGCATGCCTCCGTGGCTTCAGCCAACTGGGCCTCAACTATGCCCATACCAGCTGTGGCGGCCTCTATCTGTGCCAACAAGGCTCCCCGCTTAGTCTGCCAAGCGGTCTGCTGAGTGGCTAGCTGGGTAGCCATCTCCTCCCAAGATCTCTCCGCGGCCACCCTAGCCTCCTCTCTAGCCTCCTCCGTCCGCCATGTCTCCAACACCAGCCGCTGGCCCCTATCCACCACAACTGTCAAAGAGTCCAAATAGAACTCAATCCTCATCCAACAGATCATTTGGCGACTCTCCTGCATCTGGCTGAATTGTGGCCTCAACCTAAGTGCCTTCGTCCTCCTCTGTCAACACATGTGTACTCTGTTCACCTCCTGTACACTCGAACTCCCCTTTGTCAATGTGTATGTCCTCTCTCACAGGGGACTGAATGGAAGGTCCCCATGTCACAAGTGCAACGAACCGTTGTGCCAGGTAAGCACTCGCACTACCCATCGTACTGGGAGATGCCCCTGTCTGTATACTCTTACCCAAACTGTTACCTCTGCAGTCCACTAAAAGAGAGGCATCAAAGGTAACCGCTGCCTCCGACCCGATCACCTCTAGCCGCACCTGCTCTGACTCCTCTCTACCCTGCTCGAGGGTCCTCTCTACCTCCTCTACCATGCCTTCGCCCACTAAGGCTGTATCCTGGATAGGGATGTGATGTATGCTCTCGCTAGCCACTGTCTCAGGTTCAGGAGGCGCAATCGCTACAGAAACTCTCTCCGACGTAACTACAGGTGGAGTCAACTCAATGGGAGCCCGAACCTGGCCAAACGTCGAGATAGCTATCATGACAGAGGCAAAATGTGCTCCACTAGAGAGCGCTGGTCGTGGGAATAGTAGTGGGGTAGCTGAAATCTCCTCCACCTCGTCATCATCATCTCCCTCTGAAGCACTTTCCTCAAATGTCTCCTGGCAGCCGTTGTCCATGTCCCCGTGTTCCCCACTCACATCCAACTCCTGTCGGGCTCGTTTTGAGCCGGCGACTACCTTCTAACCGCTGGGCGTGTCTAAGTGGCGCCATCTCATGATGGGAGGCTCGCCTGGAGCCAAAGGGCCCACCTTCACCTCCTGCGCCAGTATGTCAGAGGGAATCTGTCTGACGACCGCGTCCAATAGCAACCCGGTCGCATAGTGTGGCATATAGAAAGTACAGTGCTGTAGCGTCATAACGGTATACATCCGCTCAGCCAGCACTGCCCCCCAATCGTACATTCGGCCGCCGAGTAAATGGTTCATGAGAGTGACCTGCTGAAAGGATATGTCGGATGCACGGCTGGACCCTATAAGGCGACTCTTCACCACGTCCATAAGACATCTCCAGTGTCCTCTAATGAAGGTCTTCTTGATTCCTCTGTTGTGCGAGGACTTCCGAAGAGTCCTTTTCCGCAGCCGTGAGGTCATCTCTGCTGCCAAACGCCGGGATAGCTAAATCCGTGGTAGCCAAGCCGAAGGGAACAGAAAGGAGTGAAGAAGGATTGTGCGTGACTGGAGGTGCGGAGAAGGCACAAGCGTCAGTTAGCCTAGACACTTTGTTCAACCCTAGGACACCGAACATAGAAAGACACTCCGATAGTCGGAACTTCACAAATACCAACAACCAGGGTGGGCAGACACAACCCCCACCACTGCAACCACAGGGGGCACAACCAGTGCAGCAACCGGTAGGGATGGCCGCAAATAAACAGAAGTTGCCCAAGTTTACGGGCCAGGCCAAGGAGGATCCCGTCCGCCATTGCAGAACTTGTGAAACCATATGGACCGCCAACGGAGTCACCGATCAAGATGAGTGGGTCACACAGTTCCCTGCCACATTACGGGAAGGGGCCATTGACTGGTACTCGGATGTAGATAAAACTAGTTTGACTACATGGGGGGCAGTGAAGAAAGAATTTCAAACAGAATTCACGTTGCTGAGGGATGACAATGAGATCCTCGGGGAGATTTACAACACCAAACAAGCAAAGAATGAGTCGGTTAGGGCCTACGGACGCCGACTAAAGGAATTAATTGGAAAAATGGAATCTGCCCCAGCCGACAAACTGAAGAAGCGATGGTTCGTCGAAGGACTCAAGACTTCCCTCCGAAAAAAAAATGAAGATCGTACCCCCGACATCGTACGATAATGCACATAACCGTGCAATGGACCTTGAGAGCGAATACAAGACCTCTAAGAAAATTAAGTCCTCGGATGAGGAGTCCTCGGAGGATAGTAGCGAGGGGGAATCAAGTAAGAGCGTGCATGCTTTACAAAAAGACCTCCAAAGGATGATGAAGGAGATCAAGGCAACAAAAGGAGGATCCAACAAAATCGATGAGGACGAGGTGTGGTGTACGGACTGCAAGGAAGCCGAACACACGAAAGGTTCTTGCCTGAAGAAGTCCTTTTGTGACATCTACCAGATTGCAGGACATTCCACCAAAGAATGCCCCTATAACTTGGGGGTCAAGAACCAACAAGTGTTGTTCACACGGGAGAAACCTTCCACATTTAGAACCGGCAGTCAACAAAATAACAACAAACTGCATCATCCGGCGGCTACAGAAATAACCGACAGGGAGGCGAAGGGAATAACAATAACAACCACCCTCGAATCCACTATGATGCGAAGAGAAGGCCAATGATACAATGCAGAAATTGCAACTAGTGGGGACACTTTGCCAGAGATTGCCAGAAAGAGGTGACTCCCCACAGAAATTGTGTAGGTGGTGCGGGCCAGGGGACCACGAGGAGGGCAACTGCCTAAAGCCTGGTTGTAACTACATTGATATGGAACGCAAGGATATAGAGGAGGACGTCTTGGCAATTACACGAGAACAAAGAAGGCCACTTATCCTGACCCTCGTACAGAGAAAGAAAGAGCACTCGAAGCGAAGGCTGAGATTGAGAAGGAATTGTAGGCCCGAAGGGACCTAAAGGATACCTCCGGCACTTCTACTCGAGCCATAGCATCCTGAGGCAGATGATGCAAATAGAGATACCGGTGAAAGTCAAGGACCTATTGGAAACGATGCCGCATCTAAAACAACCATGTTTAACAGTCAACCCATTCCAACCAGTACATTGGAACGGACGGAGGTTCCCAGCGGTTCCGCAGCGTACCCAATGACACTGGCTATAAACAATGTGCGAAACCTTGCAGTAGTGGAGATGGGTATCTTGGGTACCATCCTCACTAACACAATTGGGGGTAAATGTTCTACCCAAGGACAATTAGAAAAGTCTTGGAAAACCAATGCTATGGCCGCCAACCTTCAACCTATTGGGGGCTGATCAACATGGCATCAAACCTCTCGGTACCTTGTTGGCACAACAAGTAACCATTGGGACACAGTCGTTTACCTTGGACTTCGTAGTAATTCCCATGAGGCGTAAAGGGTACGACACCATCCTAGGGAGAGGGTGGCTGGTGGCTGGGAGAGAAAATCATAACTAGAAGAACACTTTATCCTTCGAGAAGGGGGGAAGAAAATTTGTGGTCGACCTTAGAACGCAGATGGTAGGAGAGGAAATGGCATCCTCTTCAGACTCTGAATCTGATGATGGAGCAGATAAAGGGAAAGAAAGCATGGAGCCAAACAATGAAGGCATACTAGAATTGGAGGATGATACAGACTCTATAGATGGTCTGTTTCATTGGCAAATGAGTGACTACGAACTATGAGTGTCCTCCGGAATACAAAGAATACAAAGGAGAAGCTCGAGTAAAGGAGAGTCCTGCACATGAGTTCCCCAAGGATGAACCAATCCGATATAAAGAAGCGAAGTTGAAGGAGATAAACTTGGGAGATGAGAAAAAACCAAAAATCATCCTGATGGGAGACGACTGGAACCCAGTATTAAAGACAGCAGCATTTAAGATCTTCACAAAATACAAAGGTGTGTTCGCCTGGACTTACAAGGATTTGAAGGGTGTACCTCCAGAGCTATGCGTCTACTGGATCCCCTTGGTTCCGGGAGCCCAACCTATGCGGAAGAGACCGTACAGAATGAACAAGAATTATGCTGCAAGGGTGGGGACTAAAATTGAACGAATGTTGGAAGCTGGTATAATCTTTCAGTTTGAGACAAGTGAGTGGGCCTCCCCCATTGTAATCTCTTTAAAGAAGGAAGCCAATTAGATCCGCATTTGTGTAGATTTCAGATGCCTCAACGCAGTGACAATTAAGGACCCGTTCCCCATCTCATTCACTGACATCATATTGGAGGAAGTAGCCGGTCATGAGATCTATTCGTTCATGGATGGGTTCTCCAGATATAACCAGATATCCATTGCGGAGGAAGATAAATTGAAAACAACCTTTGTAGTGGAGGATATTGTATATGCATACAACCGAATGCCCTTCGGTCTCTGCAATGCATCGGCAACCTTCCAGCGGATTATCTTACATATCTTTGATAAGATGTCGACCAGGAACTTTAAAGCATTTTTGGATGTTTGTTTAGCGGGCAGGACAAACACATTGCGGCTTTGGGGGAGTGCATGGAGCGATGTCGGCGAGCCCGTCTGGCACTTAACCCAAAGAAGTGTCAGTTTATGGTGCCCCAAGGGAAGTTGCTCGGGCACATTATATGTAAGGAGGGATTAAATAGTCGAGATGGAGGCCCCTACGGACGTGACGAGCGTCAAAACTTTTCTAGGCCATATCGGATACTACCGCCGATTCATTAAGAACTTTACGCAAATTTCATATCCGATGGATAGGCTCACGAGGAAGGGGAAGTCGTACGCTTGGAAGGAGCAGGAGGAAGCCTTCGAAAATTTGAAAACATGATTGTTGGGTGCTCCAATTCTTGCATTCCCTAATTGGGACAAAGAATTTCGTGTGCACGTGGACGCATCAAATTATGCCATCGGAGCCACCTTGGCTCAGGAAGGAGGGCACGGACTAGATCACCCTATATACTTAGCAAGAAGATTGTTTTCCAATGCTAAGAAGAATTACAGCACCACAAAAAGGGAGGCCCTGGGAGTGGTCTATTCGGTCCAAAAATTCAGGCACTATTTACTAGCCACACCATTCACCTTTTATGTGGACCACCAAGCTCTCATGTACCTGGTCAACAAACCTATTATTCAAGGAAGGGTGAGCCGATGGCTCCTCTTACTTTAGGAGTTCACATTCAAGATTGTTGTACGGCTAGGACGTAGCCACGTGATCGTCGACCAATTGTCACGAATCAAGTCTAGAGCCACCTGTGGGAGTAAACGACGACTTTCCAGACGCACATCTTATTTGTCCACAGCTCGGTTTCCTCTAGGCATGCTTTCAGGAGAACGAAGGAAATTAGTCCTCAGAAGCAGGACCTTCCAACTAATCAATGGATTATTGTATAAGATGGGCCCAGATCAAGTACTCAGGCGATGCGTGATGAAGGACCGAATGTGCTAAGGGAAGCCACGGAGGGCCAGCCAGAGGACACATGGGTCCCAATACGACGGCAAGGAAGGTGCTCTTAGCTGGCTTATGGTGGCCAACATTGTACAATGATGCTAGAGAATAGGTGGTAGGATGCGATACTTGTCAGCGCGCAGGGAAATCCCTCAAACGGGATTTTATGCCTCTCAATCCTTCTCATGCGCAGGAGCTATTCGAAAGATGGGGACTGGACTTCGTTGGACCTCTAAAGGCTAGTCGTACTCGACGATGCCAATATATTGTGGTGGCCACTGAATACTTAACAAAATGGGTTGAAGCGCGCGCATTAACAGATAATTCAGCACTAAGCACTGCAAAGTTCATCTACGAGCAAATAATAACAAGGTATGGCATCCCAATTCAATTGACGAGTGACAGAGGTGGGCATTTTGTCAATCACATCATTAAGATTCTAACCACCGAATTCAAAAAAATCATACGCTGTCGAGTCCATATTATTCTCGGGCGAACGGCCAGGCCGAGGCAACTAATAAGATTTTGGTGGGAATTATGTCTTGTGGAGTCGAAGGGGAGGACTGAGAGGAAAGGTTACCGTCGGTATTATGGGCCTACCGTACTTCATACAAAGTGACCACTGGGCAGACACCCTTCCAGCTTATGTACGGACACGAGGCAGTGGTACCTACGGAATTCATGGTTCCTAGCCTGCGGATAGCCATTGATAATAAATTAGGCGACATGGATAGTATGAGGGAGAGAATTTATGCCTTGAATAGGATCGACGAGAAAAGAGCCATGGCCCAGTGGGCAACCGACATCTCGCAGCAGCGAAGAAAACTCTGGCACGAGAAACACCTTCGTCGAATGCAGTTTACACCCAGCCAGTTGGTATTGTAGTTTAATGGGTGAAATGAAATTAAACCAGGCAAATTCAAAGTTAAATGGCTAGGTCCATATAAAGTTCGGGAAGTTGCAGCAAATGGGGCGGTGAAGTTATGGACACTTGACGGAAGAGAGATCCCAGATGCCGTCAATGGCTCGAAGCTGAAAGTCTACCACACAAGGCCAGGAGGCTAGGATCACCCAGAAACGCCTCGCTGATTTTTGTTTTTAATTATTTAAAATATATATATATTTTAATTAAAAAAAAAGTGTTCATACAGGACCGTACGGCCTGATGTCGTACAGACCTGTACGGAAGTGTAAAGTAAAATATAACCGACGTCGTACGGCAAATTGCCATACGGGCCCACGGAACTCTACGCACAGCAACAAAAAAAAGCAAACAAAGGTCCATAAACACCGTACAGTCGTACGGAATGTATTATAAAACAACACTTAGGAATTAAATGTCGTATGATCGCGGCACAGTCAGGCATTTCCGTGCGAGCCCGTGCGGACGGCAGAGCAAGAGACAAGGGAAAAACTTTAAAGGTCGTACAGCACTGGGCCGTACGGGAAGCACAAACAGCAAGGCCGTATGGACGAAAGGCAGGGAGGCCATATCAATTGTACAACGTACGGAAATAGTCTCTCCATCTCGCACGAAGGTCGTACGGCGTATAGACACGCGGGTTATAGCCGGCACTTTGAAGTGTATTTTTTTTCTTTTTTCATGCGCAAGGCAGCGAAGGCACAGGCACAACAAAGGCATTGGTAGCCGTACGGACAGGAAAATTCAGAGAACTAAGTCGTACGGCCTACCATTGCAAGAAAACTTGAAACGGCCGTACGCCCGTACGGTGGCGCGCATAAGGAAACGGAAAGAGCGGTGAGTGGGAGAAGTTAGCCTTACAGCAGCAAGCTCCAAAGTCCATATGTTTAACAATAATATGCACGCCATACGGAGATACCACAAATAGAAAGCGGCAGGTTGTTATTATGTAGCAAGGACTCCATCCATTCGAAAAATACCAAGCAACAGTCGTACGGTGCGTGACTAACTAGAGTATTAAGATCCAGCACAGACTTCATCATTTTGAAGAAGATGACGAGTAAGGGTAATTGAAGACTGAGGGCAAGCTCCCATCCGTACGGGCATTAGTAAAGAAAGCGTGAGTTGGGCGCTCTACTACCGTACGGTCATCTACAGCGAAGGGATTACAAGTTAGTTATTTATCTTGCATAACAACACCCAAGAACAGTTATGGGATCCGCAGGCAAATGAACTTGGAGGCAAAGGTTGGAAGAGGACGCAGGTAGCAGTAATCCGAGCATGGATAGAAACGTGCATACATTACCTTCTGGCATGAGAGTTGCAGGCGCAAGTACATGGAAGAAATTAAAAGTCCAGAGGCCACAAATGGCGGCTGCTGGATCTCAGAAGGACTCCATTACAGCGCAGACAATCGCCTTCGAGGGATTGAACGGCTTGGAGTGCCGAAGATGGTGGACGGAAAGCACAAGTACTCCAAACAACCTTCTGGTGAAGAACCTAATGAAGGCGCAAGTACAATGGGTTATCCAAATGCCCATATTTTGCATTAAAGATTTCGAAGGTCCATTGCGCGCAATGATTGAGTCTTTCGATAGCTTTTCGAAACAGAGCACTCTCTCGCACCTAAACCATTTGGTGACGGTATCATTCACAGCAATAGAATTTTGGAGAGTATTCGGGCTACCAGCCAAAGGGGTTAGGGTGGAGATGAAGCCACAGAAAATGGCCTTGGAAAATAAAGATTTTTACAAAGGTTGGTTTGTAGAGATGACCTCACGGCTACGGAAAAGGACTCTCTTCGGAAGTCCTCGCACAATAGAGAAATCAAGAAGACCTTCATTAGAGAAGGACGTTGGAGATGTCTTATGGACGTGGTGAAGAGTCGCCTTACAGTTTCCAGTCGTGCATCCGACATATCCTTTCAGCAGGTCACTCTCATGAACCATTTACTCGACGGCCGGATGTACGATTGGGGGGCAGTGCTGGCTGAGTGGATGTATGCGTTTATGACACTCCAGCACTGTACTTTCTATATACCACACTATGCAATCGGGTTACTATTGGACGTGGTCGTCAGACAGATTCCCTCTGACATACTGGCGCAGGAGGTGAAGGTGGGCCCTTTGGCTCCAAGCGAGCCTCCCATCATGAGATGGCGCCACTTAGACACGCCCAACGGTCAGAAGGTAGTCGCCTGCTCGAAACAAGCCCGACAGGAGTTGGATGTGAGTGGGGAACACAAGGACACGGACAGCAGCCGCCAGGAGACATCTGAGGAAAGTGCTTCGGACGGAGATGATGACGACGAGGTGGAGGTGATTTCAGCTACCCCACTACTATTCCCACGGCCAGCACTCTCGAGTGGAGCGCATTTTGCCTCTGTCATGACAACTATACCGATGTTTGGCCAAGTTCGGGCTCCCATTGAGTTGACTCCACCTAAAGTTACGTCGGAGAGAGTTTCGGTAGCGATTGCGCCTCCTGAACCAGAGACAGTGGCTAGCGAGAGCATACCTCACATCCCTATACAAGATACAACCTTAGTGGGCAAAGGCATGGCAGAGGAGGTAGAGAGGACCCTCGAGCAAAGTAGAGAGGAGTCTGAGCAGGTGCGGCTGGAGATGATCGGATCAGAGGCATTGGTTACCTTTGATGCCTCCCTTCTAGTGGACTCCGGAGGTAACAGTTTGGGTAGAGTATACAGACAGGGGCATCTCCCAATACGATGGGTCGTGTGAGTGCTTATCTGGCACACTAGTTCCTTGCACCTGTGACACGAGGACCTTCCATTCAGTCCCCTGTGAGAGAGGACATACACGTTGACAGAGGGGAGTTGGAGTGTATAGGAGGTGAATGGAGTACACGTGTTGACAGACAAGGATGGAGGCACTCAGGTTGAGGCCACGGTTCAGCTAGATGCAGGAGAGCCGCCAAATGATCTATTGGATGAGGATTTGGAGTCCTATTTGGACTCTTTAACAGCTGTGGTGGATAGTGGTCGGCGGCTGCTGTTGGAGACACAGCGGGCGGAGGAGGCTAGAGAGGAGGCTAGGGTGGTTGCGGAGAGATTTCGGGAGGAGATGGCTACCCAGCTAGCCACTCAGCAGACCGCTTGGCAGACCGAGCAGGCAACCCTGTTGGTACAGATAGAGGCTGCCACAGCTGGTAAGGGCATAGTTGAGGCCCAGTTGGCTGAGGCCACGGAGGCATGCAATCAGGCCAAGGAGGCATGTCGTTAGAAGGAGGCGGAACTGCAGGAGGTTACCCTCATGCTCAAGGAAGCAGTAGAGACCAACTCCCAGATACGGGCAAAATTTGGATATCCGTACCCAGAAGGTGTATTGGTTACGACGGAAATTGAATCCTTCTACATCCTAGCCGTCAGTTCAAGGGATGCCCTCTTCTACTTCCTCTTAGTTGATTTCTTTCATGTTTTGTAATCAGCATTATTCCATTTTTGTTGTTAAGTCGTCAGAGACTTGTCTTTTGGGGGGATGATGTTGTCGGGAATAATCTAATTAATATTGTCGTTTGGGAATTAGTTAGTGACCGGAGCCTAGGGAGTTGGCGCACGGTTACCAATCGCCGCGTCCCTTCGGTCCTTTATATTCTTGTACTACCTCCGAGTAAGATACCATGTTATGAACAAAGCTATACTATTGTAACCGTTGTGGATGAATGAATAAAAGAATTGTCCTTTGTTTTATCTCTATCATGTTCTGTGCAATCACTTCTGTAGGTAACTAAGTTTACCCTTAGAGGCAAACAGGGGTGGGCTACTTAATCCAGGGGAACCTATGTCTACCACCTCACCCTAACATATTTCCTTCCATTCATTATATGATTGTTTATTTCACTTCTCACAGCCAATCATCATAGGGATTGGACGTATAATGTAAAAACCCCAACTTGTTCTAACTCTACCAAACCACTAATTTGCTATGCAAATGATATATTTGTTCTGATATGACAATATAATGCAGCAAATAAAAATATTGCAATAATAATTTTTTAACTCAAAACTGAAATTGCATTGAAAATACACAGCTGAAAATTCCAAATTTTTATACCAGCTTGAATACTCAGAATTTTCGCAATATATTGACAACCCAGTTCATTAAATAACCCCTATTATCTAAAACAACAATACCCAGAAAACCTAGGAGTAACAATTCATGAACTTGCAGGTATGATATGTCTTGAAACCCTTGAATAAACTTCATAAATCTGCTCATAAATGCTTGAAACCTGATTAATAATGGCTGCCAATTCCTTCTATCACTTCAAATTGTTCTGGTAAATAATGAAGCATTCAAACCCTTAATTCTGCAACAATAAATTCATTCTTGGCCTCTCAGCTGAAGCCAACGCCTGACATAATTTGTTGGGTGTTTCACCAATTCATTATGCTGAAAAACTTAGAAGAATTCACAATTCTTCAAGCTTGAAATCTGAAACCCTTGTTTCCATTTCTTCTTCACACAAACAAAGCAAAGTCAAAAATGATCATCAATAATGAGGTTGATTTTCTTTTTGATGTGCTTTTATAACTCCAATCTCCTTAAAAGCATTTAAATCCACTTCTAGGTTTTTAATAAGACTTTATAATAAGTCTTCAAACTTGGGTGCTCATATTCATGGATTATAAATGCACTTTAATATCATTTAAAATTATATAACTTGTGTGCACATTGACTTTATAAAATACTTCAATATTTTGGCCTCCAAAATATAATACATTAACCGCACTTTAGGTCACTTAAATGAAGGGTCATGGCCTCATTGAATATAAAGTGACTTTTTAACCTTATAAATAATTATTAATAAAGTAATCACTTTATTAATAACTAAAATAACATAACTCGACAAATAATCATTATTTCTCATTTTTGTCTGAACTTGGGAGTTTACCATTATGTTTGTTGTGCACCCAACTGCCTTACTATAAATAGTAAGGGTCCCTCTCTAACATCCATTGACTTACTATAAATAGTAAGTCCCTGAAACTGAGCCAACTAACGAATGAGTTAATCATTGTGCATACCATGAGTCTGGGTGCCCTGTTAAAAATAGTTGTGACCATAATTTGACTTACTATAAATAGTAAGTCCCAAACTGGAAGCTCTGTCAATATACTGCTAGCAAACTATCCAGGTGCCCTGCTAAAGATAGAAACTCTGACTTACCCAAAATAGACACTATAAATAGTAAGTGTGTCGATCTGACTCAAACGAAGAGCAATCCCAGCATCACAGACCTCTAGAGTGGAAATTGACCATTGGCTCTGCCACACAACCCCCTCTATCATCCTGATTAGCCTACGAGGGTCCAAATATAGGCAATTCCCTCAAACTCCAATGCGCATAAAAATGGGGACATTACAGTCCTTCCTTCCTGAAATTGCTTGTCCCCAAGCAATCCCAGAAAACAAAACACATAAGTCCACCCGGATCCCAAGGATAGAATGGTGTAATGTCCCTGTGATCACCTGCAAACTCTTGTGATGAAATCACCATCCACTGAGCTAACCAAAACACACTGTCACCATGCCAACCATAGTGACCCACACAATCTGCAGTGCCAAACCTATCACTACCTAGATCCTAGTAGAGATGAAACTCACAGCCATCCATAACAAGAATGAATGGATATCCAAAACCATCTGCTAGATCAACTCTCCCCGCACATCCTACCAATCTGCTCTGTGTATGAAGCCCATCTATGCAATAGGAACAAATACACCCAAAACCCAGATATCCATCCTCTGTAAGACCTTCCTAGATATACTGACCCTACAAGTCACCTCCTGCTAACTTGCAGTAACCAACCCCATCAACTGTAGATGGAGTAAACCCATCCCAAAAAGAATGGTATAACCCTGGAGCCAACCCACATCGACGTGCAAACAAGTCCTCAACCGGTGGGTCAAAGGAGAAACAATGAGCGCTCCTCACTGCGTAATCACGGTGAAATGCTCCAATCCCTGTCAAAGGCTCATCAAAATCAAACCGAGAATCAAGAGATGGCTCCAATCTTTGACCCTGAACAATTGGTCGGGTAGGATCCTGCGCAACCCTCTCAACAAACCCAACCACAAAATCCCGATGAGGAAGCATTGTAGTCAAGGTATCTACAATCTTCCCTACTAACATTTGAATACCACGAGAACCCCGAATGAGTGTACCCTCAGAAGCTCCGAAAGGACCCTCCTGCAAAACCAGACTCTCAAGCAAGTACTCCATGAACGACTTTGTTCAGTAGAAATTATAAGAAGCAGCATCAACCTGCTCCCCTGCAATCCACAGTTGATCCCTCTGAAACGGTGGCTCTACCAACTGCCTATCGCTATCAGTTGTATGAGGTGAACGAATAGATTTGCTTCCGACAGGAGGAAACAAATCATCATGAGAGCTTGTCACCAAACCAGATGATACCCTGTCTATGTCCTGTGAACCAAAGGGAGTAGTGTCAGAAACTGGCACACAAATCTCTAACGAATCCACTCCTACTACCTCAAGACTGACAACAACCTGCTCTGTACCAACTCTCATCATACTAACAACTGGAGGACCTCATGCCTCAAGACTCTCTCTACAGTCCTCCACTGAAGCACTCACCTCCCTTGTGTCTACTGTATTTGTCTCAAGGATGGATGTAACTGAGTCCCCAACACATCCATCACTACCAACTGTGGAAGTTGTCTCACCACCAACTACTACTCTATGCAACTGAGCTGGATCTATGGATGGCAATGGCTGAACTCGCTCCAACTCCACAGTCACCTCTGTTAAACATCCTTGCGACTCCTAGAGAGCCAAATGAGTGCCCTCTAAAGCCCCAGAAGTCGTTGTGAGCTACTGAGTAAGCTCACTCACCTCATCCTCCATGTCCATCAGTGCCTCATATGTCGTACTCCCCCACTCAACTAGGTGATCTTGGTCGGATACCAACTGTAAATAGTTTTGTCTTGACAGCCTCCCGCAAGGAATCTGCAAACTGAGTACTAACATTGGACTCATCCTTATCTACCCCCGAGGAAGCTATTGTTGAATCTGACTCATTACAATCCTCAACTACCTCGTCCTCTGTAACCACATGACAATTCAGATCCTGGGACCCACCACCACCAGATGGCAACGTTGAGTCCACACCCAATGTCTGATATAAAAAACCACACACTGCAGCACCCACCATCCTCACACTCAACATCAGAGGCATCCACAATGCTAGTATCAACATCGTCTATCTGAGACCCCTTTTCTATCTCTAGCTGCATACATGACTCCATGTCATCACGTGAATCATCTACACTGTGGCATGAATCTGTCATCTGACTCATCTATAACACAGTACACTCCAATCCCGAGTGTCATCACTAGGTAGCTCCATGCTCACATCCTTAGTATAGGAAAAGACTGCAGTCTCCTGTCCTGACTACGACAGCTATCATAAACATTAGAGTTGTCAGAGCTCAAATACTCCTCGTAGTCCTCAAAAATAACACCATCATCCAAGGTGTCAGAATCCACAGTGGTATCTACAACATCCTCCACTCTCACACTATCCACCGCATCAGCGACAGGCTCACATAAAGAACTGTTGTCCGGTAATCAGACCCTGTATCACTGGAACTACTACCAACTGATGTAAAACTGCCATCAATGGTAGTGAACATGTCATCAGCCTGATTCATGTCACTAACTTTGGTAGGCTCGGGATGCTGAAACTCAGTACTACTATCTGCCAACAAGACAGGCACATCCACATGTCCCTGCAAAGAATCTCCACTCTCAGGTGGGCAAATACGACTAGTGGCTGATCCACTAAGTACAGGAACATCTCCACCATACTCTGCAGCTGCTGAAAACTCATCATGGAGATTTCAGGATGCCTCACCTGTATAAAACTCACGTCTCTTCTTATATCTTCTTTGTGAAGAGGACCTATTGAACAAAGAAACCAAGTAATTTGTTGCTTTATCGACAGTTGTCGGATCTGAAAGTTTTGCATTAAGCCTTTCTTGAGTTTGCCTCAGTCTCTCCATGTTTTTCATCATGGCATCTGTCTGCTGTCTGAGAATAGACATACTGTCTAACTGATTTCCATGTTTCCTAGATTTCCTGTCTGTCCATGACTGCAATAATAACTAAAATGTTGATCACTCAATTCAAACAATTAAACACAATAAATTCCACCCTAACAGGATGGCAGGAAACCGCTCTAATACCACTGTAAAGAGCCTAACTGGCTCTATCACTAAACAAGCACTGAACTCTGATTTCTCACAAGAAATGATTGTGTTCTTTTGCAATTTAATGTGATTTTGAAATACATGCCTCACGGGGACATTACAAATAACACAAAGGGTGACTCAGGCCATCCACAACTAAGCCCAAGGGCATGGAGCATCCAACCAAGGCAACTCGACCCCTTGGCCCACAAGTGGCAGGAACATCCAACCAAGAGAATTCCATCCAACTTGGGGTGGGCTACTTAGAGGGGATCCTATATCAGTTATCCCAAATGCATCTCCTTCCTCGCCCACATATGATTGTTTCCATGGGGGAATAAATAGATAAATAAATTAAGGTGCTAAATTGATTAGTATTTCACATCATTTAAATATATCAAACATATGAGAGAATATATGTCAGACAATATCTTCACCATGCATATACTAAGCATATATCTCATACATACCACAATTGAACAAGAATGCTATTGCCTGCAATAAATAGAGATTTCTGATCTGATCAATCTGTGTGCCTGATTGCTGATATCTTAGGAACTGATCTGCTCTTTATAAGTTCTGATAACTAATTGAATTTCCTTTTCAAGGGTTACAACTCCTCCCAATTGAGGCATCCCCTCATAACTTCACTGCTGCCCTTCCAAACTAAGCGATGCCTTTTGTGTTAATTACTCCCTACATTAGGCAATAATTAAATCACTGTCTTTTATTGAAATTCAATGCCTCATTTATATGGATCGTTGTCTATTACTGATAACTGTTTTTTGCAATTGCTGATACTTGGATCGCTAGGCAAGATTGTGTTTGTTAGTTTCTTTGACATGGGCAATTAATATGGATGTTGTTTCAGAGTGAGTTGCTGTATGATGGGCTCACTTCATGAACCAATGCATTTTTAAATTTATTTATTCTTTCTTAAAAAATGGTTGAGGAGGTATTGGGCAGGGGCATGACAATATTAAGCTTGGCAACTGGTCTCTTGCCAAATGATTGTCAGTTAGCTTTAGTGCTCTCTTTCTCCAAAGAAGTACCTGTTTGCTGACTTTGTTTTTCAAGACTCGCTAGTAAGTGTATTCAACATAGTTATTCAATATTTTCTTTCTATAGCAAGGAAAGGAAATGAAATAAAGTTAGTCCAGGTAGAAGGATGGAAATGAGAATGTAGTGGTGCAAATCAACTTATTCTAGCAACACCCACTAAGAATCAAAGATGTCAATGAAACTAGTTCAAATCTCAATCTATTATGAGTACAAAGAAGGCATGGTAATGGAGTGCATGATAGATCAAAATGGAATATGCATGATAGATCGAAATGGAATATATTTGGGAAAAAGAAAAATATGATTACCTCCGAAAATTTCAATTTGAACTCAAATCTTTTACATTTTGTAAGGCCTATGTAGGATCCTTCAATTTTTACAAAAGCTTACAAAAAGCATGAGGTAGTTTTTTAACATACATTAAAAATAAGCGAGGCAAGCAAAATAAAATAATCGTGTATTAACCAATTGGAAAACTATTTACAACAAAAACCACATAAACAATAAACACGATAATTTACCTGCAATCAGAGTTAGCAAGAATGACTTTACAACTCAAATACCCCGCAGGTAGGACAACTCCTCTTCTTTCAAGATAAGATTCGAGAATGGCAGCTTGGATCCTTGTTTCCTCCACCTAACAATTCCACAGTAAACAAAAAAAAAACCAATATCAAATCATCTTCAAGAGAAGCATGGAAAAACCCATCAACCAAATAGATAGGATATAGGACAAGAAAATTCTTCAAAATGTTATGAACCAATGAGAACCCTTTTCTATCCTATATTTTATGGCACAAGGGAACACAGAACTTCTGAATGATAGGACTGTCCCTGGAAAACAAACCTTCAAGTTTTTATTACACAAATAAAAATAACTACGAAAATAATTGAGAACCGATACATTGAGAGAATAAAGAGTCATCCTTTGCATCATAAAACATATTACAAGAAAAATAATGACTGGAGCACAAAAGTAGACAGCTTCACATATATTTCATCTCAAAATAAAATAATTCTCTTACTGCTTTGCAGTGACTCTTTCCAAGACTACTTGTGAATACAACAAACCAACCCTGCGAAAAAATTATTTCTCTGGTCTTTTTTTTGTATAAATTTCTTGGGATCACAATAGATACCCATGTGATTTTGGGTTATCATCACAACAATAATGGCGAATCCGGGCAGTGCAATTTCGTCCCCATTTTTCACAACTACTACCCTCTGAGATTTGTTGAGCATTACCGCATGAAGTACTTTAAAAGCTCTCCTTTTCAAAGATTATTCTGGAACCTACACCCATGCAAAGACACTTTCAGCATTTAAATACACGATCTCTCAACTGCCATGTTTTGGTTATCTTTCATTTGGAAAAAATGAAAATGAAATGTATAAATATAATTGGAACATTAAGCTTGCAGCTATTTCATTTCTCTTGCGTGAATCTATCCATACATACTTGGCAGATCAGGATTAGATATCTTTTAGAACAGGCCCTGATTGATTGCTAGGACCCTGAGATGACCTATTTGTGATGGATTAAATGGTGGTGGGCTTCAATCCAAAAGAAAAGACCCCTCCTAGACGCCCTGTTTGGGTGATCCTGCCTGGACTGCCTATTGAGCTTGCATGAGAGTGTGAAGGTGGAAAATAGGATAGACAAACTAGGTTGAGAATCCCCTTTTCACATCACATTAGAATATGAAGCCACCAAAAGACAAATATGATTGACTAATCCCTTTATCAAAGAGAGTCAATTCAATATCTATGCTCTTAGGGCTTCTATTGTTTTGCTGCTTAGAAGTGAAAGATTGAAAGACTAGGTTTTGAAGCTTGAATCTGAAAATGACTGTTACAGAGAATCAAAAACAACAAACTGGCTACAAAATGAAATGGGAACAAAATAGTGCACTTGTGATTTGAATATGAACTATTTCTGATAGGACTAAGGTGACCTGATCACCTGGCTCCTGAGGCTGAGCAGTTTGACAGGATTCCATATCTGAGCTTCCAAAGGCAGATCTCACTCTGTGTGCAATCTAAGCTATTTCTGTAGGGATTGGGGTGCCCTCGGTGCCTTGCTCCTAGGATCGGGGTGCCCTAGGCAGCCTACTCCCTGTTGTAGAGGCTGAAACTTGAGATCTGAATTTGTGACGGTGTTGGAAGATGGTTTCTTCAGTTGGAATCGGATTTGGGCTTGTAGTTGAACTTGCAACACAGAAAAATGGTGTGTTTTGGTAATTTCCACCTCCCCAAAGAGCTGATATGGAAATAGGAATTGTGTGTGCTCTTGAATCTTAAGTGTTTCTAAGATTTCTATGAGCAAAAATGCATAAAAAGTAACCTAGAGATCAACTCAAGTGTGTAAGAGTAAAACCCTAAATGATATTGTAAATGAAAGTATATGAACCACATAAATTGAAATAACAAAATTCAGAGAAGCTTGTATATAGAAATATGAGAATAATATGAAATCATTCCATACCCAAAGGGAGAGGTACAAGCCAATCACCAGTCGGTAATTCCCTACTATCCTCCAACTTCTCTTGAAGCTTCCATGCTCATGATGAAAAATGGACTTAAATCTAGATGCTTGTTGATTTTCCTTAATTCACAGATCTTTACCTTGTAGGATGTCTTCAAATTGTAGAGCTAATCCTTCACAACTGTTTTCCATAACCAAATGAGGTGGGATAACTTTCCTTTATACCCTTACCTAGTGTTTCGGGGTCCAGAACTCAGAGCAAGCTGACACGGGTTTAAAATTTTCGCTTAAATAAGCTAACCGTTGCGTGGTCCAAATTTGAGGCAGGATTGGCAGGAGCGAAGCGCCTAGATCGGCCCGCTCCCTCCAATGCGGGCCTAAATTTAAACCGGAGACCTGAAATGCCAAGGAGAGGCCAAAATTGAATGCAGAATTGAGCTGTGATGTTGGGATAAAATACAGGACACACATGGTAAAATTGGGCCTAGGTAAGAAGATATTACGTGGATGAAATAATTAAAGGGAACACCTATTGATTAAGGGCCCATATAGGATTTTGATAAAGCTGAATTGAGAGAGGACTCGTGTTTTGATTTAAATATTAATTAAATGCATAATGAAGTCCTATAATGCATAATTGAATTAGACCCACTAAAATGAGTGCTAGGAGAGCGTGGAATTGGACACCCTAGCAGAGGTGTACAATTTACAATGCTGCAAATAGCATCTATAATTTAATGGGGATTCATTTAGTAATTTTCTCTTGACCATGAAGATTAAAAATAAATTATCTAGTCTACTTAGACATGGACTTAAAAATACACAACTTGCCAATCAAAGTTAAGTTGCTTGAATACTATCGAGATCAAGAAATAATATATGAGAGCAACTCTTTTGGACATCATTTCTTCTATTAATGCAATCATCTAAGTCAAGAAGGTCACAAAAGTCAAAAGGGGGCTCCTAGGTGTATTGGAAGGCAATAAACAAGAGGAAATCCTAGTACTCCCCCCAAGACATGTCCCCTGCCCTAGCACCCCCATTTCTTGCTGGGGACGTTTTAGGGACTTGGGGACACCTAAAAAACATCCCCTCCCTATCCCTTTCCATGCAAAAAAACAAGGAAACATTTTTGAAATGTCCTTGAATGTGCAAGGGACATCAGGGATAGCCAGGTGATGTCTAGGCCCCCACCGTACTAGGGACGGCTAGCTCTCCCTTATGGCCCAACACATTTTAAGTTGAGCTTTTTTTTTAGTTTTGGTTTAACTAAAGTCTGTTAAAGGTAAACCCATGTACTATAGCTTGGCAAATTGATGGAGGGGCATAAAGTTTGCAACCCCAAACACTAATAATGGCCAATATTTGTCCCGTTAATACCAATCCAAAATGTGAAATAGCAATTTATTTTGGTGCAACAACAAAAGAAACTAAATATTACAACAGAACTTACAGATCATAAATGGTTTATAATCGATACAACAGATCTGTGACAATTAATAATTGGTTTCCTTATACGTACCCATAGCCAACCCAGGGCGTTCCTAGGCGAACCTATACCAAGACACTCTTGGAATGAGTACAGGACCAGTTTTGGGCATATTCTGTTACTTAGGTTTAATGTAATGAATGTGAGGATGAGGATTTCAAATAGAAAGAATTAGAGGATTGAAATAAGTGCAGAAAATAATATTTTGCCATTATGAATGTTGGATTTGAAATCCTATTTGTAAACCTGAGCAGCCAAACCACTTGTCTAGGTCTACAAACTAATTCAACAAACAACCAATAGAGCTCTTCTTCATGAAAGGCAAAACATAAAATAAACAAAGCTATGTCATCACTGTTTACCCTCGTGGGGTAACAGACAGATACATAAACACAATGAGATATTCAAGTACGCAACATAGAAGACAATAAGCTATTCCATTCATTAACATAAGACCTTGTACATATCAATCATGTCCACAACACAGGAACAAGTGTATACATATAATCCCCGAAGGGTCACGACCATACGTAGCGTCGTAACGGTCTCAGTTACTAACTGCCGAGATTAACATTATATAACATAACTTTATTACACCCGTACATACATTTATGCCGACAACATCATCCCCCCCAAAAAAACAAGTCGTCTCCGGCGACTTGCAACAAAACGGAGATAATGCCCAGTACAGAAAAGAAACAAAAAGCAGCTAAGTAGAAGAGGGCATCCCTGGAACCGACGGTTGGGACGCTGACGAAGTAGCCCTCTGCCTCAGCTAGTAGACCTGCTGCGTGCGGATGGACAAGTCTGTCTGAAGCTGTGAATTAACCTCAACCACTTCCTTTAGCATCAAGGTAGCCTCCTGGAACTCGGCATCCTTCTGAACAAACCGGCTGTCAGCAAGACTCTTGGCGGCATTGGCTGCCTCCAGCTGTGCCAACAATTGTGCACGTTCCTCCTGCCAGGCACGATGCTCTGTTGCTAACTCGGCGGCCATCTCCTTGCCATCAATGACTGTCTTCTTCTTCTTCCTGTGCCCATACGGAATTGTATGTTTCAACTTCCCTCAGTCTGCCAATTGTACTATTCAAATCAACGGATACCTTATGCCCAGCTTCGTACTTGCTTCAAACATATATGTGTTGATTGTCGTACGACCGTACGGTCAACTGGTATGTACTCCTTGCTTTGCGTACAGAAGCCTTGATGTAGCCGTACGGCATATGTACTAGATTCTCCTTATTTCTCCGTTAAGCTGGCCGTACAGCCGTACGGAATTAGACTCCTTGTGTGTGTTTGTGCGGCTTTCTTATATCATGCCGTGACCGTACGGTAGGCTAGACCTTACACATTTACCGAGGCCGTACGACCGTACGACAAATCTATCTCCCCTTGTCCTTTTTTCCCTTTCTCCCGCGTGCTGGTATGGCTCAGTGTCTTCCATATGTCGTACGGTCTTATTTTATGCTGAATGTCGTACGGTTATGTGTTGTGCGGCGAGTTTCATGCTGCTTTTGCCGTACGGCCGTACGGTACTTGAATAATATTTTATTTTTTTATTTATTTATTTTTTTTATTATTATTTATTTTTTTATTTTTTTTATGTAAATTTTTTTTTATTTTTTTTTTCGCTTTTTCCATTTTTTTTTTCACTATTTCCTCAATTGTCAGGCTGCTGCCTGCGCGCCTCCGGCCTCTGATGATATACATTAAGTTTTGAGCCATTGACAGCCTCTGGAATTTCCTGTCCGTCGAGGGTCCAGAGTTTGACGGACCCGTTTGCTGCGACCTCTTGGACCTTGTAGGGGCCTAACCACTTGACCTTGAACTTGTCGGGCTTAATCTCGTTTCGTCCATTATATTTCAAGACTAACTGCCCTAGGGTAAATCTTGCCCGACGGATGTGTTGGTCGTGCCAGTGTTTCCTTCGTTGTTGGACAACGTCCGTTGCCCATTGTGCCATCAGCCTTCATTCGTCTAGTTTGTTTAGTGCGTAGAGGCGCTCCCTCAGGCTCTCCATATCGCCAAGTTTATTATCAATAGCAATTCGGAGGCTTGGCACCATGAACTCCATTGGTACTACCGCTTCATGTCCGTACATCAATTGGAACGGTGTCTGGCCCGTCGCCACTTTGTAAGTGGTGCGGTATACCCACAACACTGACGGCAGTTTCTCCTCCCAATCTTCCTTTTCTACCCCGCACGACTTATAGATGACCGAGACCAGAATCTTGTTGGTCACCTCCGCTTGACCATTGGCTCTCGGGTAATACAAACTAGACAAGGAGTGAAAAATTTTGAACTCTGTTGTAAGGAGTCTCACCACATGGTTCACAAAATGGCCTCCCCTATCACTGGTTATCTGTAGTGGAATTCCATATCTCGTGATAATTTGTTCATAAATAAACCTGGCTGTACTCACAGCGGTGTTATCGGGTAGGGCCCGTGCTTCGACCCACTTTGTCAAGTACTCCGTAGCTACCACAATGTATGTACACCGCCGAGGTCTGCTAACTTTTAGGGGCCCCACAAAATCAAGCCCCCAATGTTCAAATAACTCCTGCGCAGCCAAAGGGTTCAATGGCATAAAATCTCGTTTTAGTGGTTTCCCGGCCCTTTGGTACGTATCACAACTGCCGACCCATTCTCTAGTGTCACTATGTAGCGTTGGCCACCATAGTCCGGCTAGCAGTACTTTTCTGGCTGTTGTGTCTAGCCCCATATGGCCTCTTGCCGGTCCTTCGTGAGCCTCCTTCAAGATACTCGGGATCTCTTCCTCCACACACCGTTGGAGTACTTGATCTGTCCCCATTTTGTAGAGAAGCCCATTAATAAGTTGGAACGTTCGGCTTCTCAGAACCAGTTTGCGTCGTTCCCCTGGTGGCATGTCCCGAGGGAACTGGGACGTCGATAGGTACTCACCAATACGAGTGTACCAAGATGGTAAAACCGCAATCCGGAATAGTTGTGTCCGGGAAATCGTCATTCACCCCCTCCGCTCGTTCTCCCGACTTGATTCGTGACAGTTGGTAATCACATGGCTCTTCCTTGGCCGTACTATAATATTGAATGTGAATTCTTGCAGTAATAACAGCCATCGACTCACCTGTCCTTGAATAATTGGTTTGTTCACCAAGTACATCAGAGCTTGGTGGTCTACATAGAAGGTGAAGGGTGTCGCCAACAAATAATGTC
>MU223848.1:883684-896820 GCA_018584345.1 Thuja plicata
TAAAGTTTAGCTTAAGTGAACTAGAGATAAAAAGGTGACTTTAATAATTAAATCAATAATGATTTAATTAATAAGTGAAAGGTGACTTTAATAATTAAATCAATAATGATTTAATTAATAAGTGAAAATATTTTTTTAACTCTAACACCCCCCTTAAGATAAACTTGGGGAGAAGCTAAAACCTTGAAACAACTACTGAAAGCAGGAAATGAGTCCCAACAACAAGGCCTGATGAGGTACCCAAGTACAAAAAATCTTTGTAAAGAGGAGAAAAGGAGAAAACCCAGTGGGAAAAACCCCTCCCCAAAAAGAGATGAAGCCTAGTGAAGGACTGAAGAAGCCCCCAAACTAGATAATGTCCCAGAAAATAGGAACAAAGGAAGGACGTGTAGAACACCTCCTAAGAGTGAAACTACAAACACTGTCAAAGAACTGCTCTGTATGAGTTCCCTCAAATGACACTACTCAAATCTGGATGGAAAACAAGGCAAACATCGAAACTCAAAGATACAGATGGCAAAAATGCCAAGTTTGGAGCCTCCAAAATAGGAACAAAAGAGGAGTGTCCATATGATAAATGATCCATATCACTGAAATTCATAGGTACCCGTCACTACATCCACCTAGTACATAGGAACACAAACTAAAAAACATAACTCAATCCATTGACCCAAGGAAGCATTAGAACCAATAGCAAATACCCCCCCCCCCCCCATAANAATCCCCCCCCCCCCCCCATAATGTTGATAGGGAGAGGTATAACAGATACACTAAGAGATTGCCAAGAATAACTGCATGATGAAGAACATACAAGCACAAATAAAGTATGTGTCAACGATGATTATTTGCTGACACACATGAGGATAATTTTGTGGAAGGAACACTCACTTGACAAAGGTTCAACAACCCCCCCCATGGCACTTTACAATATAGTGTGAGTACAATTAGGCACAAAATGTGCGGGATCCCAAACATGCATGATGACACTTTATCTCAGTGCATTTGCAATAAAACTACAGAAAAAGATGTATACAATATCCAGGAATGAGTGAAAGCTAAAGAAATATATGTAACTACTCTCAAGGATTCATCCCATGCACAGAAAATGATCATAGGACTTGAAACATCCAAGATATCCACCAGATTGCTAAAAAACAAAAAAAAATTGAATAAAATGTACTTGGAGAATATTCTGGTAATGAGACCCATACAAGAAAAAGGAGAACAAAACCAGCTTTCCAACGCCATGCAGAAGTCAAGAAAGGAGTCTGGAGGAGTAAGATATAGTGACTGGAGTGCAAAATGGAACCCTTAATTTGAGTGGAAAAGACTTTGCAAGATAGAAAAATCAGATAACCAAACTTGAAAAATTAGATCGGCCTCAGAACCAGCTTTCTGTCAATATCTCGTTTGGCGAAAAATGCCTTTGTTTGCTCAAGTTATGAGCAAAACACCACTAGGAGGTAAAAAAGCAACTGAACCTCAAGAGACCTCAGCCAAAAATGGCAGAGCCCTGCTAAACTAGCGATGCCTCCAAATCTGGACTGCCTCTAGATTTTTGGCCAAATTTGGCAAAAAAAAGAAAATTGTTTTTTTATATAAAAAAATGCATGTCCTTTTTTAAAGAAATAAAAGACAAAAAACTATATATATAGTTTAAAAAAACCTTGGGCTAGGGCCCTCAGCCATAAGCCAATGTGGCTCCCAAGGGGCCCACGACTTTAGGGCATGCGCAACTCTCAAGGGGTCCACGGCTTTAGGGCTTGCGCGACTCCCAAGGGGCCCGTGGCCTTGGGGCCTGCGTGGCTTCCATGGGGCCCGCGGTCCTTTGGCCTATGTGGACCTTGTGGGGCCCGCGGCCTTAGGGCCTGCAGGTGCCAAAAACAAAAAAAAATATTTTATTTTCAAAAAATCCGAATTTCAGATTTGTTATTTTTTTATTTTTTTCTTTCCTTCGTCTCAATTTCTGTGCCCAGAAAATGGGCATGTGCAAAAAACATTTGCTTCAGATGGCAACTTTGCTCAAATAAGATGTGACTTATATGGAAATAAGGGTTTTTGGGCTTTTTGAGCACATCTGTGATGTCTGTTTGTGCTCAAAGTGCTCCAAATAAAAAAATCCCCTCCATAGCCAAAGAAGAACTTGAGAAAAAATTAAAACCCTCAGCACTCTAGAAAACCTTCAAGAAACCTAAGAATAGATTGTTCCAGCAAGGCTCTGATACCATGTTAGAATTCATCAAATTCATAAGCCAAGATCACCTGCAACATAATAACTTGTTAGAAAGCAAAGAATGGAGATACAACTCAGAATGTCCAAGAAATATGAAATATCATTCAGAGAAGGAATTGAGAGAATTGCCGAGAGTGATTCTAATAATTACAAAGTGATCAATCCTTATAAAGGAGATCAAAACCCTAAGAAGGGTGGAGAAACCTAGGTTTCATGAATAATTAATAAAATAATCAATTATTGCATGCCTAAAGTTTAGCTTAAGTAAACTAGAGATAAAAAGGTGACTTTAATAATTAAATCAATAATGATTTAATTAATAAGTGAAAGGTGACTTTAATAATTAAATCAATATTAATTTAATTAATAAGTGAAAATACATTTTTGACTCTAACAACAATGTCTAGGTGGCCACATGAAGATGTCCACCTAGGGCATTAGTTTTCTCACTCCTCCCTGCATGAAAACAAAAATGGAAAGGAAGATATTAAATTAAATTGTAATAGCTTGAATTACACCAAGGGTCGATGAAAACCAATTGTGGGAATTCAAACTATATCCATTTCAAAACTAAACCTAGCTAAAATTGCTTCAACAGACCACTCTACTAAAAAAAAACTTGATTTTCTCACCAAATCTAACCCTTAAGAAGCTCAAAGTGGAATAAAATTAAAGGTAGCAATATTTTATAACTAGTTACATAGGTTTTACATCTTAATCAGTCCATACATGCACGGGATAATTCACTATTAGCAGAAAATGCAGAAAACTATGTTATTTCAAAATTGTCTTCACTTCTTCATACATTCAAAACTTCCCTACCATACTACCTTCACTTCCTTGACCTCTCCTCTTCAAGGGACATCTAAATCCCAAGAATCCATCAGTTTCTTACAAGAAAGTCTTCAACTTCCACCTTTTGCATGAAGACAAGAAAAGTTGTTGAACAACAACTTCCCAAACTAGCATGAAAAGATGCTAAAGACAAAAAATCAAACTTTTGAAGGTGTCAACACCCATCCAAAGCTTGCATGTCTACACAAACATGAAAAATAATGAAACAAACCCAAAATTAACCCAAAATTTCCTAAGGTGGCTATGTAACCAAGTTGGCTTGTTTGGATGCCAAACAGGGTCATGCCACAACATGGATTAGGACTTATTCTTACATACTCCCCTGATGAATAAATCTCAAGTCCACTTGAGATGAGTTGTTGGAGTGAAGACCCCTTATTGTAAATTTGATGTTCATGAAGCCATATTGTCTCTGATTAAGGTTTTCCTTTGTATTGGACTAAGTACTCTTTGTATTCCCTCCTAGTCTTCTTGACTCTAGTATCTAACACCTTCTCAAGTTGTGGTGGTATTGTTTTGGGGAAAGGATTAAGATCTTCTATCACTTCTTGATGTACATCAGCTGCAACAACTTCTCCTTTGTATGGTGTCAAATCACATACATTGAAAATGGGTGAGATATTAAGGTCTACTGGTAACTTGATCTTGTATGCATTCTACCCATACTTTTCCAAAGTTTGACATGGTCCAACCTTCTTGGGTAAGAGCTTAGTGTGCTTGACCTTTTGTAACCTCTCCTTTTTTAGAAATTCCCTCACTAGTTCTCCTTCTTCAAATGTAACTTATATCTTTTTTTTTTATCTGCTTGGTGTTTGTACCTTTGTGTGGTATTTTGTAGGTGAGACTTCACTTGATCATGAAACTTTTCATAGATGTAGCAAAGTGTTCTCCATCTGCACTAATTGGTTTAGTATTAGGAAGTTGTCTTAATTCAAGCACTCCTCTTGGATTCATCCCATAGACAATCTGAAAAGGTGACTTGTTGGTGCTTCTATTGACTATGTCATTGTATGAAGATTCAGCTTGAGCAAGTATTGAATCACATTTCTCTCCATGTTGTCTTGTGAGACACCTTAGAAGGCTTCCTAATGACCTATTAACAATTTTTTTGGCCAATCCATTTATGGATGATAAGCTAATTAAAATGAAAGGTTTGTCCATCATTTCTTCCACAAAGTCCTCTAGAAATGACCAACAAACTTAATATTTCTATCTGACACAATATTTAAAGGAAACCATGAATTCTGATTATCTCTTTGAAGAAAATATCTGCAATGTAGGATGCATCGCTAGTGGAATTGCAAGGTAAGAAATGTGCCATTTTAATAAACCTATCAACAATAAAAAAAACACTATCAAATCCTCTTTGGGTCTTGGGCAATACCATGACAAAATCCATGCTTACATGCTCCCATGGTCTTTATGGAATGGGTAAAGGTTGATATAAACCTGCATTTGTACTTCTCCCTTTGGCTTTTTGGAAAATAGAACATGTCTCTACAAATATCCTAACATCAACTTGTAGCTTTGGCCAAAAGTAGTGCCTTCTTACTAGCTCCAATGTCTTATCTAATCCAAAATTACCAGACATAGCACCACTATTCTTTGCTTGAATGATATTGGTTTTCATTGAACACTCTGGGATGCATAGTTGTCCTCCCTTAAAAAGAAGTCCTTCTTGTATCAAATAATCATAAAAATCATGATTGTAGCTATCATTAAAATCAAGACATGCTTGATATACTTCCCCAAGGTGTGAATATGTTGCATACATGTCCTTTAGAGCATCAATCCCAACACTTTTCATTTGAATCTCTGAAATAGTAAGCACTCTCCTGCTTAGTGCATTAGCAACTTTGTTTACAACTCCCTTTTTGTGCTTGATAGAAAATGTGTAGGATTGTAAGGTTTCCGCCCACTTCATATTCCTATGGCTCAAATTGCCTTGGCTATTAATGAAGCTTAAGGCCTAGTTATCCATATAGACAATGAACTCTTTGGGTAACAAATAGTGTCTCCACTTCTTGAGGGGTTGGACCAATGCATACTTCTCTCGATAATATGATGAATATCTCTTCTTGGCTTCATTTAAATTTTCACTAAAAAATGATACAGATCTTCCTTCTTGACTTAAGACACCTCCTATGGTAGCTAGACTAGCATCACACTCAATTTGGAAAACTTTGTTAAAATCAAGGAATTTTAGGACAGGGTATTGGGCTACCTTTTGTTTAAGGAGTTCGAAGGCTTCATTAGCTTATGCCCCCCCCCCCCTTGATAGTATCTAGGATAGGTGCACAAATCATACTAAAACCCCTTATAAAATTTCTATAAAAAGTGGCTAATCCATGAAAGCTCCTAACTGCAAAAATTATCCTAGGAATAGGCCATGAAAGAATTGCAGTTACCTTATCTTGGTGCATTTTGAGAGTACCCTTGGAGATCAAAAATAAAATATATGTAAGCTCCTCTTGCATGAAAATTCACTTGTCCATGTTTATCTTCAACTTCTCCTCATGTAATCTCTTCAACACCATCTCTATGTGTTTCAAATGCTCTTCTCTTGTGCTGCTGAAAATCAGAGTGCCATCTAGGTAAACTATGACAAAATTTCCCATGAAATCCTTAAGGACCTTATTCATGAGCCTCATAAATTTACTTGGGGAATTAGATAACCCAAAAGGCATCACTTTCCACTCATACAAACCCTCATTCATTTTAAAAGTTTTCTTCCATTCATCTCCTGGCCTAATCCTTATTGGATGGTACCCACTCTTCAAATCAATTTTAGAAAAATATCTTGCACCCCCAACCAATCAACTAAATCTTCTATTCTAGGCATTGGAAATCTATAGCTTATTGTGGTATTATTGAGGGCTCTAGAGTCAATGCAAATCCTCTAAGATCCTTCCTAATTTGGTGCCAAAACATCAGGCACTGCACATGGACTTAGGATCTTTCCAATTAGACCATATTCAAGTAGCACTTGTATTTGTTTTTGCATCTCCTCATTCTGTTCTGGTGTTAGTTTGTAGGCTTCTTTGTTAGGTACTATTGATCCTAGTATGAGATCTATACAATGACTTATTTCCCTCGTAGGTGGTAGACTCTTTGGCATATCATCTACAACTATACCCTGATAATTGTCAAGGATGGTGGCCACTTCTTCATCCAGATTTGGTGTATTTTCTCTACACTTTCTACCTTCAAAACATAACTGTCATTGTTTTTAGATTCATTAGTCTCCTTCATATCCATTGGAAAAGATTCCACCTTTTCTTTGAGCATAGGTATGACTACAAAGAAAGGGTCATTCTCATCTTCTACTAACTTCAAGAATTAATTCTTACCCATCACCATTATCTTAACCTCTTTCTCCTTAGGTTCTTCTTGATTTATCTCTTCCAGTGGTAACAATTCAATTACTTTATCATCTTTGGTTATGGTATAGGTGTTTTTAACTCCATCATGTTGGTCTTTTAAGTCATACTGCCAAGGTCTTCCAAAAAGAAGGTGGCATGCATCCATCTTCACCACATCAACTAGCAATCTGTCCTTATAGGATCCAATTTAGAATTTAACCCATGACTTCTCATCCACCAGAGTTTTTTGTCCTTTATTAAGCCATGAGATTTTGTAAGGGCATGGATGAGTAATTTTTCTTAATTTCAACTTTTCAACCATTTCAAGAGAAATAAAATTCTCTATTAAACTGGAATCAATTAGGACTTTACATACCTTTCCTCCAAGTTTGCAATTTGTCCTAAAAAGTAACTTTCTCTGAGGTGGTTCCTTGGTGATTGGTTCTTGTAGGAGTTTTCTTCTCAACATAAGTGCTTTACCTTGCTCTAGATACCCATAGGAATCAAGATTATTCTGAGGGTCATGTTCTTTGACTAAATATGTTCTCCTCTCTCCTTGAGAGCTAGACCCTATCTTCTTCGGGAACTTGTAAGCCATATGTCCTTCTTGATTGCAAATAAAGAATTTAATAGGTCCATTACCTCTTCCTGGTGTCTATCCTCTGAAATTTGGTCTTCTCCCTCTAAAATTCCATCTGAAATTATCATTCCTACTTGGCTCTTGACTGGTTTCACTTTGAGAGTTAAAATTGGGTCCTCTTCCACTTGACTGGCTTCTTCCTCTAAATGATTGTTTGTCCTGGCCTCTATTATTTTGATCTTGTCTTCTCCTAAACTTTTCTTCCACTTTCAAAGCTAATTTGTAACATCTTGACACTGTATTAGGACTCAAAAATTGTAGTTCCTCTTGAATATTCATTCTTAAACCATTTAGGTACCTTGCTACATTGACACATTCAGATTATGTGATTCTTGATCTGAGACTCAACTTATAGAATTCCTCATTATATGTGTTAATATACATCTCTCTTTGTCTTAGGTTCTATTGCTTTTGATGTAACTGAACCTCATAGTCTTCTGGTATATATGTCTCCTTCACCATTGCAACCATTCTCTTCTATGATGTGATATTTTTCTTGTCATCCTTAGCTCTTTCCTCTTGAATGAAACTCCTCCAAGTTACTATTGCTCCCTTCATATTAGACTTTTCTACCTTCACTTGTTGTGCTTCAGTGATCCCTTCACATTCAAAGTGATTCTCTAAGGCTTCAATCCAATTTATCATAGCCTCAACATTCATTTTCCCATCAAACATGGGTAACTCCACTGTCTTGCCTCCCAAAGTTTCCAAAGCTTTCAGAAAACATTTTTTGTCCTTAGGTATATTCAATCCTTCTCTAGGTGCTTCTTCTTCATCTTCATTTGTTCCTTGTTTGGCTTCTTCTTTCCTTTCTTAAATCTTTCCTTTAACAAACTATTATCTTCCTCCTAATCTTCCACCTTCTTGGAAAGCTTTGCATTAGTCACCATGTTGCAACTTCCAATAGAAGATTCTCTATCTGACATAAAAAAAAATTCTTCTCCAAAAAAAGTAGCCAAATGCTTTGATACCAAAATGATGTAGAGTCAGATACTCTGGAACACCGCTAGAGGTAAAATCAACTATAGGGTCTCAATAGAGGACTTTATATACTAGATAGGATTATATCAAACCACTGATTCATTCTACAAACTCTCTCTTTATGCTCACTAGTATGCAAGTGTTCCAAAAAGGACATGTTTGAACCTAAACACCCAAATCCCCTATGATGTGAGTGGGACTTCCGAGGCTTGGAAAAAACCTTAGCATGGGTAAATAAACACATCTAAACCATTCATTCAGTCTTCCCAATGTACTGAAATAGACTTACTTCACAAATCCACTAATCTCCTTGTAGCTCTGTGAACCTGACTTTCCTTGATTAGTTCATCATCTTACCACACACCCTCATACAAAATTATATATTCAGATACCCAATATGGAACTCCTACTGATCCCACAAGGATAGATCTCAACCCCAATTCCAAGGCATCTAGAATTGCATATTTACAATAACCTACAAAGGGCTAATTGGGTCCACTTAACAAAGGAAATGCCCTTTCTATTTGACATTCCTCCAAAAAAAAACTTTTAGGAGTTGAGGGACCCTAGAAAATATCTAAATCCAAAGCTATACCTTCTATCTCAAAACCCATAAAAAGTTATAAGCTTAAAGCATACAATCTCTAGGTGGCCACATGAGGATGTCCACCTAGGGCATCATTTTTCTCACTCCTACCTACATGAAAACAAAAATGGAAAGGAAAATATTAAATTAAATTGTAATAGATTTAATTCCACCAAAGGTCGATGAAAACCAAAGTTGGGAATTCAAACTACATCCATTTCAAAGCTAAACCTAGCTAAAACTACTTCAACGGACCAGTCTACACAAAAACCTGATTTTCTCACCAAATCTAACACTTCAGAAGCTCAGAGTGGATTAAAATGAAAGGTAACAAGATTTATAACTAGTTACATAGGTTTCACATCTTAATCAATCCATAGATGCACAGGGTAATTTACTATTAGCAAAAAATGCATAGAACTGTATTATTTCAAAATTGTCTTCACTTCTTCATATATTCAAAACTTCCCTACTGTAACACCCCAAAATTGGCACCTAATAATCCAATCAATTTTGGTGCATTTTCTCATCTTCGAAGTCCTATTGTACTAGGCAAATTCTTCTCCTTATTGACTTTAATTAATTGAGTTTCAAATACAGAAAACCCAAATTTGCATTAATCTGACATTATATTTAATTCCTAAATTCTCAGAGTTTATTAGCTAAAAAAACCGCTATGATTAATTGATTTAATTCTAAAGTCTTAAGTGCTTTTAATTAAATCAATTCCACCCCCTTTAGCTAATATACATAAAAGGAATTGAAAGGTTACTTAATTATTGGATGAATTATCCTCAAAAAGGAATTCCATAATTCCATGTGAAAGGACACTCATGTCGCAATAATTCACCCTTTTATTTAAATAATCTTTGAATTTTTGTCTCAAAAGAGAATGAAGAGACAACTGTTTCTTTTCAAGAAACTCTTCACTCTCTTTCCATGGTTTTCTATAAATTGGACCTCATTTTCTTCATTTGAGAGGATGATTTTGGAGAGCATCAAATCTATAGTCAATTTTGTATTTAATTTATTTCATGCTTTTAAGCTTAAATTTGCATAATTAGGCTAGTTTTCAATTGGAATTGAAGATATATTGCTTTTAGTTATGATTCATTTATATGTCTAACATTTCAATTTGGTTCTTTCAAGCTCTCTAGTAAATGCAATTCCTTTTCTAGTTTAAATGCAATTCCCATTCTAGATTAAAAGCATTTGAATTCTAGATTAGGAGCATTTGGATTTCATAGATTAAATGCAATTTGCTTCCATAGACTAGTTGTAATTCATTCCTAGATTAATTGCTTCTCAATTCGTAGATTAATTGCATCTCTTTTCGTAAACTAGTTACAATTTTGATTTCATAGAGTAATGGCATTTCATCTTTTCTAGAAATCGTCCATGTTAGCAATGGTCAGGTTGTTGGCTCTTGTTCTGAGGGTAAAATCGACATCCACAACTAATTAGGAGGCAGCGAGTCATTTTAATTGAGTTTGCAGGATAAACAACTCATGTTTATCTTTGTAAATTGAAAAATTAAGTAAAGACTATGCTGGGTTTGTGCATGATTTAGAGGTCACATTCAAGCACACTCATTTTGGTGCCCACCGTGGGGCAGAAAAAATGATTTCTGGCCTCATTTTTGAACTTCTTGGCTGTGTTTTTGGAGCTTTGTCGTACGTCGGTACAACACTAGTATAGAGTCTCACTTCACACGTGAAGTTTTGTGTCGAGCCGCGCAAAGTTTTTCTCTCTATAGCACTTTATCGCGCAAGAAAATAGAAAGCTCGCGCGTGTCGAAGTACTTTCTCATGCGTGTCGAAGCACTTGCTCGCACGAACTGTGACAGACATACATTTAAATTTCAAAAATTTTAATCTGCTATTTCTCTGTTCTGACATATGTTTCTGCTCTGATTTTTCTATTTCTGGTTTCTGCTGTAGCATAACAGTGGTTTGCAGGTTCGCTTGCCAAAGAACAAAACTTTCTAACGGTTTACTTGCAGGACGATAGTCAAAGGCATAATTAAAACGTCATGTTTGTTTACTATTTTTCATTCACATAGTCTAAATAGGGCTTTGTTAAAATTTTGTAAGGATCCCGATAGAAAAGTAGGGTAATAGGCTCTTCATTACATGGAAGTGATGCCCATGGATGAAAATGAGACCCAGATGTTGCTAGCATGATGGATACTTGGGGAAGCAAAGCAAGATAGAGAATCTTTAGCACTTCTACTTGTTAGGGGATTATGCTCTTCTCTCTTTGAGAGAATCAAAAACCCAAAGACTTGTGGATTTGGTGGAGTGAAACTGTCTCGGTGAGGAATATGTTTGATGTGTTTGGGTGAGGTGCAAAGGTAGAGAAGTATGCTCTTCTCTCATTGAGAGAATCAAAAAATCAAACCCTTGAATCCGAACCAAGTTGGTCACCTTTAGAGGGTCTGCCAGAAGTTGAACCTCCAGGAATGACCCAAGTGAGTACACACTTTTTGCCGGTGATTCCACCTCACTCTAATAAAGTCTGCTTTGTTGTAGTCTAAAGACTCCAAAGCCATAGTAACTTCTTTTTCATTGATTTTGACTATCATCATGAGAAATCCTTGTTTGTCATACTGAGCGGCGCCGCTCCCAACCTTGCTTGCAAGGGTGTGAGACTTACAAGTGTTGGTGTGGTTTTGAGGCCCCAAATCTGTATCAGAGGCACTAGAGGTTATTGTGAATGGAAGCCTATTAAACACTCTCTTAGTTAGATGCCTACCCAGTTCACCTTTGAAAGGAGACATAATCTGTGCGCAGGGAGAGGGAAGAATCTCTCCCCTAGATTCTCAACATAGGTATGCACCTGGATGTTTGAAGTGGTATATGATGCTGGCCCTATTTAAGGGCAATCTTCGAACATATATACTTAGTCCTTGGAAACACCAAAAACACAGGCACTCTTTTGAGGGTGACATTGCTATGTGAGGTGCACGCATACGCATAAGATAGCGGGGCACAAATTTTGTCTTCTCAACCAATTTTCTTTGTAGGGATAACTGAGTGTCTATTTTAGAGTATTAAACTGTCTGTACTATCATCAAACAAAGACTCCCATGTTTCTACCAAGTTGCTTTGTCCTTGGTGGAATTGTTTATGACTACTGTTTGCGTCACTACTTGATTGAAACTTCATGTTTTTAAATGAGTGCTAGTCACCTTGAAACAGAGATTGCTGATTTGTATCATCTTAAAACTATCCTAAGCCTGGAAATCTTGTTAGAGAACAATTCTCACTGTGTCTCAAAATCTGGTTTTTATCTTGAAAACTGAGTTTGTTTATCTGCCTTATCTGCCTCTTATCTGGGATTTGATTGCTTGTTCCCTCATTGTCTGCAGGCTGAAACTAGTTGTTTCAAGTTGAAAACTCACTGATTCATACTCAAACTTCTCTTGTCTCTTTGTCTCCATCCTATTTTCTTGTATTTTTGTACCTTGCGACATGATAGTCATATCTTGGTTGTTCTAGCCATACCTCTGACGATTCGTGTCGGGTTCATCTCACACCTTGGCTGTTCTAGCCTATTACCTCTTTTTTTGATACCTTTAGAGATAGAGTTCTGAGTCAGATCTTAAGTTTCCTCTCTTATCAGCTTTGTCTATGCCTGTTACAACTAGGAGCGGTAATATTTTTCCCATACGCGGTTCTGGATTAGGTAGAGGTAAACCTCGCAATCAAGGAAAAGGTCATTCTGAACCCATTATTCAAGTGGATAATCAAGAGGGATCATCACATTCCTCTTCCCCGTTCAGTGCAGACCTGAGTCTAAATCCAAAGCCAGTGCTTCAGTTTTGTTCTAATCCATTATTTCAAGATCAACGTAATCCATTTCTCTCAAGCCAACAAGGCTACAAGAAGTCATCTGTTTGGGTCGATCCTATTAACGATCCTCACTGCCTTAGTGATCTGTTCCAACATTTCAATCCTTTTGATTCGCCGAAGAGCACATCGGCTACGAGTCCTCACTCTCATACTGAAGGAGTGCACACAGAACAATCTCACATTAACAACATGACATCTTCCTTCGATTACACACAAGGTCATGACCAATCTCAACATGAACAAGGTCATCAAGGAGAAGAGCACCACCAGGGTCAAGATCAAACTCAGAGCATTTATGAAATTCTTGGCAATGAAGATGACCCAATAACTCAAAATGATATAGATGTATCAAAGTCTAATAAAACTCTTATTAAAATCATGGAGATACTCCTTGTGGAAGATAAAGAAAAATACTTTCTAGATTTAGCGAATCAAGGGGTCAAATTACCCGCAAACTTCCAATTAGAAATGCTTGTCGCTAAAGAAGAGGAAATTGAGACCTCCAAATTGCATAAGATAATTCAAGACATGCAAGGTCAAATCAGCCAACTTATGAAAGATAAGGACAAACCTACGCAACAGTTCACAATGGAAAGTATATGTCCTTTTTCGTTTGATAGGAGCA
>MU223848.1:909108-936621 GCA_018584345.1 Thuja plicata
GGTGCATTTTCTCATCTTCGAAGTCCTATTGTACTAGGCAAATTCTTCTCCTTATTGACTTTAATTGACTGAGTTTCAAATGCAGAAAACCCAAATTTGCATAAATCTGACATTATATTTAATTCCTGAATTCTCAGAGTTTATTAGCTAAAAAACCCCTATGATTAATTGATTTAGTTCTAAAGTCTTAAGTCCTTTTAATTAAATCAATTCCACCCCCTTTAGCTAATATTTATAAAAGGAATTGAAAGGTTATTTAATTATTGGATGAATTATCCTCAAAAAGGAATTCCATAATTCCATGTGAAAGGACACTCATGTGGCAATAATTCACCCTTTTATTTAAATATTCTTTGCATTTTTGTCTCAAAAGAGAATGAAGAGACAATTGTTTCTTTTCAAGAAACTCTTCACTCTCTTTCCATGGTTTTCTATAAATTGGACCTCATTTTCTTCATTTGAGAAGATGATTTTGGAGAGCATCAAATCTATATTCAATTTTGTATTTAATTTCTTTCATGCTTTTAAGCTTAAATTTGCATAATTAGGCTAGTTTTCAATTGGAATTGAAGATATATTGCTTTCATTTATGATTCATTTATATGTCTAACATTTCAATTTGGTTCTTTCAAGCTCTCTAGTAAATGCAATTCCTTTTCTAGTTTAAATGCATTTCCCATTCTAGATTAAAAGCATTTGAATTCTAGATTAGGAGCATTTGGTTTTCATAGATTAAATGCAATTTGCTTCCATAGACTAGTTGTAATTCAATTCGTAGATTAATTGCATCTCAATTCGTAGATTAATTGCATCTCTTTTCATAGACTAGTTGCAATTTTGATTTCATAGAGTAATGGCATTTCATCTTTTCTAGAAATCCTCCATGTTAGCAATGGTCAGGTTGTTGGCTCTCCTTCTAAGGGTAAAATTGAAATCCACAACTAATTAGGAGGCAACAAGTCATTTTAATTGAGTTTGCAGGATAAACAACTCATGTTTATCTTTGTAAATTGAACAATTAAGTAAAGACTATGCTGGGTTTGTGCATGATTTAGAGGTCACATTCAAGCACACACACCTACCATACTACGTTCACTTCCTCAAACTCTCCTCTTCAAGGGACATCTCAATCCAAAGAATATATTAGTTTCTTACAAGAAACTCTTAGATTTCCACCTTTTTCATGAAGACAAGAAAAGTTGTTGAACAACAACTTTCCAAAATAGCAAGAAAAGATGCTAAAGACAAAAAAACAAACTTTTGAAGGTGTCAACACCCATCCAAATCTTGCATGTCGACACAAACATGAAAAACTAACTAAAAAAAAAACAAAATTAACCAAAGATGTCCTAAGGTGGCTATGTAACCAAGTTGGCTTATAATTATGCCAAACAGGGTCATGCCACAACATGGATTAGGACTTATTCTTACAAACACAAAATTGCATAAAACTAAATTTTCCTCAAAATTTGTTATTCTTTCTTTTCCTTTCCTTTGATGAGTGCCCTTGGACCACAACCTCTACCTCTTCTATTTTTGTAGCAGCAACAGAAGTTCCTACCTCCACAAACACAAAATTCTTCTTGATCTTATCCATCATCTCCTTAGTAATTCCACTCTTCTTTTCTAAATCACCAACTTGTTTCCTCACTCTTCTCTCTATCAAAGGTTCCTTCAACTGTGAATGGATTTTCAGATAGGTTTCTTCATAGGTACCAAACCTAGGATTACTGACATCGATTAGATTAGATAGTAACTCATCAACATGAAGTGATACAATATCACCATATACCTCATAACCCATCAGTAGAGCCCAATAAATTCTTAGTTGTATTTCCTGCAACATACATGTATTGGTATCCACAACAAAACATATATCATCTTTGTACTTTTCTACAATACTAGTTGGGATCCTCTCTTTCTCATGAATTCTTTTATGGAATTCTTTTAAATAACCCCACATAGTACTATTAAAGTTATTTCCTAACATCCTTATACATTCCTTAATCTGTACTACTTCAGGTCTATCGGTCAACCATTGAATCTTATCAATACCAAGAAAATGATTTTTCAAGTAGAAGAATATATGTACCATCAACAAACCATACTTGAAAGATTATTTCTTTTCCTTCTTGATTCTCTTAGTGTTCATAAATAATTGATTTCTCATGACCTCACATAGGTCATACTATGCATTCTCTTTCACCATCTGATATGCAGCATGAATACCACCACCGGGCAAATTGTTCAACCAGCTTGGTTGATATACTCTATAACCGATTACCATAGAATCAAACTTCACCTCAATACCTTCAATGTCATTTATCATCATGGCATGCTAATCTTGTTTTGAATTCATTAGGTGAGTGACCTCACCATTTGGAATCATTCTTAGTGTTATGTATGTGGAGCCTAATCAGACTCAGTTTCTTTCAGCGCGGTTTCCCCCCAGACATATCTTTATCGGCCCCAAGCTCGGGGTTAAGGAGCAGAGCCCCTTGCGGGGTCTTGGGGCAGCGCCCTAGGTGGGATCAAGGGGCAGATCCCCTGATGGGGTCAAGGGGCAGTGCCCCTTGCGGGGGCCCTTTGGGGCAGCACCCCAGGGCGGGGTCGAGGGGCAGTGCCCCTTGATGCCAACAATGACTTATTAATATTGTAAAGGGTCGACCATTGATTTTCTATTAGTCGAAGTATTTTTTGCCCTAATTAGGTTAGGTCAAAAATTCTTGTGAAAAGGGATTAGGGTTTTGAGATTTCATTATATGAGGGATTTTCATAGCTTCCTGTGACGGTATTGAGTTGCAGGTTTCAGATTGTAATCGCTCGATAATAATAAAAATATTGGACTCGATGTTGGTGGATGTAGCCCAGGGATTGGGTGAACCACGTTAAATCTTTGTGTCATTTGTGTTCTCTTCTATGTTTATATTTGCATTATTCTGCTTATTATTCTAACACTTAGAACATGTACATCACCAGTCGCGCACAACCTTGTCACCACGTAAATAATATCTTTCGTAATCTTATGTGGTATGTCTAGCCATAAGAACTGATCATGAATGCGACTAATTACATATCTTATCCAATCAGATTCAAACTCATTGGGTAGGTCAAAAACAAATGTGAAACCCTTGTCTATCAAATGCTTGTGCTCGTCCTTCAATCCAGAGTCATTATAGAGTTCAATATATGTATTGAAGATAACACTATAACAAAGATCCTCAATCTTACAGTGGAAAAATGATCTTACATCCTTATTCAACAAGTCACCATAAGGTACTGAAGACAAAGCGCCAGTGGGATCATTCTCTACCACCTTCAGTGGATGTAATTTGAATACTAGCCTCAGATCCTCAGTAATTCAACCAACATAGGGGTGTCCATAATACTAACAATGATCAGAATAGAATAGAACCTCCACAACATAGAAATATACTGCTTTGTTTTTTGATAGGGTTTCTTTAACCACCACTTCAATTCAAGCATGAAATCACAACCTTCAATTCACAAACAATTCAAATCACTTAGGAAACGCTCGCAAGTGCACTACTTAGCTTTTAGAATGGAATGTGACAAACAAACTTCACTTTTACCCTTATAACGTCTCATTTGCAAGTAATAAATGAAAATGGTCAAATAGTACCTCTAATTGGTCTCAATAGTTAGAACATAGAGTGTCACTAAGATATAAATAAAACCATTACGTGGTCGCATAGAATCATATGCAATACAAGATTCTTGATTAGATTCTTTCAAAATATCAATAGGCATCTAAATATGCTTATAAATATTACCACACACACAACTCCGGGGATAGGTTATAGACATTACTTGATTTTCTCCCCCTAAGCCAATAGTTTTGACTTATTTTGATGATGAATTCTCCTCATTACCTGGAGTTGTGGAGCTCTCTGTCAATTCAAAAGATTTAAGTTCACCTTTCTTCACCCATGTATCTTTCATCTAATTTCTAATTCCTTCAACATATGCAATCTTCTTGCCTTTATCATTCATAGGCCTATTCATTAGTTGATCTCCAGTGTTCTTCTTCTTATCTCTATAAGATTTAGAAAGATGTCCAATCTTGTTGCAATAATAACACACCATACCTATTTGTTTCCACAGTCTAGCATTGCCTCTACCAGTTCTCATCCTGCAATTCACTGTTGTGTGTCCATAATTGTGACAAAAAAATTGGTAACATTCAATCAGTTGCCTTGTTAATTAGGTCTCTACCAGTTGGAGTTGTAAGGCCTTTGATTTTTTATTCTATCCCTGCACTCATTATCCTTATGACCATACTTGTTGCAATAATAACAGTTACCATGAAAGACATTAGATCTAGCATTGTAACCTTCATATCTTCCATGAGAATTTCCAAATCTAGGAATAGGTGTATTAGGTCTTTTAGGTCCAATAGGTCTAAACCTACAAACATTAGAATTATGACCTCCCTTGTGACAAATGAAACATATTGGTCTATAATTCCTCTTACCATATTTGTTTCTATTCACCTTATGTACCAACTCTCCTTTAGCATGGATCTCCTTTGTACCAGATGAATCGCCGACTTTAAATTTAGAAAACCCTAAACCTTGTTTCTCACTATTTCTCCTTTGTCTAGAGAGTTGTTCATCGAGCTTAGAAGAAATCTTATTGAACCTATCCAATAGATCATTATCACTTTGAAAATATTCTTTTAGTTTCACATTCTCATTCCTCAGATTCTCATTTTATCTTATGGCATTAGCATTTTCCTCATTTTAATCATGTAGGTGGTCCTACAAAATAAAAATTTCTTGTTTTGACATGAATAGTTCTTCCATCTTGTCTTTTGAAGTGTCATAGTTAGCTTTACATCTTCTACAACCCTTTTAGATTCATCTACAACTTTCCTTGCTTCCATCTCTTGACCCATTCTCATTGACAAGTTTTCCAACTCCTTTTGCATGTTCTTCTTTTCTTGCTTTAGCTTATCCAAACCCTTATTCATAACTTTGTTGTCCTTAGGTAGCTTCTTATTCTCAAAGAACACAACTTCAACCTTAGATTCACTAGATCCACTTTGCTCAAATATGTGCTCAATAAGATCTTGAATTTCACTCAATTGTTCAACCAACTCTTGTATCTTAGCCCTAGAAATCTTCAACTGGTCTTTAAGTTTCTCAATCATATCCCCGGCCTCTGCAAGTTATCTTCTATAAAATTCCATGTCTTCCTTAAGGATATCACCCAAGCTGTTAGGATTCTTCAAGGTAACTAGGCTATGATACCATTTTTTAATATATAAAAGCAATGAGAGGGGGGGGGGGTGAATCAGTGTAAACAAGTAATGAACCAATTCAACCAAGAATCTTATAATGCTTTTAAACAACTTCCACACAGCAAAAAATGCAAGTATAACTATGCAATAAAAGTAAAATAATTTAAACATAACACATAACACCACAAAATTTTATCATGGAAACCCTTGTAAGAGGGAGAAAACCATGGTGGGGATGAAACCCACAATCTCTTCACTGTAGTAAAAAGAGTTGCCCTGTTAGGAGCTTTCAATACCCTATTAGGGGCTCACCCAGATAGAAGTGACTAGTACCTTTATATAAGTACAATGAGACCTATGAGGATTTGTTAGGAATAGGATCACTGAGGGGGGGGGGGGGGGGAATCAGTGAGCNGGGGGGGGGGGGGGGGGGGTGAATCAGTGATCTATCAATTAATACTTTTTCTTATTATCTGAATCTTTACTTAAATGCTTATGTACTAAACTTGAATATCAATGCAAGTAAGAAAAATATATACAACACATAACACCATATATGATTACGGGGAAGCCCAATGTAGGTGAAAACCCTGGTGGCAATTAGTACCCACAAATATTCTGTACCAGTGTCTTATGATCCTTGTTAGAAGATCCTTAACCCTGTTAGGGGTTGTCTTTACAATACATGAAGTACAATGACCTTGTTAAGGGTCAGACCCTGTTAGGAGTCTTTTACAATAACCCTATTAGGGGTGGTGGACTCATTGTCCAAGTAATCACTGTCCAAGAGCACACTGCTCAAGTGGTGAAGGCTACAACATTCTGGATCTTCGATACACACTGTATCTACAAGGTGAACTGCTGTTGTGACACTGCTTGTCTGATCAGTTCATTTTGTGTGCTAATGCTTTAACCTCTTATAAAGCACTACAAAAATCTTATCTTCACTCTAAAATATTCTACTTCAATATCTATATCATCAACATATGATAGATATATCTTTGTTGCTTTTACACTCTGCTCTGCTTTTCTTATCTCTGGTTTCCGCAACTTTTCCCATCACAAATGACCTTCTATAAGTACTTCCTCAAAGGAAATGAACATTTTGGCTTTAGGAAACCTTTTAACACGTGTCTTGATCACTTACATAACCATGCAACCCTTCATTAAGTCATCTTAACATCAATTATAACTGCTTTACTCAAACTGAATAGACACGTCTTTTCACACAGTTTGCTTCACCAAAATAGCTCTAACTAATTATCCTGGATGAATCAAGTCATGCACTTTTAACCATAGATTTTTAGGTCACTAAAAATGACTAATCTAAAGGCACAAGTCCTGAGGATGAGTGAAGCTTCCACACCAAAATAATCTCTGTCAGCTCTTTCCATGATCTCTGTCCTGTTCTGGCATTCACTAGCTGTACCTCTTCAACTGGTTGTATCTTCTTCATACTTGCAGATCTGATCATGCTCTCTTAGAATTAGCATGTAAACATACTCATAATCTTATCTTCAAAGGCACATATCATTTGGATAACAAATGAAGACATGCTAATCAAAACTATAACAGTATGTTCCTTGCTCTGTCTTATTTTCTGTACTTGGCCAATTTCTAATCTTCTGATAATGTGTGCTGACTCCAAAACTTCATATGACTTTGTTGCCATAATGAAAACACTAAATAGAGTCGTATAATTCAGTATATTCAACTTCCCAACATGATCTACCTCACAAAAAGATTTATAAATCCTTCAAAGAAATTACCCTGTTAAAATATTTATACAAAATACCTGTTAAAGTCCACCCTGTTAAGGGATTAAACCTACTAACCTATTAGAGTTAACCTTGAGCAATGAACTTCAATAAATAATCTGGGAATGACACTACTTTCCTGTCAGATCTAGTCCAATCTCTAAACTCTTGGCACAATTCTCTACCTTTTTCACTGATTTCAACCACCAATAATACAATCTTCTACCCTAAATCACATGATTTATCTTTCCTTTGTAATGATGTTCTTATGTCGGTCAAGACTTGAAAAACATTTCACAACTCGTCACAAAGCATTTACCTAACTCATGAAAATCCACACCAAACAAACCTAACAAGTCGACCCAAAACTTAATACAAATATTTATTACAAAATACTGACAATTACTTAACCACCTTGACCATCTGATCAATAGGTACCAATTAGTAACTCAATCGGTTCATATTGATCACAACACCAAAATATGAACTTTCACAAAAATTTGAGTTAACTGTTGTGGTCATAAATCCAAACTAGTATGACCATAGTGATTCTCCAATAACAACCACACCTCCCAATGTGTTCACAAACTCAGTTGCTACTCAAAACACTTTTTGTTACTGTCTTTCTGTTAACCGATTAGAATAGTTACTATAAACTGCTTCACCTATTCATCCCATCGATCGGTATCTACAATCTATTCACAAATCCAATAGAGTTGTTGAGATTCCATCATTGACAAACTCAAATTCATCACCTCAACTAAAAAATCCATCATAATGCCAATGCTACATACTAAGGATGATATAAGGGAGATGGATTACTATAGGTTGACTCTAAGGAATATTGTAGATTTTAATCTGACCCATATTTTAGAAGTTGTGGAGGATGATGATGAAATCCTTGACCATAAATATTATGAGTGACATATTTAGAATCTTCCTATAACACTGGTCTAGTGGTCACCCAAGTAAATCATATCAATTTTTGACAGGTATCAGTCTATATTAGCTAATACCAATGCATGGATGAAAAGAAGAGGCATAAAAACCATACAAATCAAATCTCGTAAAGACTTTGACATTACTGGTCTGGTTAGGCATAAGTACAAGATTAGAGATAAGGGTAAGGATGGTTCTTCATCACGAGTAGTTGTAGGGATTCCAAAGCTCAAGATCAAAGGAGGTAGGGCCACAGTTCAATCATTAGAGGAGGTTGTTTTAGCAGACAAGGATATGGTTGTATTGGAAAGAATATAGGTCGAAGATAGTGAGGATGAGTTACAGGAAGACCCTATTCTAGAGATATCTTGTGCTTAAGACATAGAGGAAATTCTTGTGATTCATGAATTAGCACTAGTACCTAATGAGGCTCATATGCCTCCTCTTGACACTAATGTAGATCCATTCTCTACAATATGTTTTCCTCCGGTGAATGCATCCATAATGTCAATTTCCTGAGTTGTTCCTACATCCATCCCTGAGGAGCAATATGGTAGCTTGGAGAAATTATTTGAAGTATATTACATATTCTCTAATTTATTAGATGTCTCCATGACCCTTCTAGATGCCTCAGTTATAGGTTTTGATCAATTCATGGTTGAAGCTTCACAAAGTAATCAAACACTCGTAGCCATTCAGACTGAGGCACCACCCATTGTGACAATTTATATACAATAAGGATCTATTGAGCATTATTTTTACACAAGTCAATTGCTAGGATTTTGAGGTTTAATTTCCTCTCTTGAAAGAATAATGAAGTTATTCCCAAGGTTCTTTGTGGTCATGGTACAACCTACTCGGTAAACTTAGTTGAAGATAAATGTGAATGTTCATAAGGAGGCCTTTGTTGGTACTTTCAAGGCGTCAAAATGCAAAACAAATTTAGTACTTATTTTTATATTTTCTAATTTATCAATGCATGTAGCTTACTAATGATGCAAATCTATGCTAAAACCTATGATGATTATCTATTTATCCAGATTGTCAAAGAAGATCAAAAGATTTGGGTAACGACAGTTAAACAAATTTGTTGAAAATAAAATCCTAATGGACATAAACCATTGCCAAGCCTCCCTTGCAAATTGAATGATGGAAATATGGAAACCCACTAAATATGAATTAGACCATGTCGTGATTCTATACCCAATAGATGCAATCGTTTGGAGAGAAATATATCAAGATGCAAGATTTTCAAAATCTATCAAAATCAGAAAGACACAAGTATGTGCACACACACGAGATGGTTTTATCGTTGAACCAACATAATTATCTTTCCCAATCATTTGTCACAGCAAGAATGATGAAAAAAAACAAACTCCAATTTAATCAATATGTAGATCCAAGACACAATAAACCCAATTGGCTCTTTGAAATAAATTAACAAGAAAACACACATCCATAAAATTCCCATAGATAGAAAAAAATAATCACATAGTGAATGAAGCACCAATTGTATATCTTTATTGCATCAAATATTTAGCCCTATTGCATTGTTTTGATTACAATATATAGTGCTTTGATCTACAAACTCTGAACCCAAAAACTAGGGCTTTAGAAACTCTAAAAATAATGAAAACAAAGCTAAATATAAAGCTTGTTAAAAAAAACTACTACTAAGCTGATGCTAAATAGTTTGCATGGATCTTTGATCCATTTACATCCATTTTTCCCATGAATTTAGGGTCAAACTCACCCAGACAAAAGATAAATAGGAACAGGAGCTCCACCATTTCTAACTGAAGTCTTCCTTTTGATCTTTGAGTTCTCACTTGGAATTTTCATTTGGAGTTCCCTAGGCGGTGAAGACCAATAGAAGACCTTTAGTCATGCAAAAATGAACCCTAGTTATTGATCAATCTGATCTAGACCTCTCCTTTCATGAAAAAATATCTCACCCTGGAATGGCCCAAAATACAGACCCTAGCCTTTGCTCCAAATTTTGATAGAGGAAAAACTAACTAAGTATGATAATCAAGTTTTGGGTCCTCCAAAATTTTGGACTTTCAAAGGCCGAAAGGCCGAAAAAATGGCCTTTGCAAAATGGCTAAGTATGGGGAAATTTCCATTTCAAAATTTGGCTAAGTCCCTAGTGGGAAATAACTATGGGAGTATTTCTGGATGAGCTTCCTACAACCTTTGCACTATTTCTTGTACCTCCTCATAGTCTACTTCTTGCTCTTCTACATCACTGAGGCATTGTTCTTGCTTCTCCCTGAAGGTGGTCAACTCTGAAGTGAAGAAATTTATTTCTTCCTCATGTTATTCCATTCTCTGTATATCTTCTTTGAAGTAAAAGAGTTGATGAAAATCTTCTTTCCCTCTCACCCCTGCTATGATGCCCTTGAATTATTGCATGATTTCTTTGGCCAGGCATAGAATCTAGTGTTATTCCTCCCCCAAAATTCCAGATTTGGAAACAATTTCCTCTCTGAGGCTGAGGAGTTCTTCTAGCTCCACTTTCCATGCCTCATAATTTTCTATATCCCCCTCCCATATGTTGATGATGGTGTCAGCCTGGTGTAAGACGTGCCAGGCCGCATATAGATCCGAGAGGGTGGATACCAGGAAATGCCAAACATTTCCCACTTGTAGGGCAACCCATTCATTGACCGCTTGGGCTTTCTTCTTCATCACCTGCAGTGAATCTACATCACTTTTTGGAAGCGGTATATCTGATGTAGAGGCCCCCAGAGGAATAATGCAGATAGGCCATGCTAGCTCAGTTAGCAACCCCATAAGGTTTGAATTTTTCTCCTTTTCTTCCTTGAGCTTCTAATCTTCTTTCTCATAATGAACCTCCACTACCTTGGCCACCTCTTTTAACATGTCTACCTCACCTTGTTTTCCTCTCTTCCCCAACGATATCTTTGTGATGTTATAATCTTTGGCCTCTACTATTACTTTGTCCGCTTTTGGGGAAGGTGTTGCTATCATTGCGACTGTCTCTCCACCCGGCTAATTTTGAAGGGTGTTGACTATCTAGGATTTGTTGGCCTTTGGTGGATTTTGTGCTTGGGCCATCATCTCTGCTAAGGAAAGCTGGGCTCAGGGCATTGCCGGAGGTTGCTTTCTCTTTCTAGTTTCTATTAACCATGGGGGTGGTAGGGGTGGCTTGTTAGCCAAAGTGTACTCCTACGACTTCTCCCCAACATCTTGCTGTGCCTCTTCAGTATTACGAGCCTCCCCCGGCTCCTTTCTTGTATCTTCTTTCTCACTGGTAGTATTTTCTTTGGTGGTATTTGTATCTTTTGCCCCGGCGTCTGCATCTTTGACCATGTCTGGGTCTTCATTTGTCACCCCGGGGTTTTATTCATCTTATTGTTCCTCTTCTTTCTCAGCCTCTATTGCTGGGATGTCCTCTTCCATTGGTACATCTTTTGGTAATGGTTGAGGTAACGGGCCAAGATTCAGTGTTTGAGCCGCAGTGATCACCTCCCCAAATGTCACCTCCAGGAGTGGTGTTTAGAACACGACAACTGAGGTTACGGTTGCTCCCAAAGGTATGGTTTCCCCAGCTAATGCCATTTGTTCACTTTTCTTTTGTTGGTCCACTCTTGTATCTTGTATCTCTGGGACTTTAGAGGCAATTTCTTGTTCTACCTCTCCCTCTTCTTCTGCTTGCTCCTCCTGTTTCTGGGCAGGTTCCTATTCTAGAGCTTCCTCTTGTTCTGGGATTTCAGCCTCTGTCTGCTCAATGTCCCCCTACAAATTTTTGAACTTGTCGTTTGTAAAAACATCATAAAATTCATCATGTGGGGGAGGATTGGCTGTGACATCAGTAGGTTCTGGTTCTCTCTCCAGCTCTGGGGAGTTAGAAGAAAGGATTTCAACTTGTGGGATCTGAGGCATCCCCATCTTTGACTCCTTTTTAGGCTTTGGATTAAGCCTCTTCTTCCTCCTGGTGACCAAAGGTGGCCTTGCTTTCCTTAGGACCTATTCTTCCTCTGGATCCACCCCTGTTGCCCTCACCATCAATGCTACTAGTGAAGGGGAAGAAGGCAGATGGATGGGTCCGGCCATGAGCACCAGAGTTGTCAACCATGTGATTAATTTATATTTCATTTGCTGGGAAGCTACCAACAATTGTTGCAGTTGCTCCTTTATGGGGACCTCTTGCTTAGTTGGAGTCTGCATTATTAATTTTCCCCTATCTTCTCTCTGCGAGGAAGTTCTGGCTCCCGGGGTTAACTTTTGTACCGGCTGGGCAGCCTTGCGGAGACTCCCGGGGCACACCTTAAAGTAGGCGTGGTTGCGTCTATACATTGTGGGTGAACTCTTCAATGGTGGGCCCCTTCTGGGCACTCTAGTCCATTGGTGGGAGGGCCAACTTATCAATCCCCTTTGCTTTGTACTAGGGATCTATTATGGCTTTGGAGTCTGAGAAATCATTTGCAAATCTCTGCAGCTTTAACCTTTCCATCATTCCCATGGTCATCCGGACATAATATCAGCTCTGGAGTTCCATGTCATCCAGGAAATATTCCCAGAAGTCTTCCATGTGGTATTGGTGGGGCTTTGATGCCCTGGGAAGTGACGACACAATTTTTCCATGCGGATCAAAATGCTTCTGCGCCAAGTAGAATTCCGCTAAGTTATAGCTTTTGAGCTCGTTGTCTACTTCCTTGGCCACAACTAGACTACACGAGTAATTCCCACAAGTAATTGGAAATGGGATGTTTGTTACCTTCTTCAAGGCATAGAAGGCATGCAACTCTATTATTTGTCTGCAATATTCCAAAAGAATTATCTTGTTCCCACAATGCTTGGGTAACAAGTAAGGTTTTCTAGAGAAGCCGATTACCCTCATGTATGTATGTTGCTGGAACTGTATATAATAATGGCCATAACTTCTAACCAAATTCATCACCTCTGTGGATAGGCGGTATCCTGCATCTTGGGTAGGTGTGAGCAGGTTGTAATAAATAAAGGTGTCATTCACTAGACAAAATCTGGGGAAACTGGCCTCTCATTGGATTTGTAGGAAATAGTCCCAGGGAGCCTTCTCACCCAGTCCAATCTCGAGTACGCCCATTGTAAGTAATATGTTGGTGGTAGGCCATTGTTGCGCCAGGGCCTAGAGAACATAAGAAGTCATATGAAACTTCCGCTTTTGAACCATCTGTAGAAACTGAGAATCTACATGGTTAGAGATGATGGCAGCCCAATCAAAATATTCTCCCTTGATGGAGATGCCAAGCAAAAAATAGTACATCCATGCTGAGAATTCTTGGGCATGCGGTTGTCCGAAGACCCAGGATAGTGCTATTATCCCCATTTGGATAATTTCTTTAAATTCAGACTGGGGGAGTTCTAGCTTCATTCTCTTTGGATCCCTCTTCAGAGTCTTGAGCTAGTTGTTATTCATGTATATTCGGGATACTTCTTCGAATTGTTTGAACTATGCTAAGGCATCTGCTCTGGTAACCACAACTAGTTTGTCAAATTGAGGGATCCCCAAGCCCATTTGGAAGGTCGCGGCATCAAGAGACACCATAGGGGTAGGATACCCGGTTGGTTCCGGGGCTACGAGCATGAAATCCCGGAAAAAAGAGTTGTAGTGCGCTGCAAGAGTGAGGATTAACTCCAGAGACTACACTGAGCATGAAAAATAGGTAGCCTTGAGGATCCCAGAATCCCCGACGTTGATCGCCAGCGGATCCTTGACATGTCATTGAATATACATCATTTTGACCAAGGCCTACATCTCAGGCCTTTTTTTGACGCTGGTGTTAGTGATAAACTATACTTTGGAATCAATATTTGATCCCATGATGGCACTTCCCTTCACGTACTTCATGGTGAGAGGAAATTTCTCTAAGGCCCTCTCCATCTTGTATCTGACGACTGCCCAGGTGACCACCATAGAAGGAAGTTTTGGACTCTTGGGTGGTGAAGATGTGGAAGCCTCAGACATGGTGGAAGTATATTGCTCTAGAAACCTGCAAGGCAAGGTGACCATCAGAACATATAGATAAATAAAACTCTAGGATCCAGAGATCTTATCAGCGTGGCGCTTGCTTTCCCTGAAAAGTTAGTCTAGTTCAAAAATCCTGGAAAGTATATATATTAAAAACTTGAAAATTTAACCAATACCCGGGTCTGGGGGTCTCATCATACTTAGCAAAATCAAGACGTGGGTGGGGTGAGCGAAAGAGACCCAGAGTCCAGAAAACTAATCATTAGAAATTGGGCACAAAAAGCGAGCTGTCAGACCCACATGGATGTCACGTGGCTATGCAATAAATGGAAGTTATGGCGATGGTGACGGAGCCAATTGTCTGGACACGTGAAAAGTGGAGGCCACTTGGATAGTTTTGAATGCATATGTGGGACGTAAATGGGACAATCATTAAGGCAAGTTTATGAGGAGAGAGAAAACTACCTAGTTGAAACCAGTCAAGAGCCGAGTTTCAACTAGGTGGTAGCCTGCCTAGAACGAGCTCGCAAATTTGGGAATGCCAACAGGGGAAGCATGATGAGCTAACTACAAAACTAGGTGGATATACATAGAATATACAACATATACAAAATATATACATCAGGGCCGAAAGGTATACACATGCAAAATGGAAGGATATACATTAAAATATAGTAAATGTACATATATACACAACGTAGAGCCGCTACCTAAACAAAATATGAAACATGTACAAGCATATACATCATTTACATTATCTATAGACTATACTACATCTGCACAGAGGGCAGACAACCTTCTGGCAGAGCTGATCCACCAACGGGCGGCAAAACCAGACAAAAAGACAAAAACAAAGCAAAGAAACAAGACGGAAAATGCAAGCAAAAGCCAACAGAACACAATGAAAAAGACAAGAAGATGGAGGAGGAAAACCAGACAACCAACCTGAAAACTGGAGGAAGGAAGGAAGGCAAGGTGCCTGCGAATGCTTTGCAGTAGCTTCTACCCTTAAAGGACCACCACTCCACACCAAAAACCACTCGTAATTTGTTCAGAACAACTCAGAAATAGCTCGCATTAGACTTTGCTCAAGTCATTGTGATATCGCTTTGAAATTTGCTTAAATCACTTAAGTGTTTTAATCATGGTAATTGTGAAAATGGAAAGTGATTTCTATTTATAGCTAGGGTAAAAGCAAGTTACCTTTCCTTCTGCAACCTCTGGAACAAGCTGACCTCCAGACTCTGGGCCCAGGGATTTTGTGCGACCATACCTACTTATGGAAACAAGACATCATGGCAAAGAATCCCAGAGTCTGGAATCCAAATTCTGGACAAAGAATGACCAACTCCAAGACTGGGTCCTGGAGGCACACAAGACAAAACACAAAGAAAAATAAAACACCGCAGGAAAGAAAACCCGGGGAAGGAAGACAAAGAAACAAAGGAAAGACAAGGCAAGAGCCAAAATAGAAAACAAAACAAAAAAAAGGGGGACCCAACATTTTGCACACAAAATGTAGGGACGAGGATGTTGGGCATAAAAAATGGTGACTATCTGGGATGACTGCCTTAGCGCATTCGAGAACTACAGAATCTTTGGTTAGCAAAAACTAGAACAAATCATTATTTCAAAGTATCTTACTTGTAAAGAGTAACCTATCTGAGGAAATCTGGCCATACACGATCTAGTCCATGATCTTTTTATCAGTGGTGAAGTGTGTGCTTTGGAAGGAAACCAAGCTGATGACCTCTGGGAGAAGCAAAGAAGAGGCACTAAGTATATAAAACCCCGAAGTCATCAGATTTTCTCGTTTACCCCAGAGATCAAAGTTTTGTCCCATTTCTTTTTCTTGTTATTTTGTATGTTTATGTGTGGGAGGGCGGTACTTCTTTCACCATCAGGATTAAGCTTAGATAAATTTAATGGTGGTACTTCTTTCACCCTTCCACCCACCTTAATGTGCTGAATGAGGGAGAAAAACTTCAGACGCGGAAAGAATCTTTTAAAAGTTCAGACTTAGGTCAACCAACTAGTGCAACTGATCTACCCTCGATGTGTCTGATTACTTGTCCCTTATTTTTATTTCACTAATTTCTAGACTTTCAGAGATAAATCCAATGAAGATTACTCATAATGTATTACCGAACTTGAGAAATAACTCCAGAGACCGGACCAATTCCACCATGTTAACAATAGATTCTTAAGTTCACCGTGTTAAAGATAACATCCTGGAGACCAAATATTATGAAAAGCATTCCAATCCTCACAAGAGGGAGAGCAAAATGCCGGAACCCGAAAATAAGACAAGAAAAGAGAAAACAACCAAAGAAAAAGGGCGGTCTTAGAGGACGGCCAACAAGACTATTTACAAGGCAAGGTACCTTCCAACAAGGCACCGGGAAAGAAATATCTACAAGCCAAGAACTTTACATAAAATACAACTTTGGGAAAACCAACCTTATTCAAAATAGTGTTTGAGAAACTATCCATTGACGGGCAATGGGACAAGTTCTCTAGTCATGGTGTTAAGGCAGTAGGTATTCACCCTATAGATCTCTGAGATTAGGTATGGCCCAAGCCAGAGCCATTGGAACTTGGTGTGCTTTCCTTTCTTTTCCCAAGCCTTGTCCCATAGCAAGACCAAGTCTTAAATCTAAAAAGCCTTGTATTGGGCTCTACGGTCAACCATCTTTTTACCACTGCTTGATGACACGTGAAATGTTCAAGGGCTGCATCTCATTGTTCTTTCATCTGCACCAAATTTAGGAGCTAAACCTCCACAATACTATCCCTATTGCTGAATTCTTGCATAAACTGCAAAATTGGGATTTGTAAGTTGATTGGGAATACTGGGTTCTGGCCATAAACCAGATGGAATGGGGATGTTCCCAGGGTAGCCTTAATTCAAATGCGATCTACCCAGAGGGTGAATCTCAACTTTTGGTGCCAATCCCGGGGATTCTATTCTAGCAGGTGTTTGACCACTTCTAGTAGATTTTTATTCATCGATTCAGCAACACCGTTCCCCTGGGGGTAATAGTTGCTGTAAAACTTCAAAGTGATCTTCCAATTATAGGTCCATTCAAGTAATTGTGCCAAATAAAATGCCAGACCATTGTCACACATTAAAGCAAAGGGCATTCCAAATCTTGTGACGATGTTTTCTTCCAGGAATTTAATAACTATGTCTGTCGTGTTATTTTTGTAAGGTATAGCTTCGGACCACCGGGTGTAGTAATCAGTTGCAGTTAGGATGTACCAGTGGTTGGTAGATGAGTTAGGGTTGATTTCCTCGATGAATTCAAATGCCCATTAGGTGAAGGACCTAGCCTCAAAGACTTGTTGTAAAGGCATAGCTGGGTTACGCTCACGGTGTGCCACAGTCTGACAAGTGTGACATCTCCGAACATGAGTGTAAACATATTTAAATATACATGGCAAATAGTATCCAGCCTGAAGGATTTGATGAGCGGTGGCGTCAGCTGAGCCATGCCTAGTCCCAAACTGTTAGTGGAATTCTTCAATCATTTTTGCAGCTTGGTCCCTATCAATGCACCGATGGTACACTCCCTCGTAGTTCCTGCAGTAAAGCGCAGAGTTTTTGATCATGAAGTGAGCACTTTTCATCCATAGGGCATGACATTTATTGGGAGGTAACCCCTCCGGGCATCTATTTTTTAACAATAAGTATACCAGATCGGTATACCACGGGTCTTGAGTGATAGACTCCACCATGTAAGTTTGACATTCTATGTGGGGAGTCTCTTCTGTCATCGCTCGACTTAGTCCCTAGCCTTGGACTATCTTCATGGGTTGCATTTCCAAGTCATATTCCTAGAGGAATTCCATCCATTTCCTCCATCTTTCACCCAATTCACTCTGGATTAGCAGAGATTTCATAGCCTAGTCTGAGATAATAACATGCACCTTGCTCCAGAGAATATAATGCCAGAATTTCTTCACGGTGCGAACAAGAGCAAAGGCATGCTTTTTCAACGATGAATACCAAACTTCAACATTATTGAAGGGGAGCTCATGAAAGCTATGGGTCGTTCTTCCCCTTCAACCTTTTGAGTCAGTACTATCGTGACAAAATGTGGTGAAGCAAATGAGTAAATGTAAAATGGGAGGGAGTAGTTTGGACTAGCTAGGACAGGTGCCTCCGTTATCATTTGTTTGATCTGGGCGAATGCCCTCTTTGCTTTAGGACTCCACTCAATTTTGGTACCCTTTTTCATCATTTCATTGAGTGGTTTGACTATCTCAGCGAATCCAGTGATGAACTGTTGGACAAAGTTGATCTTTCTGAAGAAAGACTACATCTCTTTCTTGCTGCCAGGCATTTGTAGGTTTAGCAGCGCTTCAACTCTCTTAGGGTCAATGGATATACCCTTCTCAGAGACAATATGCCTGAGCAACTTCCCTTCAGTGACCCGGAATATGCACTTCTTGGGGTTGAGGGATATTCCATACCAGCGGCATCTCTTGCAGAACTGAGCGAGGTGGGTGGAATGGTCATGCCTATCCTGGGAAAAGATGGTCAAATCATCTATGTAGATGATTATACACCAATTCACAAGGCCCTCAAATGCAATATCCATAGCCTTTTGAAATGTGGCCCCTACGTTAATCAAGCCAAAGGGAATTATACTGTATGCAAATGTTCCCCACTTGGTGGTGAATGCCATTTTCTCTCTATCTTCGTACTTAACCATGACTTGGTTATATCCAGAGTACCCATCCAAGAAAGACATCATTTGGGATCCATTCACTATCTGTAACACCTCATCTAACGAGGGGAGAGGGTGATTATCTTTCTTGGAGGCTCTATTCAGATTTTAGAAATCCACGCAAAGGCAAATTTCACCGCTCTTCTTCCTAATAGGGACCAAGTTGGTAACCCGCATAGTATGTCGGATTGGAAAGATTATCTGAGCTGACAGTAATTTCTCCACCTCTTGACAAATCAGAGGCTCAATTAGTGGGTTGAATGGTCGTTGCTTTTTTTGAAAAGGCTTAGCATTAGGTTTCAAGGGGATGGTATGAGTCATAATGGATGTGTCGTACATCTTCAAATCCTCATATTCCCATGCAATCACGTCTATGTATCCTTAGAGAACTGTGAGAATATTCTCCTTCTCCTCAGGGGAGCAGGAGGTGCTAATGTGTATCATCTTTTCTTCACCGGGCTAGCCGATGTTTACTTTTTCAAATTGTCCTCCTCAGAGGAGGATGACATCTTTTCCCGGCCCCGAGGGTCTGAGTCAAAGATACATTCAAGCGCGACCATCCCCTTAGGGATGGTGTTGATAAGTAGGTCCATGATCCCATCACCTTCGTCACCCTGTCTAGTATCATCATGGTCTTGTTCCTCCACTATCTGGTCCTTGAAGACACCAACATTGGCCATGAAGGGCAGGATAAGCTGATCGTCCTCAAAAACTTGAAAGTGGGTGACATTATTTGGGATGGACAGGGTGGGGATTATCTCAACCAAAAATCTCTAGATTTGTGAGTCGGCCATGGGCTCAAGTGTGCTGGCAGAAATGGCAAGGGCATCTGGGACATAATTCTGCCACCGGGGAATAAGATCAATACCGAAGGCATCAAAATATTCAATAAGGCTCCATGCCTGATTGTAGTATGTGGCCAGTCTCTTGTCATGACATGTATATTGACTTCGGACCTGTTTGACAATCAACTCTGAATCACCCAGAGCCTAGAGGCGAGTGATCCCTTTTCTTAATGCAAATAGGAGTCCAAGGACCAAAGAATCATACTCCATAAAATTGTTTGTGCAGTTGAACTATAGCCTATAGGATGTGAGGAAGGATTTCCCTTGTGGGTTGATTAATTCTACTCTGGCCCCATAGCCTTGTTTGGACTGGGACCCGTTGAACTTAAGGGTCCATAGATCGTTACTTGTAGTCTGGAGCTGGGGAGAGGGAGTAGTCTTTGGATTTCATTTGGGAGTCTTGGGAGGAGCTTCCTCCAGCACTGTTGGTGCATGGGTGAGGTTTACCTTTAGAGGGGTTTGGAATTGAGGTTCCCAGGGAAATTGCACCGAAGAAGTGCTTCCAGTAGGAATACTGGGTTCTAGGGAATCATCTGTATGTTCTTTATTCTGGAAGGCATTGATATGCTGGGTAGTGACGGAAAGGCATGGCTCGCACTCCAACTCTAAATGTTTTTGATAGTGCACTCGACACTAAGTGGTAGACAAGAGTGTAGCGGGGGTCGCTAAGACACCCTGAGAGTTAACCTCAACCCTCAACTTTTCTTCTAGACCCTGGGTTCTCTGCAAGACTATGGGATCCCCCCAGGGGTGAAATCGAACATTAATAGTTCAAAGGGTTGGTACACCCTGGGGGAAGTCTCAGAGAAGAAGACCTCACTAACCCTCCCGACTTCAGTAAGGGCCTGCTTCATCCGGGGCTCACTCTCAACCCAGATTTTGTTTGATTCTCCTTCCCAAGGGAGCCATAAGTGAGAGAATTTGGTTGAAAAATATCTGTTCAAGGACTTAGACCAATTCTGACTTAATAACATCCCATAAGTCTTTGGGATGTCCACCACTTGGATATCGATTATGCTGGCTATTCTGGGGTTCTAGATAAGCTATATCCAGACGTTCTTCAATTTCCCCACCATTTTCACAGTAATTTTATCTAGTTGAATCACTGCACCATTAGATGGGGTGGGTCAGAATCTAAGCTTCTGGCATATGGACAAGGGCATGATGTTTCTCGAAGCTCTGGAGTCTACTAGGCAGTTGTGTATGTTTTTGCTTGGATATTTGGGCCTAGTAGGAAAAGAGGATCTTCATTATTCCCCCAAAAGATAGCCGCATCGACATCCTCAAAGGAGATGGTCTTGGGTGGGTGACTGACAACCTCTGGGTTTCCCAAGAGCTTCAGAAGAGACTTCTTCTGCTCAGGATAATTTAGCAAAACCTCCATCAAGGTCATAGAGGTGGTGGTTTGTTCTAACGCCTTTGTAATGTCAAATCTTCCTCCCAAGAATTGGTGGCTTTCATCGACCGGGTCTTTCACTTGGTTAGAGCTAGAACCTTTTAGAGGGATAGACCAGTTAGTTGTATTATCTCAGGGAGGAGTGTCCTTGGTAGGAGGTGTTGGTGTGTAAACTGGTCCTTTACCAGCCTGGCTCTGAGTATTGTAAGGAGGCCGTGGGTTGGTGAAGGCATTGGCCTCAAAGGCCAGAATCGATTCATCAAAGAATCCCTGTAATTTAGATGCTTCTTCATCTTCTCTAGAGGATCTGAAGAAGATGGTCTCACAGGTGAATGCACTGTGAGTTGACTCTTGCACAGGAGGCTCTGGGGGAGTAGCATTAGGTGATTGTTGTCTGTCCAGCTGGGAGATCATGATGACTTTCTCTAGTTTGGCATAGTTTACCTTGTTGTGGGAGCCTGTGTCATGCAATCTACACCAATTGGTCATGGGCTGGAAGTCTGCGACTGGTGTGAAATGTGATGGTCCAGCACCACTTTGATTGGTATTTTTGTTCAGAGGCAGGCCTCTGGTGTTCGCATTATTGTTCCATTGCTGTTGGTCGGGCCGAGGCCCATTGTTGAAGTTTCTTCCCTTGGAATTGTTGTTTCATTGGCCAGAGAAAATATTCCCTCTTTGGGAATTAGAATTCTAGGGTACGTAAGACCCCGCCTTCAGCTGACCCATGTCCACAGTCAGGGTGGACAACATTCACCAGAGGGATTCAACCTTGGCGGTCAACTGGGTGTTTGCATCACAGTATGAAAATTGTTATTATTGGTTCCCTGAGAAGGTAGCAGTATTTTCCAGAGTCAAGGGTGACAATCCTCCAGCCGCGAATGACTGAAAGAAGGGCACTCTGGGTGGTTGTGTTTGAGGTTGTGCCTACTGCGGCTGGTTCCATGGAAATGTTTCAAGACCCAGTATTACTTGAGTATATGATGGATAAACGTACTGGGCATGCTGTTCTATTGGTGATGGCGGGGGATTCATTGTCATCATGAGGGCACCCATTACCAGATTGGGGTTATATCCCCTGGCGTATGCCGTTTCACCGGGGATCATGTTGAAGGGTGTGCTCTGCCCAATCCCGCCCGGTGACTTATTGAGGCCACGAGATAGTTCTAAGGCTAGATTGTAAACTTTTTCCAAAGTGTCTCGATCGCCCGCGGTGGTTGTTCTCTAGAGGAGAGTGGAAACGAAGGGGTCCATTGCATTGAGATAGGTCTGTATGGTTACTTCCAGGGATGGAATGAAAGGGCCCGTGCACCGCTTTAAAGCACATTAGAATCGATGATTGAATGCTGCAAGGGGTTCATTGGGTTCCTTTTTGATGGAAATGAACTAGCTGTGGGACCAAGCTGGGTCCACATATACGCAAAAGGCAGCCAAGAAGGTATCCTCCATGTCCTACCAACTATTGATGGAGTTGGCGGGAAGGTTGAGGTACTAGTTTAGTTCACTCTGTCCCAAGGATAGGGGAAACATCTGGGTCACAACATCTTCATATTGGATTTGGTGTCAGTTCATGGCATCTTTGTATGCCTGTAAGTGTTCTTCTACAGTTCGTGAGCCTAAGTGCTCATATCACAGGCAAATCTTCTCTGGGTGCAAGGGTAAGTCATTGGCTGCACCCAAAAAAGTTCCCATAGGGGACCCAGTGTTATCAAAGTATGCAACCATTTGGGGAACTAGATTTTGAGTAAGTTGAATGTTGGTTCTCAGGATTGTCCGAGAAGTTTGGATATTATGAGGTGTATTAGACCCCCAGACAATAGTGGCTAGTGTGGTCTTCGGGGTCTGTTTCTTTCGAGCAGTAGGCTCGAGTTCGACAAACCTTTCAGGGTTTGGGGCTAACCTAAGGATTCTCTCAAATTTCACTGGGGAGAAAGACCTAATCCCGCTGAAGGCTTGACTCCTATAACTATGGCTTGGGGAACGCTCAAGAGGTGTAAAATCAGAATCTTGAGAGGGGGACAAGTTCATGCCCTCCTTCTAGTGCCAGTTTCTATTGACAAGAGTTCCGTGACCAGGTCCGCTAGCAGATGTAAGTTGTCACCGGGTACTAGGGTACCGTCCAACTTCACCTACAAAGGTTGTCTGGGGAAATGAGATTCCCTGGGCCTCCAAGCACCTAAGGGTCGGGTCTCGACAGTGTGGGGCTCAGTTGGGAGATGTGACTATTTTTGAGGGGGATAGCTGGTTTCTTCAACTCGTTCTCTCCAGGGATTCAAATAGATGAGGTTTCTCTGAGCGCATTTACACTTAGCAAATAAATTGAAAAAGGTCCTGCAGGGTTAGGAGTACTTAATCTACCTATAGTTATGCTGAACATTCAAAACATCAACAATACTCTAACACACTATACTAAATACCGAAGAAACATACAACCATCAGTTCATATTTCATCAGTAGCAAGGGAAAGGAGGTCGTTAATCTACTTTAAGTGTTAGAGAAAAGGACATGAAGAACATAAAGCATAAAATACTGTCAATCCAGAAGACAAAATGCTAACAACATCATTGCAAGAAATCTCCCTTCTTCATTAACATTTCTTTCAACAAACACTAGTGCGTGGTAGAATGGTGGCTCCAAGGGAGCATCTATCTACTAAAAGCTTAAAGACTAAGGAGCATTGAGCTCTGCAACTGAGAAATGAAAATATTGCTTTTCTATTACTATGGACTGCAAAATCATCAATTTGTTCGACCCTTGAAATAGGGCCAGACTTATTATTTATACACATTTTCCTTCTAACCCTAACCCTAACCCTATTTTACATCTTGCCATAAAATATATTATTCAGTGGCCGGTACTACCTGCACCACTTTACAAAAGACCTCGAGATGGAGAAGGTCTGACATTTCAGAAGAATAAGACAAGAAGATGGAGTGGAAGAATCAGCCTCGAGAAGAGAGCTAGGAAGGAGAAGGAAGAAATCTGATCCCTCGAGGATCGAGGCTACATGCTTCATAAATGAGAAAAGTGGCACCCTGTCTCCAATGCACCAGGTGAACTTCTAAAATGTTGCCTCGAGGAGACCAACTATCAAAAAAATTCTCACTAATCTGATGTGCCTCGATGTAGCTAACTACCCTCTAACAACCTTTATTAAATACTTTGAAAGTGACCAGTCGGCCTTGGGGACCGGGACACAGATCACCAAAATAATACAAAAATGTATGATCCGGGACTTTGGGATCTGGGAACTTACGTTCCAAAAGAATAACAAATACAAAAAAACTTAGGTTTTCTCCGACCACTGGAGAAGCTCTACTATTGTTTATTGTCATTGAAGGTCTGGAGGAGATGGTAAATTCCATCTTCATCAACTTCTTTAAAGCCAGCCCGCCAGTACTTAGCCACCTCAATCTGTTCCCCCAGGTCCAGAACATTTCCCTTAAACTCATTGGCCATTTTTTCCGCATCATGGCCACTAAGTACCATACGAGTGATTCTCATCATTTGGGTGCCATCCACTCCCTTTGGGGATTGATACCTTGATTCCATTAGCTCATCAAACCTCCCTAGGACGTACTCCTCTGGTGTGCAAGTGTCAGTGCTATATGGATCAGCTCTGGAAACCTTCATGACAAAAGACTTTTATAAATTAAAAGAATATTGTACTGCATTGATTTTCTCCCGCAGATTCCCCACCAGTTGATTGATTAACCCCAATGTGAGGTCAAGTCTAGAGTGCTAGGTTCTCACAAAATTGAATGACTCCTCCCCCAAAATTCCAGATTCAGAAACAATTTCCTCTCTGAGGCCGAGGAGTTCTTCTAGCTCCACTTTCCATGCCTTGTAATTTTTGATATCCCCCTCCCATATGTTGATGATGGTCTTAGCCTAGTGTAAGACGTGCCGAGCCGCATATAGATCCAGGAGGGTGGATTCCAAAAAATGCCAGACATTTCCCACTTGGAGGGAAACCCATTCATCAACTGCTTGGGATTTCTTCTTCATCACCCATAGTTAATCTACATCACTTTATGGAAGTGATATATTTGATGTAGAGGCCCTCGGAGGAATAACACTGATATGCCGGGCTAGCTCAGTTAGCAACCCCATAAGGTTTGAATTTTTCTCCTTTTCTACCTTGAGCTTCTGAGCTTCTTTCTCATAACGAACCTCCACTGCCCTGGCTGCCTCTTTTAACATGTCTACCTCACCTTATTTTCCTCTCTTCCCCAGTGATATCTCCATGATGTTATAATCTCCAGCCTCTATCATTGCTTCTTCCACATCTGGGGAAGGTGTCACTATTACTGTGATTGTCTCTCCACTCGACTTAGTCTGAAGGGTGTGGACTATCCAGGCTTTCTTGGCCTTTGGTGGGTTCTATGCCTATTCCATCATCTCTGCTAAGGAAAGGTGGGCTCAGGGAATTGCCAGAGGTTCCTTTCTCTTTTTGGTTTCTATTAACCATGGGGGCGGTAGGGGTGGCTTGTTAGCCAAAGTGTGCTCCTGCGACTTCTCCCCAACATCCTGCTGTGCCTCTTCAGTATTACAAGCCTCCCCTGGCTCCTTTTATGTATCTTCTTTCTCATTGGTAGTATTTTCTTCAGTGGTATCTATATCTTTTGCCCCGATGTCTACATCATTGACCATGTCTGGGTCTTCATTTGTCATCCCAAGGTTTTCTTCATCTTGTTGTTCCTCTTCTTTCTTAGCCTCTATTGCTGGGATGTCTTCTTCCATTGGTACATCTTTTGGTAATGGGTGAGGTAACGGGCCAAGATTCAGTGTTTGAGCCATAGTGATCACCTCCCCAAATGTCACCTCTGAGAGTGGTGTTTGGAACATGACAGCTGAGGTTATGGTTGCTCCCGAAGGTCTGGTTCCCCTAGCTGATGCCATTTGTTCACTTTTCTTTTGTTGGTCCACTCCCGTATCCTGTATCTCTGGGACTTCAGAGGCAATTTCTTGTTCTGCCTCTCCCTCTTCTTCTACCTGCTCCTCCTGTTCCTGGGTAGGTTCTTATTCTAGAGCTTCCTCTTGTTCTGGGATTTCATCCTTTATCTGCTCAATGTCCCCCTGCAAATTTTTGAACTCGTCGGTTGTAAAAATATCATCAAATTCATCATGCGGGGGAGAATTGGCCAGGACATCAGCAGGTTCTGGTTCCCTCTCCGGCTCTAGGGAGTCGGAAGAAAGGATTTCAAATTGTGGGATCTGAGACATCCCTAGCTCTAGTTCCTTTTTAGTCTTTGGATTAAGCCTCTTCTTCCTCCTGGTGACCAAAGGTGGCCCCGCTTTCCTTAGGACCTGTTCTTCCTCTGGATCCACCCCTTTTTCCCTCACCATCAGTGCTGCTAGTGAAGGGGAAGAAGACAGATGGATAGGTCTGGCCATGAGCACCGGAGTTGCCAACCGAGTGATTAATTTATCTTTTATTTTCTGGAAAGCTACCAATGATTGTTGTAGTTGCTCCTTTATGGGGACCTCTTGCTCAGTTAGAGTCTACATTATTCCTTTTCCCCTAACTTCTCTCTACGAGGAAGTTCCAGCTCCCAGGGTTAACTTTGGTACCGGCTGGGCAGCCCTGTGGACACTCCCGGGGCACACCTTCTTAAAGTAGGCGTGGCTGCATTCGACTACATTGCCGGTGAACTCTTCAATGGTGGGCCCCTCCTGGGCACTCCAGTCCACTGGTGGGAGGGCCAACTTATCAATCCCCTTTGCTTTGTACTGGGGATCTATTGTGGATCTGGAGTCTGAGAAATCATCTAGAAATCTCTGGAGCTTTAACCTTTTCATCATTCCCATGGTCATTTGGAGATAATGCCGGCTCTGAACTTCCATGTGTGTGTGTGTATTTGGGTATTGCCTGCTAACTAGGAGGAGTGTAATTAGTAACATATCAGCCCTCAGAATATGCTACAAATCAGTGACAAATATAACCTAGCATGAAGGATTTTAGATTAAAACAAGCTAAAAGATGATAAAGCATGCAATCTAGCTCTAAAAGTTGAAATCAAAATAATGCAAAAGCATGAAATGAAAGATGAAATATGATTCTAAGAGTAATCCAACAGCATAACAATGTAATTTTGATATAATGTGAAGGCTTATTTCCTCTCAAAAATGGCTTCTATTTATAGAAGAATGAGAGAGAGAGAGAGGGGGGGGGACAAGGTGAATTAATGAGTGAAGGGGCTCATTAATGAAGGTGTAAGAGCCATTAATGCCCAAGGCATTAATAAGGCACGGGAGAGACATAGGCCTAAGGCATATTTCATTAATAAGGCATTAATGAAAGCCTTAAAGAGGCAAGGGAGGATGTAAGAGGATGGCTTGAGAAAATGGACCATAAGGAAGTCAAGCTTGAGAAAGTGGACTTTCTCAAGTGGGTTGAGTTGCTAAGTATTCTTTAGTGGAATGTGACAACATTAGGAGGTGGGTTAGGACTAGAATTAGGATTAGATTAGCATGGTTGAATGGGTTGAGAAGGGTTAGAACCCAGGGTAGAAGTGGTTGAGATAGGTTAGGTTGGGGTTTGAGGGAATATTAATAAATGAAATAAACTTATTTAATTCATTTAAAAATATAAGAATTAATTAT